>CAWUFW010015910.1:0-335618 GCA_963921515.1 Calotriton arnoldi
GAAGCTGTAATGCTCTCTGTGACTACATGGCCTTTGAGTATCCGAAACGCGTCAGTCTCAGCTACTATGAGTGTTCCTTCCATGCCAATAAAGTGCTTTTGAGAGGCAGGCCGCGTTGTGCAGCTCATCTGGACATACACTGAGCATGCAGCAACAAGCTGACTGTCCTGCAGCTGACTTGCACCACTGAATGCAGAGACCTGTGACCTTATGAGGAATAGCGTCAGGCATGTCTCAGTTGAAGATCTTTAGTGCGTACAATTTACAAGGAGCTCTTGGACATATCTTGAATATCTCCCCAGTGCTGCGTAGGCAGAGCTGTCAATCAGGGCATACGTGTAGAGGTGAAACTCATGGAAGCTCGCAATGCTCTCTGTGACTGCATGGCCTTTGAAGAAGGGAGTATCCCGAAACGCGTCAGGCTGCGGTCAGATGCTGTAACTGCTGTAAGGTGTTCCTTCCATGCCAATAAAGTGCTTTTGGGGAGAGCAGACCCGCGTTCGAGTGCAGCTCATTCTTTGACACCCCCACTGAGCATGCATACAACAAGCGGCTGTCCTGCCGCTGAGCTTGCACCACCCCAGATCCAGGGGCCACGGAGCCTTAGGATTGAGGAGCTCAACGTGGGGCGCTGGTCATGGATTGAGGAAAGATGTGCCTATCGGAGCTCATGTTGAGCTTTGAATTAGCATTTTATTTTAAGAGAGCATCCATCTGAGGACATATCTTGAACTCCATCTCCCAGAATGCTACGTATAGACTCATACAGAGCTGTCCAATCAGGACATACGATATTGCTATAAAGGAAGGTGAAGCTCGCAATGCTCTCTGTGACTGCATGGCCTTTGAAGAAGGGAGCATCCCAAAACGGGTCAGGCTGCGGTCAGATGCTGTAACTGCTGTAAGGTGTTCCTTCCATGCCAATAAAGTGCTTTTGGGGAGAGCAGACCCCTGTTCGAGTGCTGCTCGTTCTTTGGACACTCCCCACTGAGCATGCATACAACAAGCGACTGTCCTGCCGCTGAGCTTGCACCACCCCAGATCCAGGGGGCCACGGAGCCTTAGGATTGAGGAGCTCAACGTGGGGCGCTGGTCATGGATTGAGGAAAGATGTGCCTATCGGGGCTCATGTTGAGCTTTGAATTAGCATTTTATTTTAAGAGAGCATCCATCTGAGGACATATCATGAACTCCATCTCCCAGAATGCTATGTATAGACTCATACAGAGCTGTCCAATCAGGACATACGATATTGGTGTAAAGGAAGGTGAAGCTCGCAATGCTCTCTGTGACTGCATGGCCTTTGAAAAAGGGAGTATAACGAAACGCGTCAGGCTGCGGTCAGATGCTGTAACTGCTGTAAGGTGTTCCTTCCATGCCAATAAAGTGCTTTTGGGGAGAGCAGACCCCTGTTCGAGTGCTGCTCGTTCTTTGGACACTCCCCACTGAGCATGCATACAACAAGCGTCTGTCCTGCCGCTGAGCTTGCACCACCCCAGATCCAGGGGGCCACGGAGCCTTAGTATTGAAGAGCTCAACGTGGGGCGCTGGTCATGGATTGAGGAAAGATGTGCCTATCGGGGCTCATGTTGAGCTTTGAATTAGCATTTTATTTTAAGAGAGCATCCATCTGAGGACATATCATGAACTCCATCTCCCAGAATGCTACGTATAGACTCATACAGAGCTGTCCAATCAGGACATACGATATTGCTATAAGGGAAGGTGAAGCTCGCAATGCTCTCTGTGACTGCATGGCCTTTGAAGAAGGGAGTATCCCGAAACTCGTGAGGCTGCGGTCAGATGCTGTAACTGCTGTAAGGTGTTCCTTCCATGCCAATAAAGTGCTGTTGGGGAGAGCAGACCCGCGTTCGAGTGCAGCTCGTTCTTTGGACACTCCCCACTGAGCATGCATATATATATGTATATATATATATCATGTCTTTTGAATTTTGCTATGACATTTTTTTCACACTCAGAACGTTCTTTCATGAAGATTTATAGTGCATTTACAGCCTTTGATTAACATGCACAATTAATTGTTTTAAGTGGGCAACCATCTTTTCAAGATGGCTTCTGGGTTCGCCAAAAAGTCTTTGCCAGCTACTGCTGTTTCTTAAAGCAATGGACCTCATGCACTGGAATAGAACCAGTGCTTAATTTGTAATGAAAGTAAGTGCAGGTGCCCACTTTCCTCACTGGAACTGCCCACTTACCCCACTAGGGTCATCCACTGGGATCATGGGCAGTGTGTGTGTGCGGGGGGCGTTGGAGGTTCATCCTGAGAAAAGTTTGAAACTGTGGTGTTAAGCAGTGCATTTTCCAGCCCAGTTTTCACTCAAATGTGCTAAAACGTCATAGGTTTTTAAAGACTCTCTGAGATGAGAATTGTGAAATATTCAAGTACTTTCATGGTTCAGTTTTAGGGGGAAGGTGAGGGCAACGGTTTGTGAAGAGATGCTTTATTCTTTTTTGATTACTTCAAATAGAAAAATTCATTTGCATGTCTTTTGTGAGACAAAATAAAACAATATGGTGTACAAACCTCAGAGGTGCACCTTCTTTTTGTGGGTGGCACATTGCCAAGGAGGCTAATTGGCACTCATCCAGCAATAAAACACCAACATTAAATGATGAGAACCAAATGTACCCCACTATCTGCCACCCTGTGGCGTCTGTGGACTGTTGTGTACTTATGCTTATTCAATCGCCAATGTACTGTAGACAGGCCTCTTAACTCTTCACTTTGTGGTGACCCAGTGCAAAGCAAGCAGGTGTGGCTGGCCTTGTAAGAAACTTTGTTGGTCACTTAGACAGTTCCAAAAACTCAGGAAAACTTCATCTTCAGAGCTAGATCTCAGTTATACTGTAGGAGAGCTGGGGGAATGCACCCTCTGTCTGATTGTGCCCAGTACTGAAAGAATAATATTGTAGTAGTACAGGTATTATATATAGGAGTGGTTTACAAAGTAGGTCCAGAGGGCCGGATCTAGGTAAGATTTTCATGATGACCACACAAAAGATATCTACAAACAAAGGGCCCGATTCACAAAGGTAAACTTAGACCTGCTGTCTAAGTTTGGACCTGAAGTCTAAGGGCCCGATTCACAAAGGTCAACTCAGACTTCAGGTCTAAGTTTACGTTTGTGAATTGGGCCCTATGATTCTAAATAGCTCTCATTTAAATAGGCAGTGTTTCTCGTAAAAATCTGGAATGGATCCATCATCCTACCCTTCTGGACCTATGGTGAACATTCCTGTTATATGGGCTCTTGCAGACCAATCCATGGAGCTTAGTTCTCAGATACACCCACAAGAATTCCAAACTGGTAAATCTATCACAATATTTTTGGGATTACAAAGCAACAATACAAAGGTACCAATTTCTCCACAGAAAGGTGCATAAACCTACAATTTCTGGAGCACTAACAACACTAAAATGTCGAGCCAGGTCAGTTTGGAGAAGAGGGAACAGCCCATTAATAGTAGGGGGAACAGCAAGGCTGAAATTTAGAAATGCAAGCAGAACTGTGTGAGTGTCACAGTACTGTAAGGTAGAGCATGCTAGTAGCCTGAGCTGGCTTTAGGGTGGTGTGACCAGTGCACCCGCACCTGACACTGACCTCGGGTAGCGCTGTGTTTAAATAATGTATGGGTTAAAAGCACATGCTGCAGAGTTCCTTGTGTGTCCAGCAGATTTCAGGCAACAATAAAAATGTCAAGATAACTTTGGTGATTAATGTTCCTGCTGGAGAGAGAGATCGTAGTTTTGTCTAGTAGCAGTTTTGACTCATCATAAAGTAGCGCAGAGGGTTAATGTGCCTGCTGAAAACAACATGTACCATGCAGATCACAAAACTAAGTGTTAGTAAACTATGAGTAGCACTATTAAAAAATTAAATGCATGTCAGAGAGGGACTATGGAGAGATGAGGGGCACTGTTGAAGGGTGGTAGTGAGGGAATTCGTGGATAAGGAGGTTATTACGGGGCAGCAAAAAAGGCTGTCGCACCAGTCGCTACCAACGCTAAAGCCAGCCCTGCTAGCAGCACATCACAAATAAGATAAATTGGCAGAGCCCTGAGAGTTGGACACAGTGCCAATTTAGCAGGAGTGCAGCAGGGTTGAAAGTTTTTCTGCAGAGGTCTGAGTAGTTAGTACATACTATAACTCAAAAGAGGTAAGATTGTTCAGGTTTCTAAACCAACAATGAGCATAAGGATGACATGACTGGAAATTAGGTTATGCAACCTAAGGCCCAATAATGACATCGTAGGTAATCACTGTTAGTGGTGCTGCCAGACAGCATAACTGGTGGTACGCCTGTTACAGCAGAACTCCCATCACCCCCCCAGCTCACCTGGCACCTTGGGATCCCCTTCAGGCGATGACCTCCCAGTACAGACTAGGCCCCCCTCTTGGTGTTCACTGATGGAGCCAAACAGGCCCTGGGACTGGGTTTCAGGCAGCTTGGGACTCAGCCCACCCAAACTCCCTCTATTCAGAGACAGGATATGGGACCTCCCACCCATCCCACTACACTGGGACCTATCTGAGTAACTCCAACCCCTGCCATGGCCATTGCAGGTAAGCGCGGTGGGTTGGTAGTGCAGGGCGGGGGGAAGTCGACATATGACAGAATATGATTTATTTATTTATTTGTTTTTCCCTATTCTGTCATCTGTCGAACTACACCCCCGCCCCACTGCACTTACCTGCACTGGCCGCGGCTGTCCAACCCTCCCCTACCTCACCTGGCTGGGGAAAACCTGAGCCACCTCCTTCAGGATCCATCCCAAAAGCCTCATCATACCCTCTGAAATCCACCGAATGTCTGCCTCCCCTGCACACCAATGGAGCTTCCTCATAACCTTGTATGCCAACCCCTCCTTGAAGTTAGGCGTCAAATCTCTGGGCGCATGTACTTCTCTCTCAGCACTAGGCATCACATTTTTACTGCCCACATCTGAGCTGGACTCCGCGCTCATGGCTTCTACCACCTCCAGCTCCTGAGCAACATACATTCCCTTTGGCCTGGCTAAGACACTCATGGCCTCAGCCCTCTTGAGCTCTTCATCAAGCTCTCTCATTCATTCTCAGCTCATGCTCCACATCAAGCTCTCTCATTCTTGCCTCATGAGCCAGAATCATTTCCTGTTCCTCTATTTCCAATTTGCGTTTCACTCACTCCAGCTCAAGATCCCTGGCCCTGTGCCTGTCCGCAAGTCCGGGGACAGACGTATATGAGAACCCCTACTGCCTGCTCTGGAGGGCGTCTTCCCCCCAGGTTGAGACATGATGGTTGCGAGTTTGCAAAAACTCCCAAGAGAGAAAAAGCAAAAGGCAAAAAAACAGTGGGGCTTATTTACAAGGCCCTTGCGCCACTTTTGCATCATATTTAACATGGGAAAAGTGACGCAAAAGTGGCGCAAGGGGCTTGTAAATCTGCCACTGTATGTGGTTGCGTACTGGTCTAAGTGCAGAGTTTGTAGTGCAACAATGAGTCACTGTGGTATTGCACAAATGCAAGTCCTATCCTCGTCGCTAATAACCAATGTTAGAAATGGGGTTTCTGGTTGGCATGGGTATGCACCTAAGCTAGCCAGAACCCTCCAGTCTAGTCAGAGTAAGGGAGTTACACACAAAAGATAACCCCTGCTCACCCCCTTGGTAGCTTGGCAGAGCAGTCAGGCCTATCCCAGAGGCAATGTGTAAAGTGTTTGCACAACACACACAGACATCAGTGACACACTAGGCACACCACAAAAGAGACTCCACATAAGGTTATATAAAAATATCCTTTGTATTATACATAAAACACAAAGACCATAATCACATAAATCACTATGTAGTATTGGCAAAACATATTTGGCCACAATCACTTTGTACTATCTGTAAAACATATTAGGCCACAATCACTTTGTTCACCATTTGATTGCCAATTAACCAAGGGTCATAGGTAATACCATGCGAGCACTCATAAAATAGCTTGCAGGGAAGATCATTTTTCCCCCAGGTACTTCCCCTGCACCCCCACAGGCTGCCCCTGCTGCCAGGAAGCGTTTTCCCGCTTTCCACAGAGAAGGGGCACCACTGACACCGATGAACAATGCGGCAAGATGGAACAGCCAACAGAGTCCTCCCCCTTGGGACCAGCGCCTCAGTGCTAGCCGGTCACGAGCAGACCGTTGTGATGCAGTCGCTCGTGGACGTGATGGGTTTGCCGGCCCGTACCGGATTCAGCCCTGCAGCGGGGCTGGAAGCCTCTTGGTGGAGCCCCATAAGCCCAGAATCCTATAGCCAACAAAAACAGGGTCATAAAAATAGGACGTAAAAAACGAAAAAGTTTGGGGGTAAACCTGCAAAAAGGGCCAGATCTACAATCACCTCATGCAACATTGGAGGGAATTACAGTGTGACTTCAGACCGAGATAGCATCATTAGAAATAAATGACATTGCATAAATGCGTCATGTTTGAGAATTTTGAACATTCTTAACGGCAGTAACACATATGTTCACTAGTAAACAGCAGTTCTTGCTTGCAGCCTCATTTGCCCAGTGCAACCTCACATTGCATTAATATAGCTTCAAATGACTTACATAGTCTTTTTGGCTTCTGACCTCCTGTTTTTTGACTGTGTGCTACCTTTCGTTTTTGCTGGTTTTAGGACTTGGGCACTTTACCACCATGGTCCAGTGAAAAAGTGCAAGTGCTCCCTGTGTAAATTGTATTTGTAATTGGTTATCCATGATTGGCATATTTGATTTACTGGTACGTCCCTAGTAAAGAGCACTGTGTGTGCCCAGGGCCTGTAAATCAAACTAGTGGGCCTGCAGCACTGATTGTGCCACCCACATGCGTAGCCCTGCAATAATGTCTCAGACCTGCCACTACAGTGTATGTGTGGCCAGGCCCAAACCTTCGATTTTACTAGATGTAAGGTACCCGTAAGGTAGGCCCCATGGGCAGGGAGCAGTGTATTTGAAAAGTAGGACATGTACTGGTGTGTTTTACATGTCTTGATAATGAAATACTGCTAATTTCGTTTTTCACTTTTGCAAGGGTCATTTCTCCCAAAGGATATCATTGGAGCTGCCTTGTAAACTCTTATAAGTGCAAGATCCAATTGGGAAGAGAAAGAGATTTGGAGTTTGGGTTCCTGAACTCACAATTTAAAAATACATTGTTTAGTGAAGTTGGCTTTTATATTGCATGTTTGAAAATGCCACTTTTAGAAAATGGGCATTTTTTTGCTCTACCATTCTGTGCCCATGCCTGCCTATGGAATCCATGTTTGAGGGAGGGTGAGAGTTGGCCTGTTTGTGCTTTCATTCTAGGCCGTCACACGAAGGGAGCTGAGGTGTGCCCTGCAAATCCTGAAGGCCCTTCACCAGGCTGATGGGTCTTCCTGAACTTGAGTGGTGGGAGGATATGTCACTGACACCTGAATCGGACTGTGACAGTCCTCACACAAAGTTGTCTCCATCCCCCTATGGTGCGTCTGGAGCCAGGTCAGGGAAAGACAGAGTCTTGTGCACTACAAAGACTTTCCTGTGAAGTTTTTCTACTTCAACGGCAGAAACTGGAGCTGTGACACCATACCTTCGGAACACTTCTGGACTAAGAGGACATTCTGCCAGGAAGAAGAGATGGATGTTGTAGGAGGGACTGACACTCTGCTTGTTACGTTGTTGTGCTTGCCTGCTGCTAGCTGCTTCTGTACTTGGAGTGAAACGACTGCACTCTGCTTTTTACATCCTGCTTTCCAAGGCTCTCCAAGTGCATGCGTGCCTCCTGTTAAGAAGTTTCAGGGCCATCAAAGACTTCACCTACCAGTGCCTGGGCTCTTCTGCTGAAAGCCTTAACTTGCCAAGTGGTGACAAATTCAGTTACTGGGCCCTTTGAAGTAGAATCTCGTAAATCTGAGAAGAAAATCCATGCATTGACTCTCAACGCCCGTTTTCCTAGTGCAGCACCGCCATGCGGTTGAAAACCAATGCATCATCGCTGTGCAGCCGAAGAATTGACGCATCGCCTGATGTGCGGATGAAAGATCACCGCAGCCTGAGTCTTGAGCACCGTGTCACCGAGCGCCGCGGTGGACACTCTGACTCTGACGCAGGCCTTGCTTCGCGGCTGTGAAATTGATGCAGCGCCTGTTCCACTGCACCTTATAGACACAACATGTCTGGATTTTTGATGCAGTGTCCCTGGGCGCCAAGTTCTTCACCGACGTTGCCCCTCAGTAAGGAACCAAGGCCGAGTGTCTGGAGATCGATGCATCACCTCCCCTGCACTGTAGTAAGGAACCAACGCATCACCTCCCCTGACAGTAAGGAACCGACGCAACACCTCTCCAGCGCTGCTGTAAGGAACTGACACATCACCTCCCCTGGCAGTAAGAAAACCGACGCATCACCTCCCCTGGGAGTAAGGAACCGATGCATCGTTCTGCTTTTCCAGCACCTCACCTCCCCTGCGCCTATTTTCATCTTTGATTTTGATGCATCCCAGGTACTTTGTGCTAAAAGTGATGCATCCATAGTTTCCTATGGACTGAACTATTTTGAACCTTTTAAAAGTGATATCTTGACTTGTGTATGTTGGATTTTTGTTGTTTTGGTCTTTTTTTATTCACTTAAAAATAGGGTTATTTTTCTAAACTGGTGTGGTGTCCTTTTGTAGAATTTTCACCATCTTACTGTGTGTGTGTGTACAAATGTTTTACACATTGCCTCTGATATAAGCCTGACTGCTCGTGCCAATCTACCAATGGGATGAGCAGGGGTTATCTTAGCTGTGTGATTCCTTTACCGTGACTAGAGTGAGGTCCCTACTTGGACAGGGTGCAAACCACTGGCAACTAAAGACCCCATTTCTAACATGTCAATAGCTTATAGTGATGGACAGTGTCATGTATTAGCGTGCCCATTTGTTATTGTGTGTGCAAGATGCACCTGCCTTTCCTTCACAACATCTCTGCATGGCCAAGGCAAGGGGACCAACCAGCAGACTCCCCATTATACATAAGTATTCAATTTACTGCTGTGCCCACCCTCCAAAATGTGAACAGATGATTCCACATATAACACAAGAAGAGCGAGAGAAAGAAAAGGGGGAAAAGGGAATAATAGAGAAAGAAATAACATAACAACCCCAACCCCTCTCATGCCAGTAAGACTTTGTGTCCCCGGCTGCCAACAACAATAACAAAGAAATTAACCATAAAACAAACCAAGTCCGTTTTGGAAGCCCTCAGGGGCATGGCACAAATAGGACTGGAGTTCTCTGATTATGGTGCTCACCATGGTTCCCATATCGTCCGGCCCAACCCCATCAGAAGCAACAGTCAAGTCAGGATGAGTCATGTAGCAGGCTTTGGTTTCTGACTCGGATTAAGAGAGTCCCCAAAACCCTCACTACATATCATCTGCTACTCTGGGCATCAGATCTGAGCCCCTGGTCATCACATCCGAGGTACTCCACAAGCTACCTGTCTCCCAGGCTGTGTCTGATTGCTGGTCTTGTTGCAGCATCTCAAAAGGGTTCCTACCAAGATGCAAAGCCTCTGCCACGACTTGAGCCTACTCTTTGGCAACCAGCTCCAAGGTGGGACGATTTCCAAACCTCTTCCATCTCTTGTGTCTGGGTTGAGGTGTCAGTCATTCACCAGATGGTTTGTCACCGCTCGTATCCTTCGCTAATCCTTTGGCATGGAGCCAAGTCCACACATCCTCAGGTGAGGAGAAAAAGTGAGTGGAGCTGCCCCAATTACCTTGAGTTTCATTGGATAGAGCAGCGCATATTTCAGGGACAGTTCCCATAGCCGTTGCTTAACCCCGGTATAAGAGTTGCGTCGCTGTTGCACCTCCGCTGTGAAGTCCGGGTAAGCCATTATAGTGTCACTCTCAAACCTCCAAGGGCCCTTTGATTGGAACAATTGCAATATCAAGTCTCTTTCTCTTTAAATACAAGAAATGGGTGAAGACAGGTCGTGGGTGAGCTCACAGTGACCTACCTGACATGCAATGCACCTGCTCCGCAGAGAAGAATTTCAGTACTTTGCCCTTCAGTATGGTTTTTATCAACCAATCTTCCAAAAATAGGTCCAGATTTGGGCCTTCACAACATTCAGGAAAGCCAAGGAAGTGTACATTGTTCTGACAGGAGCGGCCCTCCGCGTCGATGAAGGGAGATTACCTCTGTTCGCAGGTCTCGCAACTGGGAGGTTTGGCAGCGTTGGTCGCATTGCAGTCAAGGATGACTCAGCCTCACCCACTCTTTCTGCTAGCTTTTTGTGGTCTGCACAGAGCAGATTATCATCAAGGGAGATGGTTTCAATCTTGGTTTCCAGAGTGGTTTTTATGTCGAGAAAGCACTGGAGCATCTTCTTGAACTGGGTGGAATGACTGCGAAGGGTGGCGTTCAAATGAGCCAGCGCACCCAGATTCTGATCAGAGGGAATCGTTGGGTTTGCGGTGTCCACGGGATTCAGGGTCTGACCCTTGGCAGTTTTGAGTCTTACAATCATGTCTTCCTCAGTGTCTAGAGTCTGCGGAGGGGCTATGATTCTTCCTCAGAAATGAGTGGTCACAGTGAAAAAAACATATTCATTCTAGTCATATCAACCAGAATAACCACATTAATCACTTAGATTTCAAATTCAAAGGAGCATTTTATATCAACATTGCAAGTAATCAATACAGTTTGCACAAGAGGTGCTCCAAGGGAAAGTGATAATAGTGTGCTAGGAATAGTGCTCATGTGAGGGATTCAGAGGGAAGGATTGGAGGAATATACAGTATTTACAATATATATACAAAGACCTGTCTGGCCATCTCAACGACACACTATTATCACTTTCCCTTGGAGCACCTCTTGTGCAAACTGTATTGATTACTTGCAATGTTGATATAAAATAATCCTCTGAATTTGAAATCTAAGTGATTAATGTGGTTATTTTGGGTGATGTGACTAGAATGAATATGTTTTTTTCACTGTGACCAATCATTTCTGACCTGCAACTGACCCAGGTCCAGTGGATTTTTGGGTTTCCCCGTTATTGTGTAACATGATTCTTCCTCAAGCAGTCCCAGCAGCCCTCAAAATAGCCCTTAGGTTACTCAATGGGCAAGGCGAAGGTGACCCCTCTGGTCCTCATCTGGGCCATAGAACAGCAATATGAGCCCTTCCACATACTGTGAGACTTGGCCGGCAGACTGCAAAGAAAGGGGAGAATGATCCGGCCACATAGAATGAGGATTCAGTCCCAATAAAGAGCAGGGGTTCAACAGCAGGCCAGCGGAAGTCCCCAGGCACTCTGCGCAGGTTATAATTCTCCTTGCGCCCACCTATGTAGGGGGGGAGGGTCGTGCCAATCGGGGTCGTCTATGCTGCACCCCCAATTGCAGGAT
Organism: Calotriton arnoldi; assembly: GCA_963921515.1. Taxonomy (NCBI): domain Eukaryota; kingdom Metazoa; phylum Chordata; class Amphibia; order Caudata; family Salamandridae; genus Calotriton; species Calotriton arnoldi. The sequence goes on from CAWUFW010015910.1 coordinate 11,416, forward strand.
GTGAAACAGCCCTTGCGGGCTTACCTCAGGGTCTTCGGAATGCAGCAGTCCACAGTGGAGGCAAGACCGGGCCGAAAGCTCTCCCCCAAGGCTCTGATGACTGTGAGCCCCGATTAAATGCAGGGTAGCTGTGGGCAAGGCATCCTTAATACATTATCACTGCAGGGCACCCATCACCTCAGGCCCGCCAAGACTACCATCACCACCTCGGGTCTCAAAGCCTGCTCCTCAGTCTGCCTTGCGGCAGATGCCGTGCAGTCTGGTCCGTGGGCCCACCCCCCTGCACAGGCTGCAGCAGCACTTGGGCGGGCCCCCAATGCTTAGGGGTGGTCCAGCACCTTGGCAGTTCAACCGCTCCTCTTCCCCACATCCTGCCACGGCTCCGAGGATTGTGCAGACAGAGCTTCCCTCTCCCGGTTCCGATCTCAGCCGCCAAAGCAGTGTGGCCGAGAGACCCTCACCAGCCTCCCCACAGACATGCTCCCTGCCCTAGCCGCAATAGCCTACGGCCCCGGGCATTGGGTTTCTTTAGTTGTATACAGTTCGGGAGTAACCCCGGCAGTCATCACCATCTCAGGTCTCCACCTGGCTCCTCCGTCTCCCTTGTGGCCAATGCTGTGCAGTCTGGTTCGTGGGTCCCCCAAACTGCACAGGCCGCTGCAGCACTCGGGCAGACTCCGCCAATGCTTGTGGTGGTCCAAGAGCTTGGCAATGCAACTGCTCCACAGTCCAACGTCACAGCGAGGCTCCGGGGATCCCACAGAGGAAGGGTCCCTCTCCCAGCAATAGTCTCGCCCACCAAAGCAGTGCGGCCCATGGACCTGCACCCAGCATACTTACCCGAAGACAGGCTCTCCACCCCAGCCACAATAGGCTGCGCTCCAGGTGTTGGGTTTTGGGGTTTCTTTACAGTTCGGGAGTAACACAGGGCCACATGCCCAACTCGTACAGGGCGATTCCAGATCGGTTGGATGCTGGAGGATTTTAGTGGGCCCAAGACAAAGCTCACAGGAGCACGCCTGATGCAGACGCCATCTTGGCCATGCCCTGGGAACAGTGTTAACAACCAGAATATGGGAGGCCTGCTTTTCAAGGCACTTGTATTTTTAGCACCATTTTTGCTGTGAAGTGCATCTTCTTTTCCAAACTGGACACAAGAACTTATTTCACGCTAAAGTATAGCATTAAATGCCAGATTTGCATTTCATGTAATTAGTCATAAATGTGTATAATTTCTCTAAAATGTCACTGAACTACTAGAATTTTACACACTCTTTGGCATATTAGTGGCTCTTGCATAACAGCAATAATTACTGGCAGATTGTGGTTATCCCTGGGCAAGCCAAAGCCACCCATTCCAACTGTGATATATGCCGTAGCTGAAGTACTGTGGACATTCATGCCAGTATTGTGTCCAACACTGGCCTTAGGTTGGCCCCAGCACAATGACATTCATTGTTTAAAGTGAAGTTTCCTGCTGTGTGATGGTAAGTAATATATGTCCATGTGAAGCAGAAACTGTCCATGTGAGGCAACTGGACATGTGAGCACCTGATGAAAGGGAGAAGCTGATTCTCTAAGGACCAAATGTGTCATAAACATTTTAACTCTCATTTCAAAATAAATATGTTTTTTCCAGAAAATATCAAGCTTGAGTTGAGTTTGCTTACCTACACTGAAAAGCTTTTATTTGAGATCAAAATGTTGGTATTTTTTTAATGGTTTGCTAGTGTTTGCAAACAAGATGACTGTGTTTCCAAAATATTAACTCTGTCACCAAAATGATAATACATGCTAAATTATGCAAACATGTTATTGATAGTGTTTCCTTGATGGCTAAAAAACACTTACTGTAATGGATGTTATTATATTTCTTCAGGTGGAGGCATTTTGTACTGATAAAACGTTCTATGACATTGCTGGTGTGCGGGGGGTAGTCATTTCTGTCATACATGCTAGGGGTGGTTGTTATTGCAATTTCATATGATGTGTTCACTATTGCCACATTGATAATGTTAGGGTAGGGGCCTGGGAAGATTTGCATTGATGAGCAATTGGTTTAAAAAAATAAAAAAGTCAGAAAAAGTTATTCTGAGCAAATGTCCAATTTATAAATGCCCACAAATATTCTGTAGTATTTCCAGTCTTGTAACACATCCAGGCTAAACAGTAGCCAGCCTTATTTTCAGTCTTGTAACACATCCAAAACGAAACCATAGCCAGCCACACATTTTTCGTCTGTGGTGAGTATACCATTGACTTCCTCAGAGCTACAAAAGATAAGTAACCAATCATAAAACTCTCGAGTTATCAACCCTAACTTAAAGTTTGTGTCTTATAATTACCAAAGTGAAGAACTAAGAAGGTAAAAAATTAGTATACTTTTTTTGCTTACTCTTATAAATCTCTCTCTCTTTTTGTGACTTGCTAAGTGTTACTAAATGACTACACGTAAGGGTGATTTTTAATCACATGCTGGTATTCTTATGACTGTGTTTCACACGGGCCACAAGTTAATAGTTCCTCCACTTTTGCTTGGGTTTTACAATTTTTTACCTTTTTATTTCTTCACTTTTGGAAGTTATATGACACTAACTTTGGATTAGGGTTGATAACTCAAGATTTTTATGATTGGTTAATTATCACTTGTAGCCCTCAGGAAGTCAGTGGTATACTCACCACAATCGAAACATGTGTTGGCTGGCTACAGTAACGTTTTGGATATGTTACAAGACTGAAAATAAAGTGGAAAATATATTTGCTAAAGCATATTTGTGGACATTTATAAATTGTACATTTGCTCAGGATAACTTTTTCTGTCTTTTGGAGGCCTTTGTCTCCGCCTTGGAAGCGGTTAGTTGCCGTTTTCATATCCATTGAGCATTATTAAGACTGATAGTTAAGATTTATAACACGATTGTGCTCAGAAGTTACCCAGCCACTTCTTCATTGTAAAGAGAAATTGGTATAACCCTGATTGCCAAAATTAATTTACTTGTATGTCCCTAGTACTACCTGTACCTAGATCCTGTAAATTAAATGTGACCAATGTGCTACAACACATGTTGTGTCACCCACTAAAGTAGCACTGAATGACATGTCTCCAGGCCTGCCACTGCAGCTTGGGTGTGGAGTTTTACAATGTTGTTTTGATCTTGCAGAATAAACTTTTTGCCAGGCCTAAATCTTCCTTTTTATACTTATAAGTCACTCCTAAGTTAGACCATAAAAACCCATAAGTCAGGGTGGATGGTATAGACATGCATATTTAATGTTTTCCATGTCCTGGCAGTAAAATGCCTCCAACGTTGTTTTTCACTGTCGCAAGGCTGGCTCTCCCATAGCTTAACACTGGTTTACATTATTACATTTAATAAGTGCTAAATTCAATTTGGGAATAGCTAGAAAAATATTCCAGGGACTCATTTTAATAATTATTTAAAATCCAACTTAATGGTCAAGTTGAATTTTATATTGGTATTTTGGAAAACACACTTTTAGAAAGTTGTCATTTTCCTGCCTAAAACCAAAAGGCTTACCTGCCAGTGTTCAGCTGTCACCTAACCGCTGATGGCTCCCCTGTGGTGTGATGTATATTGCTACCAGACAGTTAACAAAGGACTCTGGGTGTGGGGAAGGGATCTCCTCCCTTGACAGGCTGGCCTGGGGGCTGTGCCCAGCTCCTTGCTGGGCTTCAATTGATACCTACCCTGTCACTGGTAGATGAATTTCACACCTAGGTCTGCCTCTCTATTGTCTCTCTAGACATGTTGGCTCAAAACCCAGAGGAAGGAGAGGAACTGACGAGAGCTTTTTTAAGGGGTCAACAACTAATTGCCTTCTACCCACAGGCCCACTCTGGACATAAATGTGGACCACCCATAGACCTCTCTTCAGAACACTCCAGGTCCTGTGAGGATTCAGAAGAAGGACTTCCCTGCTGTCAAAAGAATCTTAAGGACCTGCTAGCCATGAACTCAGGACCCCAGTAGTGACTCCAGAAGGGTCAGTTGGGTGACCTCCTGCTTGATCTACAAGAACACAACAATCTTCCAGAGCCCTCTCTCCCTGCAACTGTCCAGTTTACCAGTTCCAACTAGACCTGTCCTGGACACTGCTGCTAGCCTATATTGGGGTGAGTCCTAACACTCAAGTGGTGCCCCCCAGATCCTGGACCCTTGGCTGGTTTTAGAGTGTACTCCTTGCTAGAAATGGTGTTCTTTAGTTGGCAGTGGGTTGCACCCTGTCCAAGTAGGGACCCTTATTCTAGTCAGGGTAAGGGAGTTACACACCCAAGATAACCCCTGTTCACCCCTTGGTAGCTTGGCACGAGCAGTCAGGCTTATCTCAGAGGCAATGTGTAAAGCATTTGCAAATAAACACACAGTAACACAGTGAAAACACTACAAAAGGACACCACATCAATGTAGAAAAATATCTAATCTTTATCTGAATAAAACAAGACCAAAATGACAAAAATCGAACATACAGAAGCAAAGATTTTAGAGGGTTCAAACAGTTCAGTTCATAGAAAACTATGGATGCATCAGTTTTTAGTGCAAAGTACCTGGGATGCATCACAATCAAGGTCGAAAACAAGCGCTGGGGTGATAAGGGGCCCAAAACAAAGTGATGCGTCGATTCTTTACTCTCAGGGGAGGTGATGCGTCGATTCCTTACTGCCAGAGAAGGTGATTTGTCGATTCCTTGCTACGATGCAGAGGAGGTGATGCGTCGATTGCTTTCTGTGAGAGGAGGTGATGCATCGAGTTTTGGACACGTGGCCTCGGTTCCTTACTGCTTGTCTACGTCAATGAAGACTTGGTGCACATGTGCGATGCATGGAAAATCTGGTCGCACTGGGTCGATGCAGTGGTGGTGAAACAGGCACGGCGTTGAGATTCCATCCGTGATTCAGGTGATGCATCGAAACGTCAGCCGCACAGCAGGGGCTGCGTTGGAGGGGGTGTCTCGGACGCAGTGTTTTGGACTCGGGCTGTGGTGATCTTGGGGCTGCACGACAGGTGATGCGTCGATTCTTTGGCCTCACCGCAGTGATGCATTGGCTTTTTAACTGCACGGCAAGACTGCGACGGGAAAAACAGGCGCTGAAGGTCGGTGCTTGGATTTTCTTCTCTTCTTGCAGCAGAAGCCACCTCCAAGGGCCCAGAACTGGAATTGGCACCACTTGGCTGGTCAGAACTTCCAGCAGAGGAGTTCAGAGGCTACACGTGAAGTCTTTGATGGCCCTGAGACTTCCTAACAGGAGGCAAGCACACACAAGCCCTTGGAGAACGTTTGGAAGCAGGATACAGAAAGCAAAGTCCAGTCTCTTCACTGTCCAAGACAGAAGCAGCAAGCAGTAGGCCAGCACAACACAGCAACAAGCAGAGTGGCTGTTCCCCTCCTACAGCTTCTCCAGCTCTTCTTCTTGGCAGAATCTTCTCTTAGTCCAGAAGTGGTCTAAAAATGTGGGGTCACAGCTCCAGTACTTACACCAGTTTCAATCTTTAAAGTAGGCAAACTTCAAAGGATAGTCTTTGTAGTGCACAAGGCCCTGCCTTTCCCTGACCTGGCTCAAGACATACTACAGGAGGGTGAAAAAAGCTTTTTGTGAGGACAGTCACAGCCCTATTCAAGTGTCAGTGATAACTCCTTCCACCAGTCTAGCTCAGGAAGACTTATCAGCCTGGTGATGGGCCGTCAGGATATGCAGCGATACAAAAGACAGTCACACAAAGGGAGCTGGGGTGTGCCCTGCATAGCCCGAAACCGTTCCCAGGATGCTTGTTTCCGGTCCAGGGAAGACATGGCTTGGCAGTTCGGGCTGGACTGTTCCCATGAGGCACAGGGTCAAGACTGATTTGCATATAGCTGTGTCTGAACTGGGGTGGCGAAGTGAGCTAAAGAACTAAGATGGATTCAACCCAGATCTGTGACTGGGGGTGAGTGTCTGAAAAGTTTCAGCGCTCCGTCCATCATCTCCTTGTGTTTGCTTTGTTCGCCCTAAGTTGGCAGGGTATGCCCAGAAGTGGGTCCCTTGCTCACTTTGCCACTGGATTCAAGCTAGCCTGGCTGATGAGGGCTGTTTGCCCGAAACCGGTCCCAGGATGCTTGTTTCCGGTCCAGGGAAGACATGACTTGGCAGTTCGGGCTGGACTGTTCTCATGAGGCACAGGGTCAAGACTGATTTGCATATAGCTGTGTCTGAACTGGGGTGGCGAAGTGAGCTAAAGAATGATGATGGATTCAACCCAGATCTGTGACTGGGGGTGAGTGTCTGAAAAGTTTCAGCGCTCCGTCCATCATCTCCTTGTGTCCACTTTCTAAAAGTGGCATTTTCAAACACGCATTTTAAAAACCAACTTCCCTAAAAGATGTGTTTTTAAATTGTGAGTTCAGGGACCCCAAACTCCAAATCTCTATCTTTTCCCAATTAAAAATTACACTTGGAAGAGGTTACAAGGCAACTCCAATGATAACCTATTGGAGAGATAGTCTTTGCAAAATTGAAAAACAGAATTATCAGTATTTCACGATCAGGACATGTAAAACACACCAGTACATGTCCTACCTTTCACATACACTGCACCCTGCCCATGGGGCTACCTTGGGCCTACTTTAGGGAAGGTATGGGCCTGGCAAGTGGGTGCACGTGCCAGGTCGACATGGCAGTTCACAATAACACACATAGACACTGCAGTGGCAGGTCTGAGACATGGTTGCAGGGCTACTCATGTGGGTGGCACAATCAGTGCTGCAGGCCCACTAGCAGCATTTAATTTACAAGCCCTGGGCACACACAGTGCACTTTACAAGGGACTTATCAGTAAATCAAATGTCAATCATGGATAAACCAATCACCATTTCAATTTAGACAGAAAGCATATTCGTTTAGCACTGATCAGCCCGGAGTCCTAAAGCCAACAAAAACAGGTCAGAAAAAAAGTAGGAAGAAGAAGGCAAAAAGTTTGTGGATAACCCTGAAAAAAGGGCCAAGTCCAACACTCCTCCTGTCCCCAAACTTCAGGAATTGGGACTCGAAAACTTTTTGCAATTTTTCTGCTTGTAGAACTGATGGAGACAGTCGCCATTGATGCCACAGTCGTTAATGATGAATTGCTGGTGAGCCTCAAGTTGCCAGTTTCCCCCACTGAAGGAAATCTGAATGGGAACCCCAGTCTTAAGCAGCCCACTATCACCAAGCTCCACTTTAGATCTAGCTTGCAGTTTGCCCCGCTGATGACTTGTCGATGACAACTTTTTCTCCATAAACGTTTCTATGTTGGAAGGTAAACTTTCCACTGGGACACACCTGGTCCCTGTATTCGATCAGTGGTCTATTGCTATCAGTCTTAACTTTTGACTTTGTCCTGGTCTAGCATGAGCAGATGAGCACGGTTGTTGCTTTGTGCTTTTTGGCACCATATTTAATTCAAACTTAAAAAATTCCTATCACCGGTTAATTCCTATCACCGGTTCTAGTAATTGAATTTTTGTTGGTGTCATTTTATTTATTAAAATATTTATTTTTTCTATAAATTTGTTAGGTTTTTATTGTGTGGTATTTTCACTTCATTACTGTTTGAGTGCTGCATAAATACTTTACACATTGCCTCAAAGTTAAGCCTGACTGCTCTGTGCCATGTTTCGATAATTCGATAGCCACCCTGACAAACATTCTGATTATTATTTCAAGTGGGTTCTCACCCCCTTCAACCAATACTCCAATTTCTCACAGATAGTACCAGAATTTTAAATGGAGAGTACCCACTGAAATGGAGGGCTGACATGGTGAAGTACCTGGGTATACATGTGATCAGGTATACAGTGGAGTTGCTGAGGTGGATCTCTGGCACAGCCTTGGAGGACCTTAAAATGCAAACTGAACACTGGTTACTGCTTCGGATGCTTCCCCTGTTATTGCTAGGGCAAACCCCGGTCATTAAGATGTTAATAGTACCAAAATCCCAGTATTTATTCAACAATATTCCTATCTGCGTATCAAAAAACTTATTTCCCCACCTTAGACATGAGCTCCTGAGATTGATAAGGGGTGGCACACAGGAAGGAAGGTCCCTATGCAACCAGTGGCAAGAGGGGATCTGTCAGTGCCGGACTTATTCTTTATTACCTAATCACACAAGCTCATTAAGATCAATACTGGTTTAGTGCACAGACCTCCCTAATGCATTTTGGAATAGGACAGAAATTAGCTGAACCCCACTCGCTGATATCAGTATTATGCAAAAATCAACTGTTCGAAGAGAGGATGTGGATGTGAATGGAGTAACTTGTTGGGCCTGGTGGGACAAAGCAAGAAAAACTGGAAATAACATACCCTACTCGCCCTTACTGAATATAAAATGCAATCTTCTTCTACCACCCAAACTTGAAAATAATGTCTGAAAACATAATAAAAAGTATTGAAGTTTTGGGTGATTTCTTCCCAAATGGGGTCTTTATGAATCTGCAAGAGTAAAGGCCCAGGTTGGTAACACTGCACTGGTGGTTCTGCCAGTGATGCTGGAGCAATTTTCAGAGTAGGGGTGTCACCATCAATGCAACATCACTAACCTCATAGGGACTGTGAAAAATTCCAAGAATCATATAGAGAACAAGTGTAGCAAATGAGCTATGCCTATTCAGCAGGATAGTGGTAATGGTCTGGTACACAGACGGTGGTGTTTTTCAAGCACAAATATATTGCTAAAGCATGGCGTGCTAGCGCACTGACATTTACTGACAGACATTTTGCATGAAAAAATCTGCTAAATTTGCACAGTTTTACTGATAAAACTTTACAGCGCTCAAATGATAATGTGTAGAAATCAGGTTTCAGCAAATATTTATCATTTGCACAGCACCAAGTAAAGTATCTTGATTTTTGTGATCATATTAAAATCTTTGTTTCCATTGCAGTCCAGAATTACAAAGAAATGAACTTCATGTATTCTTTCCCAACTACTGATATAGTTTGAAACATTTGTACAGTTCATTTACAGGTATTTAAATTTTCTTGAGTTTTAGAAACAAATGACATCCCACAGCCTTTCATTTCACACTCTCTGTAGCCCAGCAACATTGTCAATTAGTTCACTTTACAAAATTATCTTACTTTGCAGTCAGCAAAAGAAAAATATACACAAATTTAAGGAATAAGCAGCATTTTTGAGAAGGCAGTCTGATATTTGACCTCTGTCTTTAAACACATAGCAAATGCAACAAAATAAAAAAACATAATTTAAAGGCATCTTAATTGCTCATTCACCTTCTGAACACCAGCATCGCTATTTTGAGGTTGTTGAAGCACCCCCAGCATTGTTACTTCCCGCACGTATGGGCTCTGCTGTATTTTAGATTTTAGCTGGCTGCATGGCTCTTCTTCCCAGACTTCCCTCAATCTCCTTCAGCGCTCGCCTACTTATTAAGATTATTCAAAGAGGTAAAGCAGGCAAGACAATCTCCTTTATGTACACGAAGACAGTGGGCAATAGGAACATCCAAGAATATGTCACCAAGCAAGCCTGGGCGACTGATTTAGGTTGTCCACTGTCTGGTACATGCTGGAAGTATTGATACACTCAGTTTAAAGACATTCCGTTTTACTGTAGGCATAAATAATCCAATTCAAATGCATTCACCACTTATAGTTTACCCCGGAACATATAGCTAAATTTTGTCAGTGGAGTATTGCGGAATGTAAAAAAATGTAAAGCGACAAATGTAGTTTTCCTTCTCATTGCATGATCCTGCTCCCGGTGTTAGAATTTTGGAAGGGAATATTTGACTTCGTGCATGCATTAATAGAGGTCGCTGTTGCTCCATCCCCTGTGCTTGCCCTACTGTGATCTACTGAGGTCATAGCTAAAAAGGTTGCAGATTGGTGTACATGGCGCCTTTTTTGGCTAAGAGGAAGGCGGCTATGCATTGGATGAGTGCTAAATCGCCCAAACATATAGCATGGCTTCAAGAGCTGGCAGGCATATTGTAATGAACTGAAGGCGTTTACATTGATCTTGCACATCCCAAGGCTCGCCCAAAGACTTGGGGGAGTTGCTCAGATCCTTCCTGATGCAACAAGAGCAAGAAACTGCTTTGTGAGCTTACAATGTGTTGCATATTAAATTGAGATTTTAGAAACTGTAAATCTGAACTATGACGCTGATTTTGCTAGTGTGGGACAGATACATCAACAAGTAGTGAGGCATTGTCGTATCAATTGCACAATGCTCACGCAAGAACTGTGAATCCTTGTGTCATGATTGTATATTGTTGTTCTATCAAAAATGTACATGGAATGTTAAAAAGAAAATTCTTAAATTAAAAAATATAATAGTCACTTGCAATTTTATTAAAACAATATGGCTCCTTCCTAGAAGCCAAGTGCACTTAGACAGGTATAGAAACCCGTTTTACTTTTAATATATGCCACTGTAAAATGTGATCTGTGTTGGAGCAAAGAAAAGGTAGAATTGACTCTGAATTACTGTAATCTGAAGACATAGTTTAAATACACAAGGATTACTGAAAAGTAATGAATGTAAATAATAAAGTATTGGAAAAGTAAAGTATTGGCCAACCATGCCTGGCACTGAAGTGTACTGCTTTTTAGGCAGATGTGGATATGTGATCAGGTAAATGGCCGCCACTCACAGCACAAGACAGTGAATGGATGAAGCAGGAAGACCCGTTGCTCCATGCTGTATGCTGCAGCGGGTGGAAGCAAAATGTGAATGACTGTTGAACAGGCCAGTAGATGAAGAGAGCTCACCCAAGGACTCTTTATATCTGTATATATTTATGTTTTTTTAATGATTTTTTGTTTCATTACATGTGATTGGTGAAACAGCCAAATCTGCCTCTACGTGTATGTATAGGAGCTGGACGTAGGAGTACGGGGGGGTGCTGCAGCACCCCTAAGAATAACCATGCTGGAGTTCAGATGGTGAATGAGCAATAAAGATTCCTTTAACATTTGTGTCTATCATATCACATTTGTTGCCATTCAAGGACAAAGGTCAAATGCCACACTAAGGGGCATATTCTCAAGGACTTATCGCCGAGTTAGCGGCACTTTATCGCAGCCAAAGTGGCGATAGATTTATCGCCCTATTCACAAGCTGGTGCTAACAGCCGATATTGCCAGTTTTCCTGCGATAGCAGCCGCAAAAAACATCGCCACGGATGACACCAGCAACTAACGCTAATGAGATGCAGAGTAGACGTTCCTGTGCAAAAAGCTGCGACAACACAAATTCGCAATAGTCCCATCGACCAGCCAGATCGGCGATAAGATCCCAAAACAGGCGATAAGGCGCGTTAGCAGCAGGGATTTAACACCTGCTCTTACCTGGTGTTAAGTCGGACGATAACCTGCACCAGAAATGGGAGCCCAGCCCACAGCCACACCAGAAGAACAACAGATGCCATGGAGCTACTGATCATGCAGCTCGGACACCCAAGAGGGCCACAACACCCACCCCCACCACCCCCCGGCCGCCCCCCCCGGGGGCCTACCCCGGGCACCCCCACCCCTCCCGGACAAAGATATTTTACACCAACTTCACAAAATCATGAACAAAACAATTCGCCTGATGTCGCACAATTACAACAATTAACATTCATGTGTGGTCCGAAAAAGGAGAATCATTCATTCATCTCTGAATTTCCAAACAAAACAATTTATTCAAATTTAACTCAAAACAACCATTTGGAAGAGTCATGGCGGGTCCTCTCTGGACAATCTGTAAGTCACAGCCTGCAAGACAAAATTCAAGATAAGAAGGTGTGTCATGCGCTCATCAAAGGACAGAGAGAGAGAGAAAGAGAGAGAGAAAGAAAGGGAGAGAGAGAGTGAAAGAGAGGGAAAGAGAGAAAGAGAGAGAAAGAGAGAGAGAGAAAGAGAGGGAGAGAGAGAGAGACAGTGAAAGGAAGGCTCTTGGCACATACATGCCAACTGTTGTGTGTGTGTATCGCTATTGGTGCACCATAAGCCTAAGGCCTAGCCCCAAATGCAGCACGAAAGCCACATCACATTTCCAGAATGCAAGCAGTAGTCAGACTAACATTAGGGATGAAAGCTCCTTTGTCTCAATACATAAGGCGGAAGGACATCTGCACCTCCGACCTTGGTCTTGCATGCGGCAGGCACCCCCTGAGAGAGATACCATAGCAGATGATGACGACTCCCACACTACGCACAGCGGTAATGAAAGACGAACGTATCCACACCCCACAAACAGAAGTCCTTGCTCGAGGTACTCTTGCATGGAATGCCCTTGACATTTAAGTACACAACAACTCATACGTCCAAACGTTGCACACACATACGACTCATTGCTCCGAGCTGTGGCATATCATCCACATAACTGCCGCAGGTCAGAAGAGTGCCGGTTCTACGAGAGCCACCAACGCAATGGCAGAACATCCCGGGCACATGCACAACCCCTGTCACCTGGAACTGTACCGTGCACGTATGCTGCATTTGTTGGGGGCACTGCCACTGGCAGTGTTGCGCATCAGTTACCGTCTGAGCTTCCGTCTTGCGTCCGTCACCTGCGTCCAGCCCTGGTTCCACTGTCGATCATGCATATTCGAGTGGCCCATGGATCTCTGCCTATCCAACACAACTGTAGCTGAACTGGATCATGACTTGTGTGTGCGCCCCCTGTTGGCCCACGACCAGGAGTGTAACCGTGATACCCGTTCATGGGATGCCTTGATATTTGGCGTATGTGCTGGCAGTTGGGCATGGGAGATTGCACAAGTCCTCGTGTGCAGTGACCACATCGAAGCGCTCCCCTATTGGGCTGTGTTGCGGATTGGTCTACGCCACTTCACTAGTGTTCAACTGTGATGAGTGTTGATTAGAATGACAAATCGTGTGCCTCAATGAGCATTGTCCATACACAGGGAGGGACTGACTGACGCATTTCACTTAGGGGTGAGTCCCTATTGCCAGCTCCACCTCTGTGAGCCAGACATTGTGGTTGGGATAGTTGCTGGTAGACCTGTGCTCTTACGTGTCTTCAGCAAGGTGAGTATGGTGTCCAACTTTTTGCCATGTGGATCAATGTGATCCATTAAAACAGGCTGTGTCCACACAGTTGAGTGTGAGTAGGTATGCGAAGAGATGTTCTGTTGTCACATGTGATGGGTGACACTACTTTAGGCCTGCTACCGAATTAGACATTTTTACACACAGCCCCATTTAATACATGGACGTGGGGCTACGTTGGGAAGTTGCGAGATTGTTGTTCATGAGCAATGAGGCCACAGCTAGTTTACACCTTCACAGACATCTAATTGGCCATGTGGTTCAGGGTCAAACATGCGCATTGATGTAATTTCCCAGGATGTACCTTTTTGTGCAATCAATGTCCCTACATTCATCCATACTTATATACTTGATTGAACATAGACATGACACATCTGTGTGATTTGGAATGTTTTATTCACATTCTGTGGAGTGTCGGAGCTGGAGCAGTACATGGCCATGCAAACCCCACATTACATGGTTGCCCAGTGGAGGGCCAACCAGAGCCCTTTGGTGAATGACAATTTAATCGGAAGAGGAAGAGTTCAGTCCGCAGCCTGATTGCTGTGTCATTGGAAACCAGAGCAGATATGGCAGTCCATGTCGGGGTCCAGGTGAATGTCGCAGAGTGTTTCGGGGGACAGTGGAAGGTGTTGTTCCCGGGCATGATGCAGAGGGCTGAACCAAGCAGGAACTGGCCATATGGAGGGGATGAATGCTACAACCTCCTTTCTCACACAGAGTCATTGCCATCCACATCTTAGTCCTCTGATATGTCTTCTGTGTCAGGTGTGTCAGGTGTGTGTGGTGGTGTTATGGCTGCATCACTGTGTGCCACTGACACATCAGGTGGCGGAGGTGGTATGGCTGCATCACTGTGTGCCACTGACACATCAGGGGGCGGAGGTGGTATGGCTGCATCACTGTGTACCGCTGACACATCAGGGGGCGGAGATGTGTGTGTCGAAGTTCCTGCAGCAGTCATCTGGGACAGGCTCTGTGGCAGCAATGGAAAGATGAGGTTCTGCAGGGCATGGAAGATCCCAGCTACATCTCGCTGGTGTACAGCCGTGGCAGCCATCCTTCCAGCCTGCATCCGCTCCATGTTCTCCATTGTCCTCCGCATCTGTGCCAACTCTGTGCTGTCATCGCTGGAGCCTGTCTGACTATACAGTTCTTGTATCCCAGTAATGGCTCCAGTGAGGTCAGCCAAGGATTATTGTAGAGCATGGAACGGACTGTGGGTGTCCGTTAGGGACTGTAAGTGGTCCCTGATGGGACTCATACACCCACGTATGGCATCAAGTTTGGCTGCCATGAGGTCGAAACCCACCGCACCTGTTAAGCCAGCCCCCTCTGGCAGTCTGACACATGGCGTTGGGATGCATGTGTCTTTCCGTGAGGTGCTGGGAGCCAGCCGTGGTGGTGGGTGCTTCCTGCTGTGTGGGCTGTGCAGGGAGTGGGGTCACCTCGATGCAGCTGGGCTGCCCTGCTCCTGGAGGTGGGGTGCGGAGGCTGTCCACAAGCCGTTGGAGGGTGTCGGAGCTGATGACCAGGGGGTCCTCCTCATCATCACCGAAGAGCTGTCTGGTCTGCTCTGCAGGAGGTGTTGATTGTCCCTCTGCAATGTGAAGGGGAGATGCAGGTTAACAGTGTGTTCCATGTATGTTGACGCATTGTACATGTTTACATACAGACTGCATGACAATGTACATTGTGACTCTTTTGGATGAGCTGGCTATTTGATGGGAGACAGTGGACATTTCGACTACATGACGGATGTGAGGTTGTACTTGTACATGATCATCTCACAGTTTCCTGCTATGCCAGATGTGATTGGCCATTTTCTACGCACAAGCGGCACCAGTTGTGTCCTCTGTTCTGTAGTGAAAGTGTTGCACTTTGTACCACATTGTCCTCAATGTTGATGTGCTGTGATTGGTATGTGTGTGTGCTGCATTGTGGGAGAGTCGCCCCTGCAGCGCTGATTTAGCGGCCCCTTATCCCTTTGAGGCGGTGTGCCTTTTACTTGTGTGCTTTTAAGGTGCTGAGATGTTGGCGACTTGGGTCATTTGCGCTCTTGGACGGTTTTTGTACTCTTGTGCATTGTTTGTCTGCAGATGTGTTGTTGACGTCAGGGGTTGTATGTGCACGTGGATGTGTCAGAGTGTGACCTGCTCCTTTGAGGAAGTGATCCACACTGGGCCACCTCAGTGTCGTGTCGTGCACCATGTCATGTATTTTGACTGCAGCCATGCTATTGGTCATGCAGTGTCACTTGCATTGTCAGTGTGGCTCACAGAGCCGCTGCTTTGCTGGATTCAGCACATGTGCATGGGTAGGTTGTGAGATTGGTGATAGGGAGGGGGGCCCCTTTGTGCACATAGTGGACGGGGGCCTACTTTGTGTTTCTATGTGTGCTGCAGTGTGCCAAGGGTATCAGGGACATGTTCCACAATCATGGTGGGTGTGCAGTGTGCTACACATAATTGTGTATCTGTGCCATTGTGCCCATCTCCCCCCGTACCCACAGTCCCTGGTCGTTACTCACCCTGTTGCTGTTGGGTCAGGTCATATCGAGCTGTGTCCGGACCCCCAACTCCTTGCACCGTCTCCACACTGATGACTGTGGCCACCATTTCCTCCAGCTCATCCAGCTCCTCCTGTGGCGCAGGACTCCCACCTCCAGTTGCCGTTGCTGCCTTCCGGTTGGCAGTGAGTTTCTGCTTGGTTTGGCTATTCACATCATGCCAGCGCCTCTTGACCTCCTCCATTGACCTCCTCAACACTCCGACTGCATTCACGTTGTTCACGATCGACTCCCATATTTCCGTTTGTGTTGCCAATGACACAGTGGAGGTGACGAACAGTTGTTGGTAGTGTTCTATCACCTCCGTGACGATGATCCGGTTTTCCTGCGGACTGAACCCCATCTTCCTCTTCCTCTTCTCCTTGCCCTTCCCCGAGGTTCCTTGCTGGTCGTCTGTGGAGCTTGTGGGGGTCGTGTTGTCCTCTGCACTCGGTCCGGGTGCATCCATGGTGCTACGCAGTTTATTATTTTTTTGTCTTTTTTATTTTTCTGCTTTTATAGTGCTTTTTCCCGCATGACGCGTGGGAATTGCAGGCCTGTCGCTGGTTATCGCTGATTTTTTATCGCGATTTGGGGCATCGCAACTTTTTTCGCATTTTTTCGGCGTCACGTTCATTTTAACGCGGTCATTTGGCACGTTATCGTGAGACTATCGCATGGTGCAGCCTGGTTGAGAATACAACGTTAACAAGGTGTTATTTTCCCACGATAGATTGCGATGTGCAAAGTTGCGTTAAGTTAATTTTAAGATAATTATCACACGTTCTTGAGAATATCCCCCTAAGTCTTATGACAACTTGCTGATTATTTGGAAACTGGTGTTAATTTTGTTTCTCTGACTGTGAAGTTAGAGGGCATTGTAAAAGTGACCGAAGTGATATTCTTGCTGGGGTATAGAAAGTGAAAGGAAAGGCTTTAGGATGTCAGTTCAGTTTTTTCTAACACAATAACAACATTTAAATACCTGTAAAGGAACTATACAAACATTTCAAAATATATCAGCAATTAGGAAAGAAGAAACAAAGCACTCTTTTTGTAATTCTAAAGTGTGATAGTAACAAAGATTTTAATAGGATCAGAACAAATGAAGACACTACTTCGTGATACACAAATGATAAACATTAGCTGAAACCAGATTTTTACACATTATCATGTCTGCACTATATAGTTTTACCAGTAAAACTGCATATCTATGCAGATTTAGTGGTTATTTCAAAAGAAAATGTGCTGTCGGTAAATGAGAGGGCACTACCACACCAGAGCTCCAAAATGCACTGCCAGCTACATACTCCACCTTTATCACTCTCCTGCTTAATGGGTGTGGCAGATTTGCAACACTTGTTTTTTGTATGACGCTTAGGGGCATATTTACTAAGAAGTGACAGAGTGCGGCGTTAGCCTTCCTAGCTTAACGCTGTACTCCGCCACTTCTGAAAGGCAGGGCTGCACCATATTTACAACAATATGGTGCAGCCCTGCATTTCCCCCTGCATTGGCGCTAAATTTAGCAGCCTAGCACCAACGCAGGCACCTTTGCACCATAGTGCAAGGGTGTCTGCATTGAGGGGAAGATTATTTATGTGCACGAAGGTCTCACTTCCTGCACATAAACAATCGTTGTGTAACTTCTATGTGTGTTTCTTAATACTGCACACATAGAAATTGCAAAACGTCATTTTTTGAAAATGATTGTTAATGTGCAGAACTTAAACAATCAATGGCGTTTTGCTGTGTTCTATGTGTGCTGCACAACGTAGCACACATGTGTGAGAAGTTGGCCTGGCATATGCTGTCCACTAATTATAGTGGGCACCTTGCACCAGTCCAAACAACCCCTTATTGGAGATAGGTTAAAGACAACCTTTATTGAAAGCTATCCTAGTGGTAGCTATGGAGAGCAGCCTTCAGGCTAAGTCTTGAAGGAATGTAAAGCAGCTTGTTTTACCAGTCTATAATCTCTTGAGTGACCAAATGAAAGAGGACCACACCAGGTATATATTCAAAATATATGTATTTATTGCTAAACACACCCCTCTAGTCTCTTTATGAGGCTAGAGTTCGAAGTACATAAGTTATAAGTTAGTTATCTACAGTAATAGCACAAATACACGTTTGAGCCCTAGGGGCGGACCAAACCATATACCAATAAAGTGGTATAAGAACCACGACTGAGCTGAGACACAAGGCCTAGAGCCTGTAGAAGTGCTTGGACCACAAGGAACGACCCAAGGTAGTGACACAGGGGACCCACGGGGGACGCGTGCAGTGTGAGAACACAGCCGCGAATCGCCGTTGACTTCTATGGGGAAAGTCGCGGTTGGAATTTTAAAGAAAAGGGACACTTAGAGGAGGACTTGGAGCAAACCCCTTTAGAACTGGGTTGTTCTAGAGTCTATACCCACGGGAGCACCGGAGTACTCGAGTTACCTCACCCAGGGAAGCCGGGTGCATAGGTGTCTTTCGGGGTCGGGTTTCGTCGTAGTTTTCAATGGCGATCTGCTGCAAAGTGCTGCTGGCGGACAAGTCGAAAGTGTTCGGGTGGATCCAAAGGTGGATCGAAGATCTGAAGAACCTGAAAGCAGAGGGGAGAGAGTCTGGGTCACTAGCCAGTGACCAGGAAGGCGATGAGCAGATGCCCACTGATGTCGAGTGCTTCAGGTAGGTTGATGGTCGTCTTGACTCTTCAGCCACGAGGTCGAGGAGCCGTCGATGACAACCAGGAGCTGGATTCGAGCTGCCCACGATGTCTGTCGATTGCAGGGGTGTCGGCGACCAGATTGGACCCAACAAGCCTTGGCAACAGCAAGTCTTGTGGAAATGGAAGAAGGATGATGGTGTAGACCAGCAAGGTCTGTGGGACTCACCCAGCAAGGGTAAGTCAGGGCATGCCTGGAGCAACCAGGGAGCCTAAGCAGAAGAAGATTGGCCTTCGGGAGGGCCTACTAGCCAACGGACTAGCGACCGCAAAGGAGCCTTGAGTGGACACACTTGGAGCTGGCTCACAGGACACTCGTGGAGTGGAGGCCAGTGATCTTCGGTGCAGTCAGTGCTGGAGGCAGGGGCTACTCAGAGCCCAAAGCACAACTTCGTGGGAGACCCAGAAGAGGATGCACTTGCAAATGTGTGTGGTGTCCAGGGGTCACAGTTCCACGTTACCCACGATAGCCACGGGCCTCAGCTTTGCAGGGGACTCAGGGTAGCCTCGGGGAAGTCTGGAAATCTACCTCTGGTGATGCAAAGACTTCGGCGTCCGGCGGGAGCTTCAGCGATGCAAACCAGACAATTGCTTCGTTGGTGCCTGCCAAGCAGGGGAGTCACTCCTTGACCCCAAGGGAGATTCTTCAGTCCTCTAATCTTAAAGTAGAGCGTCGAAGGTCCAGGATTCTGTGTCAGAGTTTCGTCCAGGTAAATCTAAAGTCCTAAGGACTGGGGTCCCATATTTATACCAAGTTAGGGGTTGGACATACTCTGGGGACCCACCTATGGGAGGGTCAGGGCAGAGGGGTGGTTACACCCCTTTCCCTTTGTCCAGTTTCGCGCCAGAGCAGGGGCTGGAAGCCCCTGAGCCGGTTTGAACTGGGGTATGCACAGGGACACCAAATGTGCCCCCAGTGCAGGACTTCAAAGCACCAGAGAGTGCTCCCGCCCAGCCCCAATACACACTATCCTGTCTGGGGAGGTGGTTACACCTCCCTGGGACAGGAAACCTATTGTCCAGGCCTCCCCTGACGGAGTTTCGGTCAGCAGCAGGAGGCCAGACTCGTGTCTGTGGCAGCGGCATCCATTTTGTGATGCCAGGGCTTGGAAAGAAGTTACTGGGCAGGCCGGTGTGTACATGTCTCTCCCTCTAGAAGGGTGGAATGCTACCCCCGCCGCCAGAACTGGTGGGGGTAGTATTCCAAGATGTTTGACACCAAACACGACATGTTTCCGTGCAGCCATCCCAAAGTTAGCATTTAACGCGAGGTTATAATGCGCTTAAGAGTATATGGTCAGGATGCACTACAAACAGCATCAGAGAAGGGTCTCCGAACGCTGCAGAGGGGCTCTGCTCATGCAAGGGCACCCTCTCACATAGGAACCAAGCACTCTGCCTTCAGGATTGATAAGGCCTGCCATAGGAGTGACTTATAGGTTTATATGTGTGTATGTATGTAGTGATATAGGCAGCCTATATCACAGTAAGGGGTGCATGCACCACCTTACCCAGGCTGCAGTAGCAGACCTGTGGTGTCATTTTGGATGGCCTTCCAGGGGTGGCACAATACATGCTGCAGCCCCTGGTAGGCCTCTGAGGTACCTATGCCCTGGGTACATAGTATACCATATACTAGGGACTTATAAGGGCACTCCAGATTCCAATCAGAGATGTGCCTAAGGCACATGGAAACCATTTTAGAGAGGAAGCAGCTAGGCTGGGGTTCTGATTAGCAGGGCCCCAGCCAGACTAAAGTCGAAAAACAGTGATGCATCAGCAAAACGTGGGGGTACCCATGTGAAGCAGATCCTACTCTCCTACACAACCCCCCCCCCCAAACGTAGGGACATTAAACTAACCTTGCCCAGTTAAGTCTTCATGTTCTAAGTGGAAGTACCTAGAGAGTCCATCTGCATTGGCATGGTTACTCCCAGGTCTATGTTCCACTGTGAAGTCCATCCCCTGTAGGGAAATGGACCACCTAAGCAGTTTGGCGTTTTCACCCTTCATTTGTTTTAGCCATAAGAGGGGCTTATGGTCTGTTTGAACAAGGAAGTGAGTACCAAACAAGTATGGCCTCAATTTCTTCAGAGCCCAGACCACAGCAAAGGCCTCCCTCTCAATGGCTGACCAACGTTTCTCTCTAGGGGTCAGCCTTCTGCTAATAAAAGCTACTGGCTGATCCTGACCTTCATCATTCAATTGTGACAGTACAGCCCCTACCCCCAATTCAGATGCATCTGTTTGGACAATGAACTTCTTGGAGTAATCAGGACTCTGTAGAATGGGAGCAGTGCACATGGCCTGCTTTAGGTCATCAAATGCCTTTTGACAGCTAACTGTCCACTGAACCTTTTTGGGCATTTTCTTGGAAGTTAAGTCATTCAGGGGTGTCACTATTGATCCATACCCCTTGACAAATCTCCTATAGTACCCAGTCAGGCCTAAAAAGGCTCTCACCTGAGTCTGGGTAGTTGGAGCAGTCCAGTCCATGATGGTCTGGATCTTGCTCTGCAGTGGTTGAACCTGGCCTCCACCCACAAGGTGGCCCAGGTACACAACCTGACTCTGCCCTATCTGGCACTTGGTGGCCTTGATAGTCAGGCCTGCTTTCTGCAGGGCCTGCAAAACATTTCTGAGGTGGACCAGGTGATCCTCCCAGGTGGAGCTAAAGACAGCAATATCATCTAGATATGCTGCACTATAGGCTTCCAGACCTGTAAGGACTGTATTCACCAACCTCTGAAAAGTGGCAGGTGCATTCTTCAGACCAAAGGGCATCACCACAAATTGATAATGCCCACTAGGGGTTGAGAATGCTGTCTTTGGCTTTGCATCATCAGCTAGTCTGATCTGCCAGTAGCCAGCTGCCAGGTCAAATGTGCTTAGATACTTGGCTGATGCCAAAGTGTCTATTAGCTCATCTGCCCTAGGTATTGGATGGGCATCAGTCCTAGTGACTGCATTGAGACCCCTGTAGTCCACACAAAACCTCATCTCTCTTTTCCCACCATTGGTGTGAGGTTTTGGCACTAGGACCACTGGACTAGCCCAAGGGCTATCTGAGGGTTCAATAACTCCCAAATCCAACATCTTCTGGACTTCTGTCCTGATACAGTCCCTGACATGGTCAGGTTGCCTATAAATCTTATTTTTAATAGGCAGACTGTCCCCAGTGTCCACTTCATGAGTGCACCAGGTAGTCTGACTGGGTGTCAGTGAGAATATGTGCCTGAACTGATTGAGCACCTGTCTGCAATCAGTTTGCTGCTGGGCAGTGAGGCTGCGTGCCAAGGCTACACCATCCACTCACCCATCATCAGGGTTCTGTGAGAGCAGGTCAGGGAGTGGGTCACTCTCTTCCTCCTGTCCCTCATCAGTAGCCATGAGCAAGCCCATGTCTGCCCTGTCCACATATGGTTTTAACCTGTTGACATGGAGATCCCTGTGGGGACTCCTGGGTGTTCCTAGGTCTACTAAATAGGTAACCTCACCCTTCTGTTCAACAATGGTATGGGGTCCACTCCATTTGTCTTGGAGAGCTGCTGGGGCCACTGGCTCCAACACCCACACCTTCTGTCCTGGCTGGTAAACAGTCAGTACAGCCTTTGGTCATGCCAGGCTTTTTGAAGTTCCTGGCTAGCCTCAAGGTTTTTAGTTGCCTTTTTCATGTACTCAGCCATCCTGGAGCGGAGACCAAGTACATAGTCCACTATGTCTTGCTTTGGGGGCTTGAGAGGTAACTCCCATCCTTCCTTCACCAAGCACAATGGACCCCTGACAGGGTGACCAAACAAAAGTTCAAAAGGGCTGTAGCCAACCCCCTTTGAGGCACCTCCCTGTATGCAAATAAAAGGCAGGGCAAGAGTATGTCCCATCTTCGCCTAAGCTTTTCTGGGAGCCCTTTAATCATGCCCTTCAAGGTTTTGTTGAATCTCTCAACTAAACCATTGCATTGTGGGTGATAGGGTGTGGTGAACTTGTAAGTCACTCCACACTCCTTCCACATTGCTTTCAAGTATCCAGACATAAAGTTAGCACCCCTGTCTGATACAACCTCCTTAGGGAAGCCCACTCTTGAGAAAATTCCCAGGAGGGCTCTTGCCACCACAGGTGCTGTAGTGGTCCTAAGGGGAATAGCCTCTGGGTACCTGGTGGCATGATCCACTACCACCAGGATAAACCTGTGCCCAGATGCTGTTTGGGGATCCATGGGACCAACAATGTCAATCCCCACCCTTTCAAATGGAACCCCCACCACAGGTAGTGGTATCAGGGGGGCCTTTGTAGTGCCACCTGCCTTGCCACTGGCCTGGCAGGTTACACAGGAGCGACAAAACTCCTTGGTGTCTTCAGACATGTGGGGCCAGTGAAAGTGAGGGACAATTCTGTCCCAAGTCTTGTTCTGGCCCAGGTGACCTGCAAAGGGAATGTCATGGGCTAGGGTCAATAGGAAGCCCCTGAACTTCAGAGGTATAACCAACCTCCTGGTGGCACCAGGCTTGGGGTCTCTACACTCTGAGTACAAGAGTCCATCATCCCAATACACTGTATGGGGACCACTAGCTTTCCCAGCAGCATCAGCAGCAGCTTGCTGTCTGAGGGGTTCAAGAGAGGGGCAGCTCTGCTGCTCCTGGCTCAGATCTGCCCTGGAAGGGCCCCCTGTCCCCAAGAACTCAACCTGGTCAGGTTCAAGCTCCTCTGGGACAGTTCCTTCCTCAGGACTGAGATCATCCCCCTCAAGAGACTGATCTTCCTTCTGAGCCAAGGGGAAGGCACTGCCTTTACCCTACTTCTCCTCTTCTTGGAGGGCACTTGGTCCATTATTCCAGAATCCAAGGCCTGTTCAGTGTTAGACATTTTGGCTTGTGACCTGGTCACAGCAAACACATCTGCAGGGATGCCCAGCATTTCTGCATGGGTCCTGAGCTCCACTTCTGCCCAAGCTGAAGTTTCTAAATCATTGCCAAGCAAGCATTCAACTGGTAGGTCTGTACTTACCACAACCTTCTTAAGGCCAGTTACCCCTCCCCAGGAGAAGTTAACAACTGCCAGAGTATGGTCTGTTCTGACATTGCTAGCATTGGTCACTTGGTACATTTCACCAAGTATAATCTGCCCAGGATCCACAAGGTCTTGTGTCACCATGGTGACACTTGCCCCTGTGTCCCTAAATGCCAAAGCCTCTTTTCCATTGATTAAGGGCTGTTGCCTGTACTTGCCCAGATTACTGGGACTCACAGAGGAGGTCACATCCATGCCTCCATCACAGACTAGGACAGCCTGAGTGTGTTCTCTGACTAGGTCAGAGCTCATCTCTTTACCCAGGGTCAACCCTACTAAACCCTTGGCTTGTGTAGTCCCACCACCAACTGTAACTGCACTAGGGGGAGCAGGTGCCTTAGGGGCATTGGTGGGGGCTGGAGTAGAGTCTTTGGACTTGGTGCAATCACTGGTCCAGTGGGTCTTTTGCTTACAGACCTTGCACCATGGTTTCTTTTGGCCTTTTCCCTTGTTAGACTGTGAATCCCCACCTGAAGAAGATTTTTGGGGGCCTTGTGAAGACTTCTGGTCTTTACCCTTCTCCCCACCCTTATCAGAGTTTTTAGAATCTTGCTTCTTAGGGTCACCACCTTGGTTCTGTACCTTCTGCCTCACCCTGGTTCTGACCCATTTGTCTGCCTTCTTTCCCAATTCTTGGGGAGAGGTCAGATCAGAGTCCACCAGGTGCTGATGCAACAGCTGATTTTAACAATTATTAAGAATCTGCTCCCTCATGATAAGATTGTACAATCCTGTGAAGTCACATACCTTACTGCCCAATAACCAACCTTCCAGAGCCTTGGCAGAACAATCAACAAAGTCCACCTAGTCTTGAGTCTGTGCTTTTTGGGTATCTCTGAACTTTAACCTGTATTGTTCAGTGGTTAGGCCAAACCCATCAATCAGAGCACTCTTTAAGACTGTGTATTTATCAGCATCCTCCTCTCTAACAGTGAGGAGCTTATCTCTACCTTTGTCTGCAAAGGAGAGCCACAAGATTGCTGCCCACTGCTCCTGAGGGACCCTCTGTACTTTACAGGCCCTCTCCAGTGCAGTTATCCATTTGTGGATGTCATCCCCACTCTGGTAGGGAGGGACAATCTTGCTCAGGTTTCTATGGTCATAAGACCTTTCCCTATCTCTGGGGAAATTGCTGCCACCATGGGACTCTAGTCCGATCTTTTTTCTCTCTTTTTAGAGATCTAGGGACTCCCTGTCTATAGCCAACTGCTGTTTTCTGAGCTCAAGCTGGGCTTGCTCATACTGAATCAGTCTCTTTCTCCTGTCATGAGAGGATTCACTCCTATGAGAAGAGACAGAGGTCCCTATTGAGGTGTCAGAGTGGTTAGACTCCTGAGAAGGAGATCTATCCCTTCTTGGCACACTCTCAACTCTTCCTGGGGGGACAAAGGTGAGGTCGTTCTGATCCTCCCCTTCATCCACATGAATAGCTGGGTTTTCCAGGTCAAGGTCATTGTCACCTTCCTGGCCAGTTTCAGAGGGGGGCCTGGGTTTCTTCACCCCTGACCCCTTCCTCCTGTTCTGCCCCACCCTCTCTGCCTACCCCTTCAGACCCTAGGGGCCTGCTGAGATCATCAGCTAGTAGCACCTCTCTGAGGTGTTGGGTGCTGGCACTTTTGCCTGCCTTCAGCTTCCTAGTATTGCATAATGCTCTCAATTCCAAGAATGGGAGTTTATCATACTTGGAGGGAAGAAGCCCACTGGCTTCTGGCAAGGACTCACTGGGTCCTGGCTTTGAAGACATTACTAGTGAGGTGTGGTGTATGCACTACCTACTCTAGTGTGGCCTACTAAACTCTCTTGAGTTGTAGAAAGGGTGTGCTATCCCTTAACACACAACTCTAAGTTCAGTAGAACTTACTGTATACTAAGCTTGATTTATATGTACCTTAGGTACCCTTAGTGGTTTTCAGTTGATCAATTCAATTGAGATTATCTGGTAAAACAATAGCAAGCTGGAATCCCACACGCTGCACACCAATGTGAGAAGTTGGCCTGGCATATGCTGTCCACTAATTATAGTGGGCACCTTGCACCAGTCCAAACAACCCCTTATTGCAGATAGGTTAAAGACAACCTTTATTGAAAGCTATCCTAGTGGTAGCTATGGAGAGCAGCCTTCAGGCTAAGTCTTGAAGGAATGTAAAGCAGCTTGTTTTACCAGTCTATAATCTCTTGAGTGACCAAATGAAAGAGGACCACACCAGGTATATATTCAAAATATATGTATTTATTGCTAAACACACCCCTCTAGTCTCTTTATGAGGCTAGAGTTCGAAGTACATAAGTTATAAGTTAGTTATCTACAGTAATAGCACAAATACACGTTTGAGCCCTAGGGGCGTACCAAACCATATACCAATAAAGTGGTATAAGAACCACGACTGAGCTAGACAAAAGGCCTAGAGCCTGTAGAAGTGCTTGGACCACAAGGAACCACCCAAGGTAGTGACACAGGGGACCCACGGGGACGCGTGCAGTGTGAGAACACAGCCGCGAATCGCCGTTGACTTCTATGGGGAAAGTCGCGGTTGGAATTTTAAAGAAAAGGGACACTTAGAGGAGGACTTGGAGCAAACCCCTTTAGAACTGGGTTTTTCTAGAGTCTATACCCACGGGAGCACCGGAGTACTCGAGTTACCTCACCCAGGGAAGCCGGGTGCATAGGTGTCTTTCGGGGTCAGGTTTTGTCGTCGTTTTCAATGGCGATCTGCTGCAAAGTGCTGCTGGCGGCCAAGTCGAAAGTGTTCGGGTGGATCCAAAGGTGGATCGAAGATCTGAAGAACCTGAAAGCAGAGGGGACAGAGTCTGGGTCACTAGCCAGTGACCAGGAAGGCGATGAGCAGATGCCCACCGATGTCGAGTGCTTCAGGTAGGTTGACAGTCGTCTTGACTCTTCAGCCACGAGGTCCAGGAGGTGTCGATGACAACCAGGAGCTGGATTCTAGCTGTCCTACAACGTCTGTCGATTGCAGGGGTGTCGGCGACCGGATTGGACCCAACAAGCCTTGGCAACGGCAAGTCTCAAGGAAATGGAAGAAGGACGATGGTGCAGACCAGCAAGGTCTGTGGGACTCACCCAGCGAAGGTAAGTCAGGGCACGCCTGGAGCAACCAGAGAGCCTAAGTAGAAGAAGATTGGCCTTCGGGAGGGCCTACTAGCCAACGGACTAGCGACCGCGAAGGAGCCTCGAGTGGACGCACTTGGAGCTGGCTCACAGGACACTCGTGGAGTGGAGGCCAGTGATCTTCAGTGCAGTTGGTGCTGGAGGCTTTGGCTACTCGGAGCCCAAAGCACAACTTCGTGGAAGACCCAGAAGAGGATGCACTTGCAAATGTGTGCGGTGTCCAGGGGTCATGGTTCCACATTACCCACGAAAGCCACGGGTCTCAGCTTTGCTGGGGACTCAGGGTAGCCTCGGGGAAGTCTGGAAATCTACCTCTGGTGATGCAAAGACTTCGGCGTCCGGCGGGAGCTTCAGCGATGCAGACCAGACAATTGCTTCGTTGGTGCCTGCCAAGCAGGGGAGTCACTCCTTGACCCCAAGGGAGATTCTTCAGTCCTCTAATCTTAAAGTAGAGCGTAGAAGGTCCAGGATTCTGTGTCAGAGTTTCATCCAGGTAAATCTAAAGTCCTAAGGACTGGGGTCCCATACTTATACCAAGTTAGGTGGTTGGACATACTCTGGGGACCCACCTATGGGAGGGTCAGGGCAGAGGGGTGGTTACACACCTTTCCCTTTGTCCAGTTTCGCGTCAGAGCAGGGGCTGGAAGCCCCTGAGCCGGTTTGAACTGGGGTATGCACAGGGACACCAAATGTGCCCCCAGTGCAGGACTTCAAAGCACCAGAGAGTGCTCCCGCCCAGCCCCAATACACACTATCCTGTCTGGGGAGGTGGTTACACCTCCCTGGGACAGGAAACCTATTGTCCAAGCCTCCCCTGCCGGAGTTTCGGTCAGCAGCAGGAGGCCAGACTCGTGTCTGTGGCAACGGCATCCATTTTGTGATGCCAGGGCTTGGAAAGAAGTTACCGGGCAGGCCGGTGTGTACATGTCTCTCCCTCTAGAAGGGTGGAATGCTACCCCCGCCACCAGAACTGGCGGGGGGGTAGTATTCCAAGATGTTTGACACCAAACACGACATGTTTCCGTGCAGCCATCCCAAAGTTAGCATTTAACGCGAGGTTATAATGCGCTTAAGAGTATATGGTCAGGCTGCACTACAAACAGCATCAGAGAAGGGTCTCCGAACGCTGCAGAGGGGCTGTGCTCATGCAGGGGCACCCTCTCACATAGGAACCAAGCACTCTGCCTTCAGGATTGATAAGGCCTGCCATAGGAGAGACTTATAGGTTTATATGTGTGTATGTATGTAGTGATATAGGTAGCCTATATCACAGTAAGGGGTGCATGCACCACCTTACCCAGGCTGCAGTAGCAGACCTGTGGTGTCATTTTGGATGGCCTTCCAGGGGTGGCACAATACATGCTGCAGCCCCTGGTAGGCCTCTGAGGTACCTATGCCCTGGGTACATAGTATACCATATACTAGGGACTTATAAGGGCACTCCAGATTCCAATCAGAGATGTGCCTAAGGCACATGGAAACCATTTTAGAGAGGAAGCAGCTAGGCTGGGGTTCTGATTAGCAGGGCCCCAGCCAGACTAAAGTCGAAAAACAGTGAAGCATCAGCAAAAAGTGGGGGTACCCACGTGAAGCAGATCCTACTCTCCTACAACATGGAAACAGCAAAACGAGGAGAAATTAAACATTTCTCCTCGTTTCGCCAAGTTAAGACCAGGTTTTCCCTGGTCTTAATTTTGGCACTGCCTCCTATTTATGCCTCCCTTGTAAATAGGACGCAGCGTCAAAATCAATGGGTGTTGCCGTGGAACGCCCACCGCAACACCCATTGCCCACCCCTTTCACACTAAGTGTGGCATGAAAGGGGGTCTTATTTACAAGGCAGTGTTAAGTCACATTAAGTGGATTAACACTGCCTTGTAAATAAGGTGAAGCCCCTATCGCCACTACAACGTCCTGAAAAGTGATATTGTGGTGGTGATAGGGGCTTGTAAATGTGCTCCTTTGATTTTTCACAATTCCAATTAGTTCAGCGATATACCATTAATGACATTAGGTATGCCCAGCACCACTGGGCATACCTAATGTGGGTTAAACAAAAGGTCACCTCTATGATTCGCCAGTGTGAGAGTTCCTTACAAATCAAAACTTGTTAACAATTTTAAATAATCAAGCCAACAATATAGTTCATATTCGGTATTTGGCCCATATGGATTAAAACTAGTGGGCATAACAGCTGTTGTGTTTTTTAAATCTCTTTTTGTAAATCACCCTTTGATTCAGCAAACTTTTCTCTTTGAGGTATGCACTAGGTTTTGGTGACATCAATGGTTTCGATGTCATCACAATCAAAGTCATGTGGCATCACTTCCTGGGATTCAGTGTCAAAAGTTGTAGAATGTAACTTCCTGTGATGCCATCGAGGTCAAAGGGTATGCGATATCACTCCCACTACGTCTGGCATTTTGGTGAATTGATGCCCAGGGTTGAAGTGCGTACACATCCCAAGAATTCCCAAAATCAAGGATTCCCAGTACTCAGACCCACAGTGTTCTCTCTGGGTAGGAAACATTTAAATAATCAAACCCCACGCGGGAAAAACAGAGAGAAAAATTGTATTTATCCACTAGCCATCAGCAACAAAGGAGGTTGTGTTGGTGATGTGGAGACTACTAATGCTACATGGATATACTGGATTGATTAGAAAGTTTCATTTAGTTCGTTATCCAAGGATTTTGGAAATGTGTATTTTTCTTTGTTGCTCATTTTGTTGCTGCCGTCATAAGTAAAGAGAAAATATGAAGACAGAAAAATTTACCTGCATTACCCAGGATACAAAACCCCAAACAACAATTATTTTTCATTGCAGAACTGAAATACAGTAGGCATTAAACAACTAGAGTGTTGTATAACAGATTGGCTTTTAATATTATTTTATAACTATTTCAACCCAAAAAAAGATGTGGTTCGTCAATTATTTGAAATAAAGGTTTGTAATAATGTTTTAAATGAGGATAATAAAAAATAGAAATTGTTGGCGGCATCAGAGTGGGGACAGGGGAGTACAGGAATCAAAATATAATAAACCTTGCTCAGAGAAAATAAGTAATAAAATTATCCATTTATCTCAACAAACAAAACAGATATCATGTGCTTATTTTCAGACAAGGGTCATGAACTAAATGTACAATAGCAGTCAGAGTTGATTTAATTAAAACCATCTGAGTGTAACATGTACATGTGTTTATGAAAATGAATACATTTATTACAATTTTATATCGCTCTAGGAATAGATTATTAATGTTGTAAACCCTGAACCAGCTCATCGCTTTGAAGAAGATTACTTAATAAAAGTAGCAACAAAAGCTGGAAGAAATGAGGTTCTTAGAATTTGCATCAACACTATATGAAAAAAGTATTTTACTCTGAAAGTTTAGATTTTTATGTGTGTCATTCTAGCAAGGTGGGTCAATCAATTTCCATAACCTTAGCTTTAAATAACCTATCTCAATATGTGCTGTGGAAAAAGTATTGAGCATATAGGGGCATATTTACGTTCCCTGGCGCATCCCTGCATATCAGCAGGGATGCGCCAGGGAAAATGCGTCACGCAAGTTTACCCTTGCGCCACGTCCGATGCGCCGCATTTACAATGCGGCGCACCGTGGCGCAAGGATAAGCAGATGCGTGACACATCTGCCGGCGGAAGGTTGGCGCAGTGCTGACGTTGTGTCGCAAGCGCGACGCAACTCCAACACTGTTCCAACCTTCCCTATCCCTAACATGGTGCGTCAATCCTTACGCCTGCTTGAAGCAGGCGTAAGGATTTGACGCACCAGCGTCGGAAAAGTGACTGCGTGAAATCTTGTAGATTTCACTACGTCACTTTTCCGAGGCGTTCCTGCGCCGGAACGCCCCCTGCGCCGGTACACCCACATGAAACCTGACGCAGGTTTCATGTGGCGCAGGGGTTTACTACGTGACGCATCTCCCTAGATGCGTCACGTTGTAAATATAGCGCAACGCGGCGCATGGTTTGCGTCGCCGCTGCGTCACATGCGTGACGCAACGGCGGCGCAAAAGTGGCGCAAGGGGCTTGTAAATATGCCCCATAGTTTGTCTGCGATTGCGCTGAAAAAAAAGATTCTCAATGCCCAGGATTCTAAGAACACTGAACTGTAACTGGGCTCACCACCAATTACAGATGGTCTGATCGACACTTTATGGTTTTAGTGTGTTTCCTAGAGTATTTGCGTGCATTAAATCTGTCATCGGTTTGTAGAAACGTCTCCCCTCGCTGTGAAGTTTGAGGTGCAACAATTTGAGCCTGTTTTCAGAGTTTCGGTGGGAATTGGAATTCATGCGCAGCTGAGGGTTCGCCACAGTAAATGCAGGGACGTGTTGTTCTAAAGCTGTCTTTTCACCTCATTATAACTTGGCGCGGTGGTGAGTGATGTCAAGCTTGACCTAACACCAGCATGCCCATAAATGATACCGCGAATTTCTCTCTTTACTTCCTGCCCGCAGCTCTAGGAAGGAGGTTCAGATAAAATTCATGCTGTGATGACAGATTTAAAACTTGCTATGGACTGGAAAAGACAGCAACGGTGTTTTGCTGACATATATGACGCATATCATTTTCCTATACATTACAAGTGATGACATCCTTTGCTTAAGAGTTATGTTTATGTACATATTACCAGTGTCTGTCTGCAAAATGAGTAAAAAGGGAAACATTAAATATGTGCACTGACTTTACAAAATGATAGACTGCTTTTTATACAGGAGCTAAGGGCCTGCAACTCAGGTTGCAAACATACTGCATTTTTATTTGTGAATCAGAGGAGTGGGGCTTGCACGGTGACCCCTTACAACTTTTCACATTTGCCTTTGCATCAAGGAATTACTTTCAGCAATAAATCTATAAGCAGACCACTAACACCAGACCTCTGCAGGATTTCCAAGCAATTAATGAAACCGAAATCTTATGATACCACCCGGGCTAGTGAGTGAACCGCCAAGCCAAATGTAACAAGCATTTGCAAATCAATAGGTCTCGCATTATTAAAGTGTGAGCTATTGGCATTGCTAAATAATGCAACACCAATAGCTCAAACTTTAATAATGCGAGACCTATTGCAATGCAATAGGTCTCGCATTTTAGAAACTTTGACCTATTGGTATTGTAAATGACAATGCCTTTTAATATTGCAGGTTTTTAAACACCTAAATAAAAGGCATTGTCATTTACAATGGCAATTTCGAGACCTATTGCATTGCAAATGCTTGTTAAGCGACAGAAGTGAAGAAGCATGTGAAGAGGCACTACTCTATTAATTTACCACACCTCACATAACATTAGGGCATTGCATACTGGATAAGGATGGCAGAGCGCAACAGTTGCAACGTATTACATAGAAAATATATACTGCATAGTACTTGCAGGAAAGTTACTTATTTTGCCCTCGGAATGTTTTTATACTGGGGAAATGGAAGTAGGTTTGGCGGCATCCTACATTTCCAAATTTCTGCTCCTAAAGAAGGCTTGAAAGTTGGACCTGACTGTAGTGCAGACTTTGTGTGACATCTGTCGACGCTTGAGGTTCTTGACACACAAATGCACAGTGAATAACAAATGACTCAAAATAAAGTCCTGGTTTGTTGGCAGGGTGCAAATATCTTTTTTCAATTGAAACATACCCAACTACCCACAATAAATGTCAAAAACATTCCTTAGCTAAATGCTTTTCAACGAACAGCCCTTTATGGCAACCTGGATAAAGTCCAAAACGAGAGTTGGAATGTAATGCATTTAACGTCAGGATTAAAAAAAGAATTTAAAAAAAAGAATGCTAACAAGAACACTAAACAAATCAGCAATGGTTTGGATTGTAAGATTCAATGCAAAATTATCCTTAGTCTTTCGTTAGTCAGCCTTGGCAGTTGTTTTTAAACATGCAAAGCGTCAAAAAATGTTCGTTGCTAAACAAAGTAGCATTCCCCGCGAGTTGTAAATCTAGCAGTGAAATTCAATCATTTGTATTAACAAAAACTACATAAAGCTTGCTTTAAAACAATAGTTCTGGTAGGTCGTTGCTAGCTGTAGTTCTACTAAACGTCAAAATTTGACAGAAGGTGCGTGTCTAGCATAGCTGCCAAGGTTTCAGATTGCGTATGTGTGAGGGTGCACACCTCAATAGTTTAAACAACCAGTATGACCTTGCACTCCATTAGCTCCCGAAAAGAAGAATGCCATACTACATAAAAAAGCAACAGCTCTCCACAAAACAGCCTGAAGGGTTGGCTGTATCATTCGCACAGCCTTAAGGTGTGAATTTTACTTTTGTATTTATTTCCAGTAGGACAACACATTCTGATACGAAATGCTGTACAAAGGACATATTACTACTATGTAAGGGCACTTCAAATTTAGTAATTTATAAAGACCAAAAATTATTAAATGCCGTAGAATGTAGTTAACAGAGTGGGCAAACAAGACAACATAGTACAATGCAAACTAAAGCACATATGTGATGTGCACACTAGGGTAGTGGTGAAATGTGCCTATATGTATTATGGAGGTTAGGGCCCTCCGAGAAGGTTAACCTTGACTGCTATCTGTTAGCACCACGAAAGAGACTGGCAGAATGGGATCACTTCCCACAAAAATGCAAGAGGAGTAGGACGGTACTTGCTACAAAGGACAGCTCTAAGAAGTAGGTTTTCACCGCACACACACAAGTGAATGCGGGAGCAGCTTCAAAGACAATTAAAAAAACCTTAGATACTTAGCATAAAGCAGAGGATGCTGCTCTCCAAAAGTCATAGCCCAAAGAATGTGTGATCCTCTAACACAAGTGCCACCAAAGAGAAGGTGCATAAGAGCCAGGGAATGTACATGGCCCAAAAGATTAGACGATCTATACATTTTTACCTAAAGGAGGGGCCCCAAAGCAATGGAAGCCACTCATGGCATGAACTGAAGCAGTACTTGACAATTTAGTAGGATTGCGGGCTCCAACAAGACAAAGTAGAACAAAGCAGGGTTCTCTTTGAAAATGAGAACTTATGTTAGGAGGGTAGAACCTCCCACACAAGGGGCAACTTCGGGATTATGCATTTGCTGCTAGTCCACAGTTGAGAATAAGTATCACTTCTCGATCTGCAGCCATTTTTGTTACAGAATGTTATGATAGAGTAGGCCCGAAGAACATTTCTATTACGCCAGCGCACAATTTGTTAATTTCAGATTGAAACTGTTAGGTAAAATTCCTTGTTATGCCACACATGTGGCAATAGAATGAGAATGACCAGAACACAGGTGGCTGTTGCTCACAGCACTTGTGTTTTTGCGCTTTTTAAGCCAAAAATGTGTACTCGTGTTCATTTTTGCATTTCATGCTTAAATATAGTGCTAAATGCTGGTTTTGCATTTTGCATAATTTTGTGCAATCTTTGCAGAACTTCACATAAGCAGATTACACAAATTTCGTACATAGCACATGTATTTGGGGGCTCCTTGCAATGTTCACCAATTTAATGCTGCTCAAGTAACACTACCCCTAAACCAGCATTGGGCTACCTGCATTAAAGCACTAGAATTCCACGCACACTATCTAGTTTGAGCTGCACTCGCATCTGTCCTCTCAAGTGAAATTCACTCACCCATTTCACATATCCTTCAGAAACCCCGCAACCACTCCAGTAGAACAGATCGGTGGTTTATTCATCCGTTGCATAAATATGCAGCGTGAGGGGCACAAGTCTGAATTCGGACACGGACGGCACAGGCTATTATCGTGCCATGGAAGATACAATGAAGACAACCGAGCCTCGTAATCACGCCTCTTATTTAAGTTAATAGAAAGGCACACGACTGTGCCAGCAGGGCTAAAAAGAGAAAACAAGTCAATACGATTTCACCATTGAGGCTAGTGTGCGTGTAGATGAAACTTTATGCATGAATAAAAAAATATAAACATTTAAATCACCGTGCAATCATTCGACCTTTTGAGTAAGTAGGACGGAAACTTTAAAGTGTACAGAAAATCAGTGCATGTTTTCGTCCTTCCTCGAAAACACTCCCGCTGTCCCTCTGGACACCGCTCTGTACAGCGGTTACGGCACCTGTACAACAAGTCGCCTCTAGGCGCTATCCTGCTGCCGCAGTTTCCCCCATTCGCACCGACCCTCTTGCACTCGATGCAGCCGTGCCATGCATTATTACCATGAAAAGCGCCCCCTTCAGAGCAGCGATAACACCAGTAAAGACAGGACGGAATCGGACCTACCTTTTCACCCGCTCGGGTCAGCAATGAGAATCAGTAATTGTAACCAGTGGTGCGCGCGCACCACAGAGGAGCGGGGGCCAGAGAGCGCGGCAGCGGCAGCGAGGCGAACGCGCGCTGCTGCGCGTTCTGGCCACCGTCGGGAATGGGAGGAGCGAAGGCGGGACATGCGCCCGCATTTGCCCAATCGCGTGCCGTTTTTGCTAAAAAAAACGCACGCTACAGCCAATGAGGGCTTCTGAAGACAAAACCACATGCACGAGCGTGTAGGTCGTTTTCAGAAGCCCTTTCTAGAGGTCTCGCGCTGCGCGAGCAGGGCTGCGCACTGCAACGCTAGGCACGAGACCTAAAAAGAAACGTGGGAGTGGGAATTGACATAGTTAATTTGTGATATGCTGAATTAAAGGAAAATGATCCAGCAGAAATACGTTATACGACTTTGTTGACGCGTCCATGTTTTACACACCGCACATGAATTGTGGCAGCCTTAGACTACCACATAGTAGGCGTGTGTGGCTCTGCAGAGTTGTGCATAGTTCCATCGTCAGTCTTTAAAGAAAGTATGACTATTTCCCAGATTTTATTTCAGCTCCACTAAGACCATGATTCCGAGAGGGGTGGAAAACTTTAATCCCTGTGCAAACGTGAGTTTGCAAAGGAATCAGAATTTTGACTTTTGTGGTAAACAGTGCTCACCAACAATATTTCACTAACACACTTCTGCAAATCTCATATATGCAGAAAGCAGTGTTACAAGCACTTCTCTGTGCATATAATTGCACATTTTTTTCCTCGCAAACTTGCAATCAGATGAATTTCCATCGTCTGGAAAATGCATAGATATTCAATATTTGACGGGAGAGGCAATTAATCGAATCGATGAGTTTTACGAAATTCAAAATGAGTGCTTGGGTGAACATTTTCTAATTGAACCAACATCACAATGCAGTGGTCAACATTTGTTGCTAAATATTTATAAGTGGAAGAAAATACCAGCTTATGTTTAATCCACCAAGGATAAAGTGCTTAAATAAACTACCAAAAAATACAGTTTCCCTTGGATCATCATGGTGTGCTAGATGTTCGAACATTATCTGTATGACTAATGTAGATATTCATATGTTGAGTTATCAATCAGACCTTTTCCCCTATTTACTACTACAAAAACATTTTATTAATCTCAATAGGGTTTACAATTGCACAATTTATCCTATGTGGGCCCTGATTTCGAGCTGTTGGGGTAAAAACCCCACACCTGTAATGACCAGTACTGCTTGGTAGCATCACACCAGCACCATGAAATTATGACCTAAAGTATTTGGAATGCGGAATAACTAAGCAGACTCAGAATTACTTGGTGGAACTCTGCACTCTGCATGACATTCCCTATCTCGATGGGTTTAATGTGCATTCTTACTACCTGTTCTGAGGAGGTGGTAAATGTGTGCAGTGGCTTCTGTCCAGGACAGTGGAGGTTGGAGGGGTTTGGGAAGTGTAAGAGAGGGAAGGGGATACCGCCTCCTGGCAAGTGGGTGCATTTTATAAACCCCCTCCCAACCCGCCTCCCCCCCCCCATATGACTTGCCTGAGGGTCGTGTGGGTCCAGGGCACAATATGAGCTGCTAAGCAGCCATTTCCCGAGGCAATTTTACTGGCAGGAGTTTCTAGCTTGTAAAATCGGGTCTATTGTTCCTGCACCCGCTGATCTGCGGGAACAAAGGCGCAAACATGATTGAGCTGAGCAGAATTCCTCACGGGGATTCTGCTCAGCTCAACTCATAATTGGGGCCTTGGTGTCTATTACACTAAGTTCGATGATTCAGCGCTCCCACAACAGAGAGGAACCTCTACAGTTGTGATTTATTCCTTCTCCTTTGAAGCCCTGAAGTACAATGGTGTGTCACTAATGAGGTGCTTTAAGCCAAAACTATAGGATTTTTTTTCTTCTTTGCCTTTTATGTTTTTGATGCTCCGATTTAAAGCTTGAACTTATTTAAAAGGCTTCTCTTCAGCCACTATTTTCTGTACTCTGGTTACGTTTGCCCCACTCCAATTGATTGCTTAATGGATCAATTTATGTTACAAATTGTGTACCACACTTTTTACTTTGTTACTTGGGTCAGTCAAAATGACAGCTAAACCTTGTGCATATAAACCAAAATACCGTACATTTACATATTTGCCTGCAAGACAGTTGTCACCAAGGATATCGCAAGAACACGTTTTAAAGTGATTACTATTTCTGTCTACCACATTATGAAAGTGTGTTTTGTAATCAGATGCATATTTTTGTCCGAGTGAAGACAGACGTTAGGGTCATGTACGACTTAATGAGTAAGTAAATCCACAATTTGTGAAGATGGTAAGTGTTAGACCTGTCAGCATAAGGGTGGCTTTCCCAAACATTTTGCCTCACCTCCTCCATTTTGCTGAACTTATTTTTTTGGGCCTTAGGACTCTGTGCATTTTACCACTGCTAACCAGTGCTAAAGTGTTTGCGCTGACTCCCCTAGAACATGGTTACTTTGGTTTATAACCAATTGGCATATTTAATTTATGTATAAGTCCCTTGTGGAGTGGTATACCATATACCCAGCGTCTGTAAATTAAATGTTACCAGTGGGCCTGCAGCACTTATTGTGCAACCTACTTAAGTAGCACCATAAAACACTAGCTTGAATGCAGTTTTAAACTGCCATGTCGACTTGGCATTAAACCCCCTTGTCAAGCCTTACTCTCCCCTTTTATTACATATACGTCACCCCTAAGGTAGGTCCTAGAAGGCCCATAGGGCAGGATGCTGTGTAATTAAAAGGTTAGACATGCACTTTTAAGTGACGTGGAATTTCCTTATTATGTACATTACACCAGGGGATACCTTATTCCTTATAGTACATGGTAACACCATCACCCTTCCCACTAACTGCTTAAATCCTTGGTGTGTTGCTCTTTAATATGAAAGAGGTATGATGTTTGCAGACATTAAGAATAAAAGTAGAATCTGTAGTTCAAAATTAAACAAACCAAAAGAAGTTACGTGCTTGATGCAACATATGTTAGAACCATTTAAACGCATGTCAGATTTAAAAAAATAAATGCTGCAACTCAGAATGTATAAAAACATGCAGCGAGATTCTATCTATCATGTAAATTATCTAAAGTATGCAAAAAATAAACATGTGGCCTTTAATATCTTCTTTCCGCTGATCACTGTTTACATAGAAAAACAAATCAGAAGAAGGAAAAGCCAGGTTTTGTTTTTCTCTTTTTAAACTACAGCTTTAATTATGCTTCATGCCCTTATGCTCACTTTGACTGATGGCTCTGGCTGTAGGCATTTTTGACTTCAGAACTCAACTATAATAAGGTGTTACAGTTGAGCAGCTATGTCATTTCTTTATTATAGGTGACTAGAGATCTCACTAGTCACCTGTAATAAAGAAAATAGGGTTAGCATTTTACACAGGGATTGCAGGCTCCCATGTATTATAAGGTGTTAGCAAGTAATGAGGCAGGCGTTGATACTGAGTATGAAATATGTTCCTGCAGGGTCTCATGTCGAAGGAAGCATCTCCTCCTATCTGTTGAATGAGCGTGATCCTGACAATTTTGTTTCTTCCTGTAAATATTGTCTATGGTTTTATCACATCTGTTGGGTTTAGCAAGTTAGTAAATGTAACAATTTTGTATTTTCTGTAACAACATTTGTCACAAGAATGGCATGTATCTGAATTCTGCATGACCCTTTTATCATCACTATATTTAAGTAACATGACAAGTTGGCCAGACCTTCCATGCAAGTAGTTCTAAGACAACTAAGAGAATACATCATCTAAGACAGACAGGAAGTCGTCAGTAGAGGTCTAGCTTTAGTAACAATTACTTCTTGAATTAACTTTTTTTATTTGAAAGATTTTATTGGTTTTGCATGAATATAAAGCACAACATAGGTTCAAATACTCATAAATAGCTGAAACAGAACAGAACAAACATAACATAATGATAGTGTGATGAAATGTGACAGAAACTTAGATGATTATAGTGACTCGTGCAGATATAATGTGGAATATCACATACATAAATTGATACATAAGAATAAAAAAAATAATAAGAAAAGAGTAAAGCAATTGAAGGAGGGTGGATACACAGCTAGAGTACTGAATGGGGCTTAATATAATCTTTACCATACAATAACGTGGCTACTACGGCGAACCAATAATGAGACTTAGTTTAGGGTCTGAGTTAGGCTATTGATGTGGCAGATAAAGAGGTCTATAGTTATCTAGGGCAATGACCATGAGTATGAGGGTTGAGTTGTGTAGTCAGGCTGTATACCCGGGGAGAGAAGGGGACTTGGACTCGAATTGCGACGAGGTTTAAGTATTGATGCAATACTAAATCATTTGTCTGTAGAAGAGAGGTGAACTGAGTCTGCGTAGTGAAGCATGGCATCTGTAAGGGTTAGTGATGTTGGAATTCGGTGGAGAGTGGGATATAAGACTGAGGGGCCGATTCCGATCTTGGCCGGTAGGGCACCGAATCGGATTCGGCATAACCTGGATCCGATTCGGAGCCCTATTTCCCGACCGATTCGTACGCGCGCCCGGACGAGCGAGTACGATGCGAAATCGCCGACCGACTCGTTCGGGCGTCCCAACCGCTCCGACCGACTCGTTCCCGGGTCCAACCGCACCGACTGACTCGCTCGGACACGACTCGCACTGCGCAATGGAGACGTTCCCCAGCCGGGTAAGTACGATGCGCGCCGCGAGCAGTCCGACCGACACGCGCCGTCCGGCTCGAAAGAGGAGTCGGAGCCGTACTTTGGGGGTCCGTGTCGGACCCCCCTGTATGCGTAGCCGCGCGAGTCACACACAGGGGGGACCCATGGGTCCCCCCTACCTGTGCGTGTACGGCGCGAGTCGCTTCGCCGCGTACCCGCTGTAGGGGGCGCCCTTGTTCACCTCGCACCCATTGAGGCAATGGGAGCCCGCCTACGCGTTGTACGACCGGCTCCCATTGACTTCAATGGGAGTCCGACCGACTCGAGTCCGATAGCATACGGACGCATCGTACTCGTTCGGTCGGGCTGCACGGGTCCGATTCGGTCGGAAATCTCTCCGGTTCCGGCTCGGTCAGAGAGATTTCCGGCCCGAATCGGAATCGGCCCCTGAGTATCTAGGGCGGCTTGTTAGATGCAAAATAGTTGTCTAGGGTATCCCATATGGGTTTAGAGGAAGCTTTCCATGGAGGGTGCTGAAGGGAGGCATTGGCTGCACCTCTGATGTGTGAGATCCAGTTGATCCGGGTGTTAAAAGAGGCTTTCTGTGTATTTTTCCAGTTGGAAAGGACAACTTTGGTAGCGGACGTTAGTAGTAGGTCTAGCAGAGCCCTGTCTGCAGCATTGTCAAGTTTAGTGTCTAGGAAACCTTTGATGAGGAATGCAAGTTCTTTCTTGGGGTGACATTTGAATAGTACAGATATGAATGAGAAGACCGTAGACCAATATTTGGATAAAGAATTACAGTGTAGGATGAGGTAAGCAAGATCACCAATTTCTTGTTTACATTTCCAGCAAATGGGGTCATCTAGGATCTTTAACAAGTGTAGGCGCGATGGGGTCCAGAAAGCTTTGTGTATAAGCCAGAATTTGGTTTGAGATAGGACAGGGGAGATTTTCTGGGATGTGACTGACTTCCAAATGTGTGGCCAGTCTGATGCAGATATGGGGTCGGACGAGTTGTTTTCCCAGAAGGACATTACAGCACTGTTTAATTGCGATGTTTTTGGGCATAGGACTTTGTATAAATGAGATACGTGGTGGCCAATTTTGTTGAGTTTCAGTAAAATGTTAGGCATTGCTGGTGTGATGTTATGGCTGTTTGATTTAGAGATAGCTGTTTTAATTCTAAGGAAGTTGTAGAACTCCATCGAGGCCAGTTTGTATTCTTCCTGTAAATCAGAAAACGTTCTGGGGTTGGAGATGGAACCCAATTGATAGGGGAAGAAGATACCTTTGTCAATCCAGGATTGGTAGTATAATGTTTTGCCATTATATTTAATTTGCGGGTGTTTCCAGAGTGATGCATGGTTAGAAAGACTTATTCTTGTTGGTAGATGTTTGTCTATTTTTAGGAGGGAACATTTAGTGTTGTGAAGAATGTAATTTGAGCCACCTAAAAGTTTTGTGTTGGATGTAAGTAGTGTTAGTGGATTTAGATTGTTTAGACTTGACCTTTCTATTTCTAACCATACTGGCATGTAGTCATTTGGTGGGTGGATCCAGTATGATCCTTGTTTCGCCAGAAAGGCATATTGGTAGTCCCTGAAGTTTTCTAGGTTCACCTCCCCTAGCGTATTGTGTAGTCTAAGTTTTTTTAGAGCTATCCTGGCTTTTTCATCTTGCCAGATGAATTTGGAAATTTGTTTATCTAATTTATGGTGGAACTCTTCTGAGAGTAAAAGGGGAAGCATGCTGATGAGGTAATTGATTATAGAGGTGATCATAATTTTTATGGTTTCAATTCTTCCCCACCAGGTAATAAATTTAGGGGACCATTTGCCTAAGAGTTTTTTTTTGTTTTCTCAAGGGTTATATGTTCATTATGCTTGATGGTGTCAATTAGATCAGAGCCAAATTCAATGCCCAGGTATTTTATGTAATCGGTCTGCCAATACAGACCGGAAGAACCTAGAACGACCTTTGTGCAATGGAGATTCAATGGTTTTACTTCAGATTTGTCTCTGTTGAGTTTGTAACCTGAGTGTATGGAATAGCGATCAATGGTAGACATCAACGCTTGGATGGACAGGCCTGGATTTTCCGAGATTATCAGAATGTAATCCGCGTAAGCGGCTATTTTAATATAATTGTTGTTAAAGCCAATTCCCGTAATGTCGCTATTTTGTTTTATGTCTAGTAAAAAAGGTTCTAGTGCTAGGAGAAATAAAGATGGGGATAGTGAGCACCCTCGCCTAGTGCCTTGCTGTAAACTGAGTGGTTGTGAAAGGGAACCGTTGATTGATATGCGTGCAGATGGATTTTTATAGAGAGCCATCACCATTTTTATAAAGTAATCCCCTAAATTAAAGGATATCATGCATTGTTTTAGGAAGGCCCAGGATACTCTGTCAAACGCTTTTTCTGCGTCTAGTGTTATGGCGACCGCGGTTATAGGGGATTCCTTTGCTTTATTTATGACGTGGCAGAGAAGTTGTGTGTTATCATTTGACATGTGATTTTTGAGAAAGCCTACTTGGGAGTTGCTGATTAATCTGGGGAGGTGTGCATTGAGTCTTGAGGCTAGGATCTTCGCATAGATTTTACAATCCAGATTTATTAAGGAGATCGGCCTATAGTTTTTCGGCAGTGTAGGGTCTTTGCCTTCTATGGGGATCACGATAATGTTGGCTTCGGCCATCTTTCCTGTGATTGAGCTCGAGTTGGCGATGCTATTAAACAGAGGTAGCATGGTTGGCTGGAGTTGGGCAGAGAATGATTTATAGAATTTGGAAGTAAAGCCGTCTGGTCCAGGGGCTTTATTGTCTTTTGGTGAACTGATTGCTTTTGAAATTTCTTTCGAGGAAATTGGTTTACCTAGATCCACTTTGTCCGCTTCTGAGAGTTTTGGGGTTTTAATTTTCTCTAAATAGCTTTCACATGCCGACAACTCAAAAGCTTGGTCGTTCCTATATAGGGATTCATACATTTTTTTGAAGGTATCTAGTATTTTTACAGGGTTAGTGTGGGAAACATTGTTGTGATCTTTAATTGCTGTGATTCTGTTTTGGTTTTGTTTATGTTTGAGGTAAAAGGCTAACATTTTTCCTGCTTTATTAGCTTCACATAGTTTAAGACCTTTGAATTTATTTATCCACACTCCTGCTTTTTTACTTAAAATCTTATT
The DNA here is from genome assembly GCA_963921515.1 of Calotriton arnoldi. Lineage (NCBI taxonomy): Eukaryota > Metazoa > Chordata > Amphibia > Caudata > Salamandridae > Calotriton > Calotriton arnoldi. The sequence goes on from CAWUFW010015910.1 coordinate 54,087, forward strand.
GTAAGCATATTTTTTCTGTGTAAGTTGGGAGAGAGTATTATTATCTAGCGAGTTAGAGTGTCGAAGTTCCAGTTGTTTGATTTCCTGCACTAACAATAATAGTTTAGCATTGTTATCTTTATTGATTTTGGATTTGATATCTGTAAGGATGCCCCTTAAGGTTGCTTTGAGTGCGTCCCACAGGGTGTGTATATTTGTGCCCTGGAGATTATTGTCATTGAGGTAATTTATGATTGTTTTTTAAATATTTTCCTTGTCCACCGGGTTATTCAATACATCATTGTTGAAGTGCCAAAGTCTCATTTTTGTATTGGTGTAGTTGCCTGCTAGGAGAGCATTGATGCAGGAGTGATCCGAAACTAGTTTCAACGAGATGTTCGTTTGATCGATCAGATGGGTGAAAGCACCAGGTATTAGGATATAGTATATTCTCGAGTACGAGTTGTGAGGAGCAGAATAGAAAGTGTAGTTTCTGGTGTCTGGATGTTGTAAGCGCCATGTGTCTTTAAGATTATATTTGGTGCAAATGTTTTGTAGTAGGCTTAGAGATTTTGGTGGGCGATATTTACAGGTCGACTGGCGATCTAGTATAGGATCTAGGAGAAGGTTAAGGTCACCGCCAAAAATAATAAGGTCATCTTGAGGTAGTTGGCCGATCTTATTTGATGTGTTTTCCCAAAAGGAGGTATTGTTCGCGTTTGGTCCGTATAAGTTTAATACATGGATTAAGTCCTCGCCTCTGCGTAAGTTTGTGATCAGGAGTCTACCATCCTCCTCATGAGTGGAAGACTCGATAGAGATATTGGAGGTTTTTGAGAGTAGGGTTACTACGCCATTTTTCTTATAATCGCTGGGAAGCATGCCACCTGTGAGATCCAGTTATTTTTAAGGAGTCAGACGTCCTTGTCTCTTAGTTTAGATTCTTGGAGGAGAATAATGTCACCTTTAGATTTTGTAAGGTAGTCCATTATTTTACGCTGTTTGATTGGGTGGTTTAATCCTTTCACATTTAGGGAGACAATGTATAGCCATCTTGAGTGTATGGTAGATGGGTTGCGATTGCTAAGGGTCTTGAAAGTGTTTCTTTCTTTAAGCCTAGCGCCAGAACCAAGGGACGGTAGGTGTGTGGCAAGCTAACCTCTCTCATAAATAGATCCAGTGCTGCTACGGTGTTGACTCCTATGAGGTGTAGGGCATGTTCCAATAGTACAAGGAGGTGCAAGTAAAAGGTGGTGGAGGAGGAGAGTAGGTTACGCAAACTGAGTATGATACTTTGAAGAGATATCCTAGCTGCTGCGCAGTGAGTTCGCAAAACTGTGTAGTGAGAGGCAGTACATTCGTAGTTGAGTGTGAGACGAGCCCAAGGGAATGATACAAGGCAATAAGTAAGGCACATTTTAATGCAAACAAAGAAAATCATATGTGTACATAAGTAAAAGTAGAACAAAGAGCAGTAGCAAAACCCCCATCCCAACCCCAACCCCATCCCCCTGTCCCACCCACCCACCCCAAACCCTGAAAAATAGAATACAGGAAAGTGCCACGACAGGAGCATCTACCTCCAGCACGGAGTGCCAGTAGCTAGCCAGTGATAACAGATTATTACGTATTACATGTTACCAGTGATCTAACTATAACTGGCTAGTGATAACAAATTATGATGTGTTACATGTTACAATTAATCTAATAACAGCTCAAAGGTATGAGATAGAGTAGTGTTACCATACATATATTTAGATACATCTTGTTGCATTACGAGTTGCCTATAACCTATTAACTGGCAAGCTATAACAGATAAAGGTATCAGATAAAGTAGTGTTGCTGTACAATTCAACTAGATACAGGACAATAAAATTGTTGACACCCCAACACCCTGACTGAAATGACTGAATGAAGGACATGTTTTGGTTTAAGGGACAACGCGAGGATAAAACACCACAGAGGAAATCTCGATAGTACTGCAACAGTTAACATTTAACAATTAGCGATAATGTTTAGCTTATCTGAGCAACGAACTTTGTTCGGCCGGTGAAAAAGTCTTCACAAGTGCTATCAGAAGAGATTAGAGTAACTAATGACCTTCAAAAGGTGGTTTAAGACTTCTTTTTATTGGAGAATGAGTTGGAGTGTTCCATTTCTTGTGAGTTGAGTTCATCTAAGAATTTTGAGAGGTCAGATGGGTCGAAAAGAAGTGTTGTTTCCCTTTCACTGCAATTCTGAACTTTGAAGGACCTGCAAAGGAGAATTGAATGTTCATTTTGCGAAGTTTGTCTCTGAGAGTGAGGAAGCCCTTCCTGGTAACAACTGTAGTTTTAGAGTAGTCTTGTGTGACGGTTATTTTATGGCCATTCCAGGTGATTTGGCGATTATTCCGAGCATAGTTGAGGATGGCTTCGGTGTGTTGGTATCTTAATGGTTGACAGACAATCGGTCTGGTCATATTTTTTGATAGAGAATGAAACCGTTGGAACTTTGTGTACCCGTTCCATTTCTAGGTCTTTGTTGAATTTTATACCTATGATTAGAGGGATCCAACACTCTAGGAAGGAGATGCATGAACTGTTGGGATCTTCCGAGCAGAATGGCAGTCATTTCCAGCTGCATAGCGTCCGTATTTTGTTTAGTTGATTTTGGCAGGTCGTGAACATCTGCCAGCTTTTTCAGAATCATTTCCATTGTGCTGTTTATATCTGCTTTGGATTTAATGGGGGAGTCTGGAAGGGGAGGCTCAGCCTTCAAGCGCTTGTAGTGTGGTTTGGAGTCTTTTTCAGCCATGTTGGCTCGAAGTAAGCAAGGGTTTATCAGCTAGAGAACGGAGTTAATGGTTGTAAGCATAGAGCGATGTTTGAAGAGGATATTGAGTGCTAGATTATGACTTATGCCAGATGGTAGAAAGGTGGCACAACAGAATGATGAGGAGAATATAACAGAGTTATTGTTGGAGCGGCACGTGAGATCAGAGAGGTTGAAAAACCATGATCCAAACAAGGCCCTTGGTTGACTAACACTGATTAGCGTTGATTTGGTTTCAACTGACTGACGCTAGGGTGACCGACGGAAAGCACGGTGGGCACTGGCCACTGACCACTGGCCACTGGTCACCCCACAACACTGGTATTACAGCTGCTTCTTCACCTACGTTCCTTCACACCCCCTTCACTCCTTCACTCCTACCCTCCTACTGGTAGGTGGTGGTATGCTTCTATTATGCCCCCTAATTATGCCGTTTAATAACCACTGAGTGATTGCTTAGTTCAGCTTCTTTCCGCTTGTTTACTCCAGAAGGTTGTTTGTCCTGTTCTGGCAGCAAGCAGTGATCAGTAAAAGGTAGAAGGGGGGAGATGATAGACATTTCCCCCGTGCGCGTCGGTGCCGGTTGCCTCCCACTAAATCCCAGCGAATGTTGGACCCGTTCTGGCGGGAAGCAGTGATCAGAGATCAGTAGAAAGTAGAAGGGGGGGAGAGGAGAGACGCTTACCCGGTGCCTGTCGGTGCCGGTTGCCTCACACTAATTCCCAGCGATCGTTTAATGCCTCTTAAACAGTGCGACTCCACCCCTAGTGCTGCAGAGATGCTGCAAATATCCGTAGGGCTTGCTCAGTGTGCCTTCGGAGTCTGGCGACTGTGCTAAATTCGATATTCGAGACCCTTCATGCTATGCCATGTGGAGTTTGGTGCGATACACTACAAAGGCGCTGGCGCCATATTGAGATCAGGCAAGGGAGAGCAAGCCGAAGATTGATCCGCTCCACAATAGTAGTGTTGAGTGGGGGATCACTTGAAAGCAACAGCAGAGCGGGCAGTGGTGAGGCCGTCACTGGGGGAAGCTAGAACCGATGTAAGAGATGCAAGACCAACCTGCCGCAGTTTAGTTGGTTTGAATGTCCACCATCTTCGGGTCAGGCAACAGGGTGTTGGCTAGTTTCTGGAACGTGACAATAAATGACTATTAAGTTGGTCGGTATAGTGAGCGGAGGGCCGTATCTACCTACAGCTCCTAGTGGGTCATAATAGGTGAGCAGCAACTATTACAGCAGGGTTTAGGGAGCGCCTACCTCCCAATGAGTTGTTTCGGTGATCAGTGCCATTTTGCGAAGGCGCGCTTCGGAGCGCTCCAGACTTGCATAATTGATTTTTGTCCTCTTAACTGCGTTAATGTCAGGGGTTCTGGTACTCCGAGGTGCCGTCTGAGTGGGGGAAACACATTTGATAAAATAGCTTCAGGGAGAGGTATTTGGACATTTGGAGGTTCAGAGCTTTGGCACGAAGCAGGCAATTCTTCTGGAACAGCATGCCTCAATCAGGAGCCGTTTGACTTAGGAAATTGCAAAACTGATGTGGTCCCTTTTGTTAGTGTTGTTGAAAAATCTGGCAGCAGCATAAAAAAGCTCAAAGTGAGACAATCCTATTTTGTAGGAGGGCAGAGCCACTGTGAGGTTGGGAGATTATCACAGTCTGAACTTCACTTCATATCCTGCGTGGAGGAGATATATTTCAACTTACTGTTAACAATGATGGAATCTGGCAGACTTAGTCATAGATTAAAAGTGCCCTCTCAGGTTTTAGCGAAGAAGAAAACCCAAGATTTTAGCAGTTGTAGCAGGTTGGGAGAACTATCTGCCGACTTTAAGGATTCAATCCAGAGTAGATTGATTGGTCGGTTAGTATTAGAGGAAAGGGGAAGAAATCCAGTATCCAAAGCAGTGCACCATAATGCTTTTTCTACATCCATTTGTAAATGCAATGTAGTGCTGATTTTATCTAGGAGAGTATTCAGGTGAGTACAATCCAAGATAGTACTGTGTTTCATCTACATATTGATGAAATAAGGTCTCAGGATCTTTAAAAAGTTCAACCAAAAGGTTCAAATTGAAGTTGGACCTAGATAGGTACTATGATCAAAATATGAGTGACACTGCAATGGATGGGGTGGCATGAAAAAGGAGTTCTCAATTATGACTAGTTGAAATTGCTCTGAGAGATAAGATCATTTAAAGACAATTCCTTCCATGCCAATTCTATTTTTCAGTGTCCAGTGCAAGTTGATGTTTTGTGGTATTGAATGCCACAGCTTGGTCCAGTCATATAAGAAAGCAAGGGTGACATTCATCAAATATGTGGATAATATCTTTGATCGCCATGAATATCACAGATTGAGCACTATGACCAGTGCCTGAACCAAACTAAAACATGCCACAGTTAAGAGGAAACACAAATTTTGAAAGCCATAGCAAGAAATGGTACACAGGAGACAGGACAGTTTAAGGGATCATGGTTAAATGTTTTATTAAAGGGTTTGATGTGTGCAGCTTTGAGGCACTTCTTGCAACACCTTTTTAAAAAAGTGAGTTGGTGAGGGCCAGCCAATAAGAAAGAATCTGTTGATCAAGGTCCTTGACAATGGAACAAGGGATGGGCTACCAGAGAATGGGGATTCAAATTGGAGACATAAGTGGGAGAAATTAACATGAATTTAGAAAACCAACTTACTTACCTTTATAGAATTGTACAAAACAATGCTTAAATGTTGTAGAAATGCTTATGTAGGAAATTATTCATAGAAAAATTAATGCATAATGTTTAGAACATTCATAAAATTAACCGTGAAAATACATTAACTAAATACATGAATATTAATGCGTGTTTCAGATAAAAATAGATTTGCACTAAGCAACCATTTCTTAATGTGTATCCTAACAAGTCACTCGACTCTTGCTCACAGTTACATGAATGAGATATTTAGAAAAACTGTTTAGCATTAGTGACATCTTTCAGAAATGTGCTGACTATAACTTCATGTTTATCCAGCTCCTTACCCCATGTTAGAGCATGTATTAGAATACATTGATCTTGCTAAAACCGTTTATGTTAAATGAAGATTTAGAGACGCTATGAATGATGTTTCTGAATAACATTGATAGATGCTTTCATACTACTGACTAAGTTATTGTTTATGCATTGAGCTCATAGAGGATCTTTTAGCTTAGGTAAGAGGGTTCTCATGAGAACCTTCCCTCATGTAACAAGTATTGAATAAATTGTATCGACTAATGGCAATGATGGTACAGACTGTGGGAATCAAAAGAAGGAGCATCATATGACCGATGACACCACCTTGTGAACTATTCCTATTGGATATCGACAGAAGGCGCCTACTGAAAAGTTATGAAAGTATGAATCTATATTAATGAGTGTTCCTAGGTAGTTAGGCAGAGATTTTCAGATTTCTTCAACTTCAACTGGAGAGTTGCTTTCTTTAGCTATTCCTCAAAGGTGACTGCATTTGAATTTTTGGTTATCAATGCTACTGCAAAGATCACATTCTTATTTACAATAGTTACTGCAGCTGTAGGGAACTCAACGGAGTTTCCAGGACTACTCTTTATGAGAAGTTTATTTTTGATTTGCTCTTCTCCAAAGGAACTCTTCATGGGTTCTATTTGAATAGGTCCTTTAGTTAGTTTACTGGGTTTCTTTATGGAACACTGTATATTTTTCTAATGCTGGCTCTTAACCAATTCTATGTTATATTTCTGTAAACATACTAATCCAAATAAAGAGAGATAGATATTCTAGCCTTATGATAAATAAAGGTTTTGAAACTTTCACAAACCTCTCATCATTGACTGATCATAAATTCTAAATGTCATTGATGTTTTGAATTGATTTGGAAAGCTCTAATTCGCCTATGGTGGAAAAGGTCCAGTGACCTCTCCGGAGCCACAAGGATCCTCTACGACGAGATTTGTAAGTGGGTGTATATTAAGATTGAACCATCCTGATGAGTCACTGGGTTCCCGCAGCAGTGAGAAAGAAGCCTTCAGAGATGCGAGAACAAAAATCAAAGGAGAGATCAGCTTGATGCAAACACAAAATGAGGAAACAGGGGAAGGGATATTACAGAGTAATGCCCTGATTGAAAAGATGTTCATAGAGATATCAAATTCCTGTCTAATGTATTTATTTTGTCAGAGAAAAATGAGGAAAATTTGCTGCATCTAGTAGCATCAGAGACAGAAGAAGAGAAGTTATTTACTTGAGATTTGATCATTTCAAACAGTTTCCTAGGTCTGTTACTAGAGGGGTGTATTTGACATTGATATTCGGGGGCTTATTTACAAGCCAATTGCGCTGCAGGTACGCCACTTTTCCCATGGTAAAAGAGACACACCGCAAGGGGCTTGTAAATAAGCCCCTCTGTTTTTTTTAAATAATGCAGGATATGTGGCTTTTTCTCCACAACATGTCAGCTTTTCTAACAGAGCATATTTTAAGACTGAGACTGGTGAGAACTAGTTAGAGGCTTTGTTATTGTTTAGATGTTTCCTAGAGAGAGGCTAAGATCATCTGCTTAGATAGGAGAGTTGTATTTTTCAAATAGGAGATTAAAGTTGTTTGAGGCAGGTGGCCATTAAGAAGTGAAGGAGAATGAAGTGTCCTAATTTTACACACAAAACAATCAGGCACATGCATCAACCATTTTTGCGAGCGCAAACGGTGCGATTCGCAAAAATCGGCCGTTTGCGCCCGCAAAAATGGCATCTGCGATGCATCAAGGTTCAAGGTACTCGCAACTTGAGAATTCGCAATTAATTGCGAGTTCTCAAATTGCGATAGCATTTAAGGAATCGCATTTTGCGATTCCTTAAATGCAATGCAAGAACCACTTTGAAGTAGCGATTTCGCTACTAGGGGGCGCAAATTACCATGAAGTTGAACTTGATGGTAATTTGCATAAACTTTGAAAAATGCACTAAAGTGCATTTTTCAAAGTTGTAGGTTACACACACACATGTCCTTGGGACGGATCACTGACAAAATATCGAAGGTCAAAAAAATCGACCTACAAAAATATTGGAGCAAGAATATTGATGTCAACAATATCGATATCCTATCTACAACATGGTAAGTACAAAAATATCCCCAAAAAAATATCGATGTCAAAAATATCGTTATCAAAAATATCGTTTTTTTTTTTGTTAAAAAAAATATGCAAAATAAACTAAATAATACTTATAAATAAAATAAACATAGTTAAAAATATTTAATAATGTTTAAAATTAATAAGTACTATATATAATTTAATAAAACATTAATTAAACATATACATATAATATATAATATATATACTTACTTAGGGGCTCATTACGATGGCGGGCGGAAGCACAACCGCCGTGCTGGCGGATGCAAAAACCACCAGTTACCGCCGGCACGCAGCAGTCCACACGCCCGCCCAATTATGATGCGAAAAGTAGGCCAAACACCGCCGGCAAGCCAGCAACACCGTCCGCCATCAAAGTGCGCCCGTACACGTAGCGGCGCAGCCCAACTGACACACACCGTCCGACGAAACACGTCCCGCCCGGCGCATAAATTACGATGCCGCAAACAAACGGCTCCCACGGCCAAGAGATACCGTACGACAAACCGAAGCGGTAACACGGACGCCGAGCACGGACAACGAAGAAGCGGCTCCCCGAGCATGAATCCAGCACTGCAGGCCCTCCCCATGCTCCTGCTGATGCACCACCAAGGACGCAACGTACCGCGGAGACGCAGGTAGGCACACACACAACAAGTGCACGCAAACAGCACACACAGTGCAAGGGCGGAAAAAGCGGACAACCCCCCACCACGCGTGTACACTACACATCCACCATTGCATCCACATATGACACACAGGCCAAATCATAACATCGCGTAACACATGTGTACACACCACCTGGGACTAGGAACCAACCACCCCGTCACGGCCCCAAAGCGGCGATGACGCCGCCACACATGCGCACAACGCAGAGGCCAACCGCAGCGCCATGCATGCGTCGCACACAGACACAGGGACACAACCAAGCAGCACACACATCAGCCCCACCCCGAACGCACATGACACGTGACAGGCCTGCCACAGACATGTCCCCAACGCCCAATTCACGGACAACACCCAACGCCACACAACCGACGCACACATGTCAGTGAAGACACGCAACAGCAGGACACACCCCAGTGTAACAAACATGGCGTAGCACACAGCGGCGGCAACACCAACTAGGAGAAGCAGGGCCCCTTCGGGAAGAGGAACGCCAGTACCACACTGAAACACCCATACCACCCTGCACATATGAACAAGACATATAAACGGAACACCAAAGAGCCCGGGGACCGACAACAGGTGGCCCAAGAATAACATTCACACACAAGGCCCAACGCAGAGCGGAAAGGCAGCCTGCCGCCCACACAAGGGAGAGCAGACAGCACTGAATGACCTTCCATTCCAACTCCGAAACCACAGCCCTACGACAGAAGCCGGTGAATACAGCCATTGTCCAAGAATAGACCAACACAGGCATGCCGAGGAGACCGACCACAGGGCAGATAGCGCATATCACAGAAGCACACAACGGACGGGGAAGAAAGAAGAAAACACTCCCCCATGTCGGCCACATGCAAGTTAATTGGAAGGAGTCACACATCACTGACCTTGAACTGTCTGAGAAGCATGTGGGAAGAGGGCCCGTGTCCTCCAAACAAGCCAACAGAACACAAGTCCTGTCTCCCTACGACTACACAGAGCTCACAGCAACCTCGGAGCGTGCACATTGCAGACTGCACACACAGCCGGAGCACGCCACCACAACGCACCGCTGCGAAATGGCAACCGCAACACACCTACCCAACTACGCCGAACAGCTCAAGCTGTACAAAACCAACCTGTTTCATACATTGGGATGCGATCTCCTGTCCCTGCTGAACGTAAGTTACCGACTGACTTACCGCATCACATTGTTCAGCTGCGTCATGCCCGTCTTCTACTGTCGGAGGTGTCCCTACCAGCATCCCGTGGAGATATGCCTCTCCAACCCGGCATGTCTGAAGGCGGACCTGCTACCACTACTCCTCCCTCTGGACGCACACGACAGGGCCTGCTCTGCCTATGGGGGCATGGCGTATGTGGCCAACATCGCACCCGCACTGAAATGGGACCACTGTGCCTCCACACGACGGATCATCGAGAACAGCTACATCGAATGTCACCCAGCATGCCCCATCATGGTCCTCCAAGGGACAACTTACGAACAACACCTTGACAGCCACCATCCGCTACATTGGCTGGCAAACATGTACACCACCAATGACATGGAAGCCCTGCTGGACGGCATCGCATACCTGACAACCTGTAAATTCGTCGGACCACAACGCAGGTTCCCCGATTGACCTATGATGTCCAACCCCGCACCCATGCTTAGCTTCCGCACGGACTGGCCAGTCACCACCACAACAGCCATACCAAACGACCGGCAACTGTAACCACACCATCAACGACATCGCCATGACATCGGATATGACCGGGACATGCACACTGTTCCCCATCACATCCAGGAACACCGCATGCATCGTGGGAGGCAGTGGCATGGGCTCTGTGTATCGCACCCACATGGACGGAACTGCACGAACAACCAGGACACGACATGGATCCAGCGCCCATGGACACACACACCGCTCAGTGGACATGAATAGGTCGCCTGGAGTCTGTGGGTGCTGCACCCCTCCCACCCCCGCCCCGGGAATCCCATACCAGGACCTTTGCATGGACGACAAGTGCATACAACAACAACACGACCCCAGTGACTGTGACATGTCCAGTAACCACCACAGTGCAACAACAAGTGGCACGCCGCTGCATGCACGCAAGCACATGCCCTGATGTCATCTCACATGCACGCGTGCATGAGGAACAACCGCAGCAAACCTGTCACATGGAACTGAGATGGACTGTGCCCATGATGCCAAGCGGTCTGGTAGGCTACATGTATACCGTCTGTGTCAAAGTCCGCAGCTCCGCAGCTATACGTAAATGTACATTAGCACAGCCTTGGCCAAGCAGATGTCACTCTGAAGCCCACATCCCACATGCAACAGCCAATCACATGTAACCCCACACCCTATCCCATTTGCAATCATGCTCAGTATATCCTCAACATGTATTCCGCTGCCAGTAGTGTCCACTATACTGCATCACAGAGGACAGAAGACTCAATATAATGTTTGAAACCAAAACTGTCTCCGCTGACTCATTTCACAAGTACGAATGAGAGAGGATGAGAGTATGTGAAGTACACGGCAGTCGTGACATGACCATGTAGTCCACTGGTATTGGATGTCAACGCAAATGAGTAGCACAACTGTGGAAGACACACATGTGTCGTGTGAAGTCGTATGGACGCAGTGCTCAGGTGGGTGGGTGTGACGGGTAGATGCGCACATGCCAAGTTGGAGCACGCCGTGTTGGGAGGGGTCATGAACAGTACACCACCGCTTCCCTGGGCATTGTGAGAGGACACCTGTCGGGGGGAGTGAACACGTGTGTGTACAGCAGCCGGGCACACGTACAAAGCGGTACCAGGCGCACCTCAGCCCACCCTCTGTGGACAAGCTGGATCCTGTTGTGCGCCCGACATGCCCCTTGACAAGGCACACACAGCCCCAGTCGACCAGGTGTAACCCCAACATAGTCAATCTGCACAGGCGATACAGGGCACGGGATGGAAGTGGAGCATGGTGTGTGAGAGGTCTCCTCGCGCTCCTCCTGGTCATATCACGCAGGCAATAGAACCTCAACGTCTAGCATGGCACAAGTCAAATGGAAGTGTAGGGGGGACGCACCACAGCACGAGCAGCACTGACGTCACGGGAGGTGGCTCGCACCATCCCATCCATTGCCCATTATACCAACCACGCCACATGCCATTGCGACTAAGTGCAAGCGCGTGCGCCACCACCCCCGAGCCCTCCCCAGAGAGGCCAAAGAGTGAATGTGTGGGCCATCAGTCACAGACGGACGCGGCATGGCCGCAAGGGCAGCCACAGCCACTGGGTGTCGCAGGTGGCGGATCCGGAAGGCGAAGACTGTGATGCATAGTCCATGCAGGCCGGGTCTCCATTTGGGGCACCACGCAGGTGGACGGCGTCCCGCAACACATCATACCCTGAGACAGCCCACTCGTGCAACTGGACCCACACATACACTCCTTGCCCTCTCTGGTGCGAGCTTGGGGCTGCCTGTGCAAGCGCTAGCCTCGCAGGTGAGCATGCATATTGGGGGAGCGAGGGGAGGACATGAGGGCTGGGGCGAAGATGACTGTATCACTGTCAGTTAGTACAAGGGATGACCCAGATGTGGAAAGGAAGAGACGTGTCCCGTGTGTACTGCAACTAGTCGCCAATCCAACTACCCCCCATGTCCGGAATGTAAGCCCGCACCTAGGCCCGCCCATCCGCCACATCGAACATACCACCAGCACGACAACCTTCCCATTCGAAACACTGACTGGGGGTGGCGACCAGTGTACAATCATGTGTAGCCTACCCACGCGTACATGTGGGCCCTCCATGATCCATGTCACCTGCGGCAAAGTCATGACATGCGCAATGAGGGAAGTGAGGAGAGCTGTCCGCCCCACGCGCAGAAGGTGCATCAGCTCCACAGACCCAGCAGCGAGTCCAGCAGGGGTCACATGTGCAGGGGCAGCTGTGCCTGGTGTGAAGGCACATGCATATAGACAGCACATCGACCAATGTGTAGTCTGCCCACATCTACAGTCCATCATCATGCGGACATAGGAATTGAACACAGGGCAACACATCTTCAGTTGGTGCACCCACCGTGACCAACAATGCGCAATCATCGACGTACCCGCCCTGTGCATGGCCCCCCACCCAACGGAGGCACATCCAGTGCCACCATCCCACACACACAAGCCTTCCACGGAACATGCTGTGTCCAATGGTCAGTACAGAGTCAGCGCCCATCTGGTGGATCCTGAACAGGAGACACATGCACACACATGCCAGCTCCCACTATGTACGTCTGCCACCTGGCACGTGCAATGTAACCTCTCACCTGTGACGTGTGACTGCAAGCACACAGCCGTCTTGGCATGGGGCTGTCAATGTGGACACCTGTCAATGTTTCGGGAGGTGTGATCCGTACAGTGCTGTACATAGGGTGCAGTGCTGACACCTACTACTGTCTCATATCCCCTCGTGCCACAGGTCCCACTTGTTTTGGCCGCTCAGCCTGTGCCCACATCGTCATCGTCGTGTGCCATACTCATCCAGCCGCGGAAGCAGTTCCATGCTCAGCAGACATTCATGTTGCCGTGGCGTTGCCGCTTGACGGATATGCAGTCAGTCCCCATCAGCACGCCCGCAAGTCATTGGGGCCTAGATCCCCATGTGCATGCACATGGCAGTGGTTTGTATCACTAGCCATTGCCATTGTTGGGAGACCTGTGTAAGTGTATTGTGGCCGTGCCGTCCCAGCTTGACAGCTGGGCTGTGGCTCATGTGCTTGCTCAGTCATGTCAGTGATGTGTATGCGAAATTGCTATGTGTCGTGTTACTTTGACATGTGTCCTCTGCCATTGTCCCTAGGCGGAGACCGAACATTGACCGCCCATACCAATTGCTGGCGGACATGGACGATACAGAGGTTATTAGGAAGTTTCGGCTGGACAGGCCAACCCTGCATCGACTGTGTGCCATGTTAGAACCCCATCTCCGTCCCCGCAGGTTGTATCCGACTGCTGTCACCCCCACGGCTAAGGTGATGGCCGCCATGCATTTCTTCGCCACTGGGTCATTCCAGCACACAGTGGGCATTGGAGGAGGGATGTCCCAGCCCATGTTCAGCAAGGTGCTGAGGGATGTACTGGCAGCCATGATGCTGTACCGAAACAGGTACATCCGCTTCCCCAGGGCTCGTGAATTGGCGGCAGTGAAGGGTGCATTCTATGCCCTTGGCAGAATCCCACACGTCGTTGGAGCCATTGACTGCACACATGTCGGCCTTGTTCCACCACAGGCCACTGAGCACCTGTACCGCAACAGGAAGCACACGCACTCCCTGAATGTGCAAGTGGTGTGCCTTGCGGACATGGTGATCACCCACGTGTGTGCAAAGTTCCCAGGCTCGGCCCATGACGCACACATAATGCGCAACAGCATCTTGCCACGACTGATGTCCAATATGCAACAGGATCGTGCCTGTATTGTCGGTGAGTATGTGGAGTGGTGTAGCGTGCTGGTTGTGCGATGCTGTCCCCTGTCCAGTTGGAATAGCAACGGTTCTCTGTGTCCCTCACACCCAGGTGACTCTGCGTACCCGAATGGGGCATGGCTGCTCAGTCCATTGAGGAATCCTCGCACCCCAGCAGACGATCGCTACAATGAGGCACATGGGAGGACCAGACGTGTGGTTGAGCGTACCTTTGGCCTCCTCAAGTCCAGGTTCAGGTGCCTGGACCGCACCGGGGGTGCGCTGGCGTACTCCCCACAGAAGGTGTGCCGGATAGTGGTGGCGTGCTGCATGCTGCACAATCTGGCCATTCGGAAGCAGATCCCCCTCATCGTGGATGACGGAGATCAACCAGGGCCCCAGCCCGCAGACCAGGACAGCTCGAGTGAGGAGGACAGCGGAGAGGAGGAAGCTGGTAATGTGCGGCAGCAGCTCATCGCCCGCTACTTCACTTGGACGGTGAGTGTCCATGTACGACGGCTGATGTGGCTGTATCTGTGCAGGTGTGTGTGTGCTGTGTCAGGGTGGCCGTTTGTTCACTGCGTGCTGTGTGTCAATGCTCCATGGCCAGGGTAGTATGCCACTGTTGGTGGCTGTGGCATTGTGCCCTATTGCTCTGTGCGATGTGTGTACATTGCTTGTAGTTGTTGACATGTACTGTGTGATGGGTGTGTGACACACTCATTGAATGTGCTCCTGTTCTGTCTCCCACCCCTAGGTCCCTACAGGCCCTCCGGATTCAATTGCCATGCCACGCATCAGGTGCCTTTCCGCCCAAGGTGGCCGTTGTATTCCGTACAAATAAAACACAGGGCACAAACAGCAGTTAGTGTAAAAGGTGCATTTATTACAAACTGTGACATGTGATTGTGTGTAAGGTGATGACAAAAGTGGTGCGTGCAGTGACAATGAGCTGTCGGTCATGGCTGCGTGATGCTCAGGGTGTACCCACTGGTTCTATGTCCATAGTCCAACACACACATGCCATCCAGATGGCTGTGTGGAGTGGGATCGTAGTCCAAGTCAATGCAGTGGCTGGTCAAGGAAGGCTGGCGGAAGGCTGGCTGGCTGCCTCACTTGCGTTTGGAGCGTGCGAAGTCTTACCGGGAGATCTGTTTCCACTTCGGACGGCCCCTTCCACGTTTGCGAGGGGTGGTGCCTGCTTGCGACATGCTGGTGGTTGAGGTGTGCTCACTGGCTGTGGACGCAGGGGAACTGGACACTGCTGCTCCACCCTGCGCCCCGGCAGGTGGTGGCGGAGGGGAGCTGCTGTCCCTGGCTGTGACCTCACCGCCACCACCAGCTGGCCCATGAGGTCCACGAGTTGGCCCATACGGGCGTCCATGGACCTCAGCACCCCCAGCACCTCACGCGTGTCTGAAGCAGACCGGACCCATTGTCCTTGGGCCTCTTCATAGGCCCCAAGGACTCTGGCCATTTGAGGCAGGGCATGGCTCCCAGGAGAGGCTGGCGTTTCCCTGACCCTGCTCCTCCTACCAGTCCTGCTGCCACCGGCCTGCCCACTAGCCACATTGCTCACCACGGTCCTCGCTGTGGCTCCCAGGGTGGATCCAGTCGGCCGGGCCACCACCTGCGCTGGGGCTGGTGCCAGCGAAGACGTGGTGGTGGTGGCGGCGGTGGTGGTCGGTGCGGCGATGGTGGCGGTTGCGGCAGTGGTAGTGGCCACAATGACCGTGGGTGTGGCCGCAACGACAGTGGCAGCAGGGGGCTGGGAATGTTCAGCAGCCCTGGATGATGGGTTGGTGGGTAGGAGGGGTCCTGGGGAGCGGCTGGGCCCTGCCACACCAGATGGGCCTGCTTGGTGGTCCGTGTCCGAAGAGGAGGACAGATCCTCCAGATCCGTGTGTCCTCGTTGGGGGCTTGTAGGCTGGCTGTGCTGGCTGCTGGCTCCATCCCCAGCATCCAGCAGTTCGTCACCTGTGGAGAGAATGAGATTTGTTATTGTGTTGCACCTGGCGAAGTATGTATTTGTCGTCTGACATTAACAGTTCGTGCAATCTCGTACATGGGTTTCCCGGAGGCGTGTGTGTGGCTGTAGCATCTGTAGTTGTGTGTGCTTGGCAATGGGACTGTGTGCTGTGCACATGTGGCATGGGACGGATTGGCCATGCCGATGGGTGTGTTGCTGTGCCCCTACTTATTGTGGCTCTGGTGTATGCGGGCTCCTGGCCCATCCTGGGTCTGGTTTGTACTTTGCTTTTGGTGTTCAGATGGAACGCTTAGGAACGCATATGGCAACATGGGGGCCATGCCCCAGATTCGCATTTGGGAGGGGATATGCTTTGGGGTTCAAATGGAACGCTTAGGAACGCATATGGCAACATGGGGGCCATGCCCCAGATTCGCATTTGGGAGGGGATATTCTTTTGGGGTTCAAATGGAACGCTTAGGAACGCATATGGCAACATGGGGGCCATGCCCCAGATTCGCATTTGGGAGGGAATATGCTTTTGGGGTTCAAATGGAACGCTTAGGAATGCATATGGCAACATGGGGGCCATGCCCCAGATTCGCATTTGGGAGGGAATATGCTTTTGGGGTTCAAATGGAACGCTTAGGAACGCATATGGCAACATGGGGGCCATGCCCCAGATTCGCATTTGGGAGGGGATATGCTTTTGGGGTTCAAATGGAACGCTTAGGAACGCATATGGCAACATGGGGGCCATGCCCCAGATTCGCATTTGGGAGGGGATATGCTTTTGGGGTTCAAATGGAACGCTTAGGAACGCATATGGCAACATGGGGGCCATGCCCCAGATTCGCATTTGGGAGAGAATATGCTTTTGGGGTACATGCTGTGAGCCATGGGTGCCGAACGTGACATGTGTTGTGGCAGCATGACAGTGCATGGTTTGAGGTGTGTGCATGCTTGACATGGCCTGCATATTTGCTGTCTGTTGTGATTACTGGACATGGCATTGGACGCATCGTTATGAGTGAGTGATGGTTGTGTGCCAGCCAACGTATTGCAGTTGTCCCATCTCCTTGGTGTGCGTGCTGCCCTGTGCCATGGGCATCACTGCAGTGCTCGGGGGGTGTGGCCCATGTTGTGTGTTGTTGCTCACAGTGTGTCGTGCGCTTCATTGACTTCTGGCACATGGTTGGTCATGGGCATGTATCTTAGCGTGACTGCTGTATGTGTGGCAGCTGTGCGGATGACATGCCTTTCATGAGACTGGGGCTGACGGATGGGATGGATGGTATGTTGTATGTGCATGGTGTGTCTGTGTGTTTGATGGGTTCAGTGGTGTTCGTGTGCATTTATGTTGTTCCGCTCTGTTGCGTCTAGTGTTGTTTGTCTTACATAGGCGTAGTTGTGGGGTGTGTGGTTGACAGGCAGTAGGGGCTACATGGACAGGACTTCAATGGTGTTTCGGTTGTGTGTGATGAGTTGCACAGTGGCTGCCGTGTGGTACTATATTCAGTGTGGCTTGTGCATGCAGACGTGGCTCCTTGGGTGTTGCTATGTCTGTGATGGGTCATGTGGGGTGTGAGTCTGTTGTTCATGTCCGTGTGCACATTGTTCACTTGTTCGTGACGGTGGGCGGTGCTGCGTGTTCGTCTGCTACGTGACATGTCCCATGTGTTGGTCGTGTTCCGGTCCTCATGCCTCCAGTAATCCAGCCCTGTCCAGTTTCCCACCTGCAAGTTGTTCGTGCGTGCACTGTACTGGATGCCACATGGCTCTAAGCGGGGGTGCTCCATGTTGCAGGTCTGTGGGGGTGGGGGGTGTTGTGGGTCGTGGGGGTGGCTGGACACCCACTGACACCGATTGCTGTGGACCGTGATGTCTGCCTTTCGGCTGTCGTTGTGCACTGCGGTGGCTGACACGTGGCTGTGGGGTGTGGGGGATGCTCCTCCTTGCTGTGCTGTGGGACTAGGGGCCTGGTGTGTGTTGTACTTGGGCTGTCCACCGTCCCACCCACTGCACTTTGTGTTCCTGCCACTTACCTGTTACTTGTCGGTTAGTACAGCTGTGGCGGACACATGGGTGTGGTGGGTGCTCGTTGTGGCGCTTCAATCAATCAATCAATCAATCACGGCATTTATAGAGCGCGCTACTCACCCGCTTCTGGCATATTTGGGGACCTGTTGGTGGTTACGTGGCTGGCTGAGTGTACACATGTCCCCACGTATCTTACAGTTGTTCGGTTTGGGCTGTGTGTGGTGGTGTCTGTTGCATGTGTGTGTGATGTGTTGTGTATTGTGTGCTGGACATGGGGGTGTTTGTCTCTGGGAGCTGTGGCATGGTGGTAGTGCATGTGAGTACATAGCGGTGTGCTGGTATACATTAGTTTGTACTTACCAGCCTCCACTCCCCTGCTAATCCGGCGAGGATCTCCGGATGTATTATGACTCGCACCTTCTCCTCCCACGCTTTGAAGGTCTTGAAGAGCGCGGGATTCCCTCCGCCAGTGACGGCAGCCAGCTCTCTGTTTTTGCCCTCCTTCTTCTTGACCAGGCTCTTGACGTCATTCCAACGTTTGTTTATTTCTCCTCTGTTCCTGGGCAGGGTCCCGACTGCATTGACCTGGTCTACGATCCGGTTCCACATTCTGTTTCTGGTGGCTAGTGGTGTGTGCTGGACCATGTTCCCATAGATTTGTGGGTACACCTTGATGATCTCGTCGACCATGACCGTCAGCTCAATGGGCGTGAACTTGGGCATTCTTTGTGGTGCCATGGTGTTTGTGGTGCTGGTGCGGTGTGTGTTGTGTAATGTGCAGGGGTTTGTGGTGCAGGTGTTTGGTGGTGGTGGTGGTGGTGGTGGTTGTGATGTGTGCGTTTCTGTGGTGTGCTGCTGTCCTTGCTGTGTCACTGTGTCCTCTCCTCTCCTCTCTGGTTTGCAATGTAGCAAGGGGTTGTGGTCTGTGGGAGTGCTGCTTTTGTACTTACCTATGTGGGTGTGTCCTCATGGTCTGTTGTTTTCAGGTGTGTTGTGTCTGGGGTTCTGGCCTTTGTATTTTTTGTTTGTCCGGGGGTGTTTTTGGGATGTGTACTGTGCTTGTGTATTTGTGCGTGCCTTGCTGTGTGGACTTGTTGGCCATGTTGTGTGCTATTGGTTTTGTGAGCGGATGGTTTCTGTGCAGGTACGTGGGCGCCATGGCTTCTGCCGTGTCGATTCTCATCGGCGTTGTTTGCGCTGGCGGGCGGTATATTTGTGGTTTTCCCGCGCTCATGGCGGTGCGATCGTAATTTCACGTGCGGTGTGTCGGCCGTGAGGGCGGGCGGTTTTGTGTTGTCGTGCATGTTTCCGTCCGTGGCGGGCGGTTTGACTCCGACTCGGACGTTGGCGGGCGGTATTTTGTGTGATTTTTCCGCCGATGGCGGTTTTCGGTTTGTGTAATCGTAATGGCGTGGTCGGTGTTCAGACGGTGTGTGCGGGCGGATTTTTGCCGCTTCCATGCCTGGCGGATTTTTTTACGCCGGGTATCGTAATGGGCCCCTTAATAATGAGTTTTAATAATTATTTTAATACATTATGAATTAATATTAAATATTATAAATTACAAATACATCTATACACATAAAACAATAACATAAATAAAAATTTAATAATTATGTATAACAAATTAAAAAATAAAATTTACTTTTAATATTTTTAAAATTAATTATATACTACATTAACTAAAATAATACAAAAAATATTAAATAGCGGAGGGAATAAAACTACTATTTCAACTCCCAAAAAACAACATTAAGAAAAATGTTGGATAGCGTAGAGGTTAAAATTACTATTCCCACTCTAGAGAGTGCAACAGTAGAGAAAGTATTGGATAGCGTAGGGTAAAAATTACTATTCCCACTCCAGGTAGGGCAACAGTAGGGAAAACGTTGGATAGCGAGAGGGTAAAAATTAATATTCCCACTGCAGTGAGTGCAACCGTAGGGAAAGCGTTGGATAGCGTAAGGGTAAAAATTACTATTCCCACTCCAGTGAGTGCAACAGTAGGGAAAGTGTTGGATAGCGTAGGGGTAAAAATTACTATTCCCACTCCAGGGAGTGCAACAGTAGGGAAAGCGTTGGATAGCGGAAGGGTAAAAATGAATATTCCCACTCCAGTGAGTGCAACAGTAGGGAAAGTGTTGGATAGCGTAGGGGTAAAAATTACTATTCCAACTCCAGAGAGTGCAACAGTAGGGAAAGTGTTGGATAGCGTAGGGGTAGAAATTACTATTCCCACTCCAGTGAGTGCAACAGTAGGGAAAGTGTTGGATAGCGTAGGGGTAAAAATTACTATTCCAACTCCAGAGAGTGCAACAGTAGGGAAAGTGTTGGATAGCGTAGGGGTAAAAATTACTAGTCCAACTCCAGAGAGTGCAACAGTAGGGAAAGTGTTGGATAGCGTAGAAGTTACAAATAACATACTTATAAATAAAATAATTTTTTAAATAATTAATGAATTATTAAATAACTGTAAACTATTTACCAATACCAATAAATAATTATTAAAAACATAATTACCAATAGAAAATTTATGAACAATAAATTAATAATAAATACTAATAAATAATAATTAATAAATATTAATTACTAAATAAATATTGAACAATAAAATATTTTTAATAACAAAAAACATATACATTATTAAAACTTAATTACCAATTAACTAATATTCAACAATTAAATGCTTTTTTATACCAAAAATAATATTAATTAAACATTAATTATCAAATAATAATTACTTCTTAATATATTAATTACATTTATCAATAAATAATATTTAATAATATTTAATTACCAATTGATGATAAAACAACAATAAATTAATTTTTAGAACCAAAAAATTCTAATTAAAAAAAATTACCAATTAATAATTAATGTCCAATAAATTAATTATCAATATCCAAAAATAAATGTAATAATTACTTAATTAGATTTCAATTACTTCCAAAAGTATTCCCCTATAAAAGCACAACACACTCCAATAATAAAATAATACACTTAACATAATGATCAATTAATCAATTAATAAAAATTAATAACCAATTAATATAAATTAATTACCAATTATTAATTAATTAACAATAATATAATTATCAATACCAATTAATTAAAATTAATTATAACTTAATTACAATTAAATTACATAATGATCAATTAATCAATTAATAAAAATTAATAACTAATTAATAAAAATTAATTAACAATTATTAATTAATTAACAATAATATAATTATCAATACCAATTAATTAAAATAAATTATAACTTAATTACAATTAAATTACTTCCCACCCTATTCCCCTATAAACCCACAACCCGCTACAGAACTTAAACGCAAAAAATAATTAAAATTAATTTATAATTCCTAAAAATTAATAATTAATTTAGTATAATTAAATTACTTCCCACCCTATTCCCCTATAAACCCACAACCCGCTATGGTACAAAAAAAAAACCAATAACTTAAAAAAAACATTATTAACATATAAAAATTGTATACATATATTTTTAGACAAGTAAAACACTTAACAAAAACACATATAACACATACACATTAAAAACATAAAATACATAACAATAATACAAATATCGATATTAGTAACATCGATATTAGTAACATCGATATATTTGATTTCGATATTACTAACTTCGATATTACTTACATCGATATAAAAAAAATTGATATTACTTACCTTAGGGTCGATATTCTGTCCATCGATATTCTTAACATCGATATTCTGTCCCTTCGATATTGTGACTTCGATATTAGTGTATGTCGATATTTTATTTTCGATATTTTGACTGCTCACCCCTTGGGACATGTGTGTGCGCAACGTTTGTGCACAGATCAATTTCAGGGGTGCAACAGGGTGTCCTTTTGACACCCTTGCACCCTTGAAATTGCATGCGCAATTTGCGAGTACCAATTGGTACTCGCAAATTGCGCATGCAAATTCCCATTCATTCCTATGGGCCTGTAGGCCCATAGGAATGAATGGGAAGCCATTCCTTATTTGCGACTCGTAGTCTGCGAGTTGCAAATAAGGAATGTGTAGGAATCGCTATTTTTATAGCGATTCCTACATGCATAGGCTTTTGCGAGTCCTTAATTGCGATTCCTTAATAATCGCAATTAAGGACTCGCAAAATCCTACCTTGATGCATGTGCCTGAATGTACCCAGGTCTAAAACCGTAGAGTCAACTTTGAGGGTTCAGCTAATAATCAATGTTTCTAACAAGTGAAATAAGTTTTCTTTTTAAGGACGAAAATCCTCAACCCCCATTAGGTGGAATGCTTTATAATTAGGTTCCATCTCACACCACAACAATAGTAGTGGTGTGGGCTACAACTCCTAGAATAGAGGAGCTCTTGAATGTTTTATATCGTATCCTATGTGAATGGAACGTGTGGGTAGGATGAGCAGAGTGTAACAGATTGAAGGAAGTGAGGTTAAAACTTATGCTTAATCAGACCGCAACCTTTATTCTTGTCTGTTAGGGACAGGATTAAAAACAAATCGAATGAGGCAGGGAAAAATGTATTTATCCCTAGCTAAGTTTACTTGGTTAACATGTTTCTGCCCTAAACTACCCTTTAACAAGGTATAGGGGCATTCATTAGGACCACTGTCTATCAATCACTCTACTATGTTATGTACATATGCTATAGTGTTCAAAGAAATACAATTATTTGATACACATGGTGGTCACCAAAGAATAAAGGAAATCCACCTCTCAGATACCCTCAGTAGTTGTTATTGGTTTGCAGTTTTATATCGTGCAAACTCGACCCGAAGGTATCGGAGCACTTTACATGAGCACCAGTTGCATTACTGAAGGGCACATTCATTTTTAGGCACAGGGAGATTAAGTGATTTGCCCAGAATCACAAGATTTTTTTATCCTTCTGCCAGACTTGAACCTGGTCACCAAAGAGTAAAGGAAATCCACCTCCCAGATACCCACAGTAATTGTTATTGGTTTGCAGTTTTATATAGTGCAAACTCGACCCGAAGGTATCGGAGCACTTTACATGAGCACCAGTTGCATTACAGAAGGACACATTCATTTTTAGGCACAGGGAGATTAAGTGATTTGCCCAGAATCAGAAGAATCACAAGATTTTTGAGCCTCCTGCCAGACTTGAACCTGGTTCCCCAGCTTCAAAGGCGGCCACTCTAGCCATTAAGCCACATCCTCTCCAGGGTTTTATTTCCTCCTCTCGAGGTTCAGCCTGGCAATAAACCCAGGGTTCAAGCCGCTATCATCATCAGCATAGCCATGGCTTCCCAGGTCCGAGGTATCGTAATTGTGCCCAGGTATGAGCCCGAGAAGCAGTAGTAGGGCTGTTGAGAGGAAAAGGGCCTGAAAATAAAAAAGAACAGATGATCGGATCCAAGATTTACCACACCATTGCTTGGAAGTGATGAGGTTAAGGATAGAACCTTTGCCATGGTTGGTTAGTACATAGAGAGGAAGGTTCAGAAGAGATCAAATCAGAAGGTTTACTCCACCTGATGCTAAAATCTCTCTGAAGGTTACTGTCAAAGCGGAGAAGGAGCTTGGAGCTGATGAGTTCAATAAGATAATTTTCAAAAAAGTGGAATATTCCCAGTAAGATGATAGATAACGACAAGTCTCATTCTGCTCATGCTAGTAGGAGAGAGATTAGTTTGTCCTTTTGCCAATTTACTAAAGCCTGTCATTGTTCATGTATAGATTTGGCCTCTACAAGTTTATAGAGATTTTTATTTTAGTTGTTTTTTTATCTCTATTTTTACTCATTCCGAATTTGTTTATGCTGGAAAAGCATACCCATAACTGTAGAAATGTAGCTATAGACAATGGTAGTATTTCATGCCATTTACTTCTTCCATTTTCTTTAAATGTAATAATCAGTAAAGCTATCTAAGTGTAACAGGAGCCCGATCAGGGCTGAGGGAACTAGTTCCTTCAGGGAACTAGACTGCGCTAGAGAGGCAAGATGGCGTCCGAGTAGCTGCCGCCGCTGCTTGCTCCGCCGGTCTGATCTTGGATTTATGGACTTAAACCCTGATTTCACGCTAAAATTACACCCTAAAGATTCACAATAAAGGAAAAAGCGTTTGTATGGAGCAGTTACAGTACCTGCACTGTGTGGTGGTGATTGTTGGCCTAGAAGAGCAAACCTCGCAGTGTACATTGCCAAAGCACTCTCTCTCCCCATCGGCGGCTTCGGCTTCAACCCCCTCCGCTCCTGCTTCGTCGTTCATTGCTTCCCTGCGGTGGATGCCAACTCTGACGTGCTCCTCAGTGACACTATCGGTGATCCTCAGAAACCTGCCGACTGTGAGGGAAACTGCAACCAAGCGCTGGAAAGTATCCAGAGGGCAGCGGATACATTGTTACACAAACACAGGCGAGATACAAGTAAGGATGACAGGGCGGGGGTTGAAAGGTATGAAAAGTAAAAGTATGCTGCCAGGCCTTGTGGGGAATGAGCAATCTATAGCGACAATCCTAGAGCCTCGCCAGAGACGCCCGGATACACGGGGGGGCAAAAAATAAAGAACCATCTGAAAGAGCTGACTCCCTGGAAAAAGCTGAACGGACTTTAAAACGGGGTAAAAACACACAAGTAAAGATTCACAGAGTTTCTGATATAGGATCGTCTCTCCCGAAAGCTCAAACTGGTCAACCGCTTATATCAAATATTTTCCCTCCAAATGATGGGAAAGCGCACAAGGTGATGGCGGGGACTCCGGCAGTAATCGATGGCACTCAAGGCGGGGATACTGCGGCTGGAGCTCCCCTTGAGCTGGAACAGGAGATCAACACCCCTATCTCCCAATCTACTCTGGCTATTAGGTCTGGAATGGCTCAGGAAGTGAGTAGCCTTAATCAACCACCTAGCAAGTCCATAGTTGAGAGAACTGACACTTTGGCGGTCTGTGGTGAAAACGTAATTGACAAAGAGGAAACCCAAGATCCTCCGCCGAGAACGCCTAACAACACAGATACATTCTATTCATTGACCGATGAGTCAATAGAAAGGGTGGCAAACTCAAGTGAAGGAGGGAGCTACAATTGGAACAGTAGCACAGACTCAGAGCTTTCCGCAAGAACTACTACAAAGAAGAAAAACCTGCGGAGGAAATCCAGTCGCAATAAGGATTGCAGGACCTCAGAACAGGGTAGCATGATGGACTTGAAGTGGGATTATTCTGCATCTCAACTGTCAGTCCCGACTGAATCAACAAAGTGTTCAAAGGAGTTCTACAACCCACCGGGAGGCACAGATTGCGCGGCAGCTGCTCCCGAGAATGAACCTACATTGGCTGATCTGCTGATCTTCCATCAAGAGCTTTCAGGAGGAGGTCAAGCAAGATAGTAGGAGAGCACGTAATGCCACGCAGAAACTTCAAGGCACAGTAAGAAAAGTGGGCAAGACATGTGCCGAGATTGCGCACAGAATGGCCTCAGTGGAAATACAGACTGAAAACCTTGAGAAGGATGTGGCTACCCTGAAAACGCAAGGAGACGAGCACGAGGGGATTGTAAAAGATCTTATGCTCAAAGTTGAGGAGCAAGAGAACAGATTACGGCACAATAATTTACGTGTTCTTGGCATTCCGGAGGGAGCAGAGGGGAACGATCCCAAGACCTTTATGGTCACACTCTTTAAGGGAGCTTTTCCGGACTTACACTCTTGGGATTGGGACAAGGAAATCCAGCGAGTACATCGCTTTCCCCTAACACCATCTAAATGCTCTAACTCCACCTCTCAATACCCTCGAGCTATGCTAATATTCTTTGGGAATTTCCTTCTGCGACAGCTTCTCTATGACCTAGCACAGCCAACTAACAAGAAAGAATTCAATGGCATTACCTTTTTCACACGGCCTGACTTCGCACACGCCACAGTGGAACGCAGATGTAGGATGAGACAACTTTTTATGCCATTTCAACAACTCGGTGCCACGGTTTTTCTCCAGAACCCTGCCCGCTTAAAGGCCATCTATAAGGGCTCCACGCGAAGCTTCACTTCTGAAATTCAGGCACAAGCATTTCTATCTGAGATTTCAGAACGTAATAGGATGGTACTAACGACTCAAGCTTGAGGACATACTTTAACTGTTTTGAATGCAGAATGTAGAAAGTGAGCTTTCTTAACACCTCTAGTATTATGTTTCGGTAATTGGTAGATCACTTGATACCTAGGAAAATTACGAGTTAGACAGGGTTGTAATGATGGAGAATTACTGACCGGGGAGGGCGGCATGGGGCCACTACTGCTCAGATGTCTTCACCCTGGCTCAGCTTGAGCCAGGTAACCTCAATGGGAGGTGGTGGGAGGGGGGAAGGATGG
This sequence comes from Calotriton arnoldi, assembly GCA_963921515.1. Taxonomy (NCBI): domain Eukaryota; kingdom Metazoa; phylum Chordata; class Amphibia; order Caudata; family Salamandridae; genus Calotriton; species Calotriton arnoldi. Next base: position 80,480 of record CAWUFW010015910.1, read on the forward strand.
GAGAGGGGTAGGCTTAGGGGTAAGGGGGGGAAGGGGTTGGCACTTCGGGGTTCTGCCTTAAGCGGTTTGGCCTTCTTTAATTTTTGTAAAAATCCCATTTTTCAATGTATAATTTAAGCATAGCAACAATTAACATTTGTGGCCTTAATGATGCGAAGAAACGGAGGAATACTGCGATGGGCTTACGAGTGCTAAAAGCTGATGTGATATGTATGCAGGAGACGCATATTGAAAGGGCTCAATCGCACTTGTTAGATACTCTTGGATATACCCTGGTAGGGGCAACGACTCAAAATTCAAGGACACGGGGGGTTGCAATATTGTCAGCTAATCACTCTAACCGGTTTACTAGAACAATAGCTGATCAGAATGGGAGATGGGTAATTACTGAATGCTGTAGGGATAATGGGGATCCAATAACAATCTGCGCTGTTTATGGGAGTATCTTAGATGACCCTACTGTCTTCAACTACATAAATAATGAATTAGCTACCTGGCCGCTACCCATAATTATCTGTGGGGATTTTAACATAAACTTACCCTCTAATCAGAATATCGCTCTCGACAATTATTGGGTATATAATGGTCGCAAGCCCAAGGTTTTTGAGGCCTTAAGAACTCTTTGTCGGGAACAAGCACTCTGATATTTGGAACTTGCGACACCCTACGGACCCTGGCTTCACTTTTTTTTCTTTTCCACACAAGAAACATACCAGATTAGATTTTTGCTTTGCATCACATACTATTATGCATGCTTGCTCAATCGAGAAGGCTCCGCGCATACTGGCCGACCATAATCCGTTAGTGTTAGAACTTAAGGGGTTCGGGTCTAGTAATATTCCAGTGTCCTAGTGGAGTTTTGAACGCTCCCTACTTTTGAATGACGAGTAATGTGCTCATATGAAGAAGTGGATTCCTCAATTCGTTATGGAGAATATAGGGAGTACTGGAGTGGAGATAGTCTGGGATGCATTGAAAGCTGGAGTCCGGGGAGAGACACTTAGCTTTGCGTTAGCTTTGAACAAGGGAAAGCGACAAATCCTTAAGGATATGCAGAACGACCTAGCAGCAGCAGAGGAAGGCCTGATTGTCGCAATCCAGGCTGGCAGAGACACGTTAGAAACTTATAACAAAGTAATGGTCGCCAAGGCAAAAATATTAGAGGTAATAACTAAAAGAGCGGCAGACAGACTAGCGGTTTGGCGCGAGAAGGCGTATGAGTGTAGCGAACAGGTTGGGCACCATCTTGCGACCCGGGCCAGACAGAGAATTACTCAAAATATGATAGCTGAGATTAATGACCCCGCAGGAGGAAGTACCTCTGACCCGGAGCGCATACGCAAGGTATTCTATTCATTTTACCAAAACTTATATCATGAGGATATTCCCGATAATCCGGGCGATGCTATTTCTTATATTAATCAGGTTCCAGCGGCACAATTTTCTCAGGAGGATCAACAGCATCTCGAGGAACCTCCTCAATGGGTGGATATCTTGCTATGTTTTAGTAGTCTCCCGAGTGCTAAAGCCACTGGATTAGACAATATACCCCTAGAGTTCTACAAGAAATTTGCCCCACAGCTAAAAGAGCTGATGCTTCACTTATTTTTGCATGTTTTTAGAGGGGGTAAGCCTCCTCAGTCCTGGACGCAGGCTAAAATTATAGTCTTTCTCAAAAAAATAAATCACCACGGGAACCTGGCTCTTATCGCCCCATTACGTTAATTAACGCTGACAACAAGATATACTCTAAGATTCTTGCCCTAAGCCTAGCTACTGTCATCCACAAGGTTGTCTCTCCCCGACAGCATGGCTTTATACCGGGACGTGGCACAACTGATCATATTAGAAGAGTCATCTCATTATTTGATGCTGCTACCATCTCAGGAAAACCAATAGCACTTATATTGCTAGATGCTGAGAAGGCCTTTGACAGGGTTTCCAGGGTTTTCCTTTGGGAGACCCTGTCGAGGGTCGGAGTCAGCGAGGGGCTGGTACAGGCTTTAAGATGCTTTATTTTCAACCTAGTGCAAAACTCTTTATAAATGGCGCGTTTACAGATTCTTTTGAAATTACTAGGGGCACGCGTCAGGGCTGTCCAAGCTCCCCGCTGCTGTTCGCTCTATATATTGATCCATTTTTACGGCTTCTCGAGACCAATAGGATTATTAGACCCATTGAATCCCAGGGATGGGAAACTAAAACCTTGGCGTACGCCGATGATATTGCTATTATTACACCTGACCCCGATACAGCAATATTAGAGATCGAGGTGGAAGCAGCGAGATTTGGGCAAGTCTCGGGGTACTCTCTTAATAGTACTAAAACTCAGATCCTTTGCAAAAATTTCAACATGATCAATACTAGAAGACAGGTAGAGAAGGCAACATATCTTGGAGTTGATGTCCTGGCCAATATTGATACAATCGTTGACTGCAATATCAACCCGTTGATTGTTAAAACCAAAACTGAATTAATGAGAATACACAATCTACATCTATCAATTATTGGTAGATGTAATATAATTAAAATGCTATTTTTCCCTAAATTTTTGTATATGCTAAGGGCAATTCCTTTAGAATGTTCCACTATTTGTTTGAAACAAATCGAAGATCTATTTTCGCGTTTTATCTGGGCATATGAAAAACCCAGAAGATCATACAAATTTCTATCTCTACCAAGAGAAAGGGGAGGTTTGGCTTTACCTAATATCTGATTATATTATTGGGTCACCACCCTGCTATTTAATTTAACTCTCATTTCTGAAAAACCGAGAGATAGCACAGTCAATGAAATACCATCACCCATAGAACTTATAATGGGCAAGGATGCATGGGGGTGGCTCTGGAAATTTCTGAATGATAGCCACTATAAAAAAGTACGCTTTAAATCACTAATTGGTGGACATAGAGTTATGAGGCAAGTACGGAAATTACTAGGGATGGGACGATTAAATTACTACACGCCGATTTCCAATAACCCGAACCTTCCGGAAATTTTTCGAGATCCTGTCGCTAAAAGATGGTGTGAAGCTGGCCTATCTAAACTGGGTGATTTATATTTTTTGTAAGATATAGCTAGCTTTGATAGCCTCAAGGCTACATACAACTTAGATAGGAGGGATTTTTACAAATATCTGCAACTACGGGACTTTTTAAGCAAAAAAGGGGGAGGCCCTTCTGGCTTTGCTAAAAATGTCATGATAGATAGATTAAGGAAAAATGCAATGCTCTCTATCGGAGAAGTTTACTTCTTCTTTAATGCTTTAATGCCTCATGATTTGGAGATAAGAGCAGTGAAATGGAAGACAGAAATAGGAATGCAGGAAGATCTATTCTTTCACTCGATAGAATTAGCTCAGAACATTTTAATCCCGGCTCGACTTCAGGCTCAATACTACAAATCATGTTTTTCACTCTACTATACTCCAAAAAAGATAGCTAAATCGGCAACAGGGAAAGGAACTCAATGCCCCCGGTGTTCATTATCTCAGGCTGACTTAAATCACATGTTTAATGCATGCAGCGCCTTGAGGAATATAAAACAGGAAATCTCTAAATTTTTTAAGGAAGTACTTGGGGCCGATGTTTTTCTGTCATCGTCTTTGATCGGACTTGGGGTTGATACGGAATTACAAGGGAAGCCTGGCGAATAACTTGTGTTTATTGGTATGGCTATATTACGTCTTTGCCTAGCTTCTGCCTGGATGGATTCAACTCCCCCTGGCTTTCATCAATGGCTGTCCCGTTCATTGGCAAATTACCATTTTGAGAAAGCTATCTATTCGAAAAGGGGGTTGAGGGCCCGATCCAAAGGTCTAAAAATTTGGGCTCCGCTGACGTCTTGGCTTGAGAAGTATTAGGCCAACTGATCTTGATTTTGATTTTGTTTTTGTCCAACCCCTGGAGGGAGGGGAGGGTGGGGTCAAGGGTTGAAGGGGGGGGGAGGGATGTAAAATTGTCAAAATGTGCATAATTTTTATTGCTGCTCTTTTTCCTTTTATATTGTTGTAAATTATATCTGATATATTTTGATGCCATGTGTTATGCTTTAAAAGTCTCTAATCACTGTATATTTTTCTCTGGCTATATACGTATGCACTAATAAAAAAAGCTATCCAAGTGTAACAATCAGTAAAACTAACTCCCCTTGACAGTGACATCTGTTGTTCATGGCTAACAATAATCCTTTTTGCATATATTTTCATGTACCACATTTTATGGTGTAGCATATTTCAAATGACTGCTGATGTGGGGGGAGTCCATCAAAAGCAGGACTCCCTAAACTATGACCATAAGTCCTGTGGTTTATTAGCTTGCGAGCATTCATCCAAATATTTATGCACTTTGCCAAGCCCATCATCCATTGCTTTACAGTTGAAGTAGCACACAATTCATTGTCAGCCTCTTCTTGGCTATTAGCAATCCAACCCCTACACATTAGGTAGAGATAGTGTCAGACCTGACGTAGGCGGATCCCTGCTATATGTTGAATAACATTACCGATATTTTAGTATGATAACATAAATATTTATATTCGCCACCTGTCAACATCACACCCGTATATATGGCCCATCCCTGCCAACTCCTCCAATTGGCCATGAGTTTGCCATCAATGACCTCTTTATAAGGAGCTGAAATCTCTCCCCACCACGATGATGGAGTGATAATAAGGTAGATGATCTAGGCCGAGCAGGAAATTCTGCAATAATTCTTGCGAAGTTTCACTTCATTTTGTAAAAAGGAAATACTCTTGAATACATTCAGTATGATCCTAGCCCTAATTCCTGCAGCTTGGTAATGGCATCCCTAAAAAGAAACCCACTGTTTTAATGTTAAGCAGTAAACAGTAGCGTTATCCTTTTTTACCCTTTTTCAAATTTGACCAGAGCCTTGAAAATGTTCTCACCATATAAATGATAAAAGGGGGAGTCAGTAGTGATTCCTGCTCTGGATTCCTACGGCTTCCAATGCCAACCCACCCCTCTGATACAGCTGCATTAGTGACTCGTAACTGAACCGAGGTTACTTCCCTAGCCCACATATTCTAACACGCAAGGTTTTCAACCAAGAATTGTGTGGAGGGTCATTTGAAGATGTGTACAAAAAGATATCGTTATTATTAATCTGATACACTTGTCTACTAGATATTCAAATATATTATGATCATGACAAAAAAACAATTCCAGGCTCCTGCTTGAGTTTACACCGAATATTTAATTTGTTCACTGTTCCTTAGAAATGTATAAATTGGCCCACTGTTTTAGTATAATCTGTCAATTTCAGTTATTTGAATTATTTGCCCATGTTTGTGGTGTGTTCCCAGTATCTTTTGCAATACATACATTTTTCTCCTAGCATTCATAGGTTTGTCTCAGGATTATTAATGTATGGCTTAACCCCTTAACTGCTGGGCCTTTTTGCCCTCAGTGCTATTTGGGGTAGTTCGCGCTTAGGGCTTAATACTTTTTTCCACATAAGATATCCATGCCAAATTTACGTCCTTTTTGTCCATCATCCTATGGATTTTTAAGGTAACTAGAGTTTGTAAATTCCCTGGAGGGGACTGAGAAAATAGGCCAAATATAGCAAAATGTTGAGTTTTTGAGAAAAATAGGAAAAAAGTGCTCTGAATAAAAGTGTCTGTGTTTTTTTCTTAAAAATGTCATCAACAAACGGTTTGCTGTGCTGGAGTCACCATCTTCCCAGCTTTCAGAAACATGCAGAGCTAAATCAAAATACCTAATTTTGTACCAGCGTTTTGGCATTTTTCAAAGAGGTAGTCCATTTTTTGTGCTCTCAGTCTTTTTCCAGTTTGTGGTGGAAACAAGCGTGAAACCCATACTTGCTCCAGGAAAGCCATTGGAGTGACACAATGCAAAGGCATGCTTTTTCTGAGTAATTTGTTTACCTCTATGGCACCGTCTAAGGAACCGAACGGCCAATATTGCATTGTTGGCTTTGTCTAGGAATACTCTTGCATGTGTATATCTGAGCACTTTTTCTACACAATAAAAAGGTGTACTTCTCCCAAATATTTTGTTTACCCCACTGGAACTGTCCAACTAACCGAGCGGCCTGATATACATTGTAGACTCTGCCTTGAAGTATTCTTGCACATATTGCTTACAGCATGCATTATTGAAGATCCCAAGATTCCACGGTTTCTAGGGAACTTTAGACGGATGACTTTTGTCCTGATGAGACACAAAGACTAACTACGGGGTAAAACATTGACATCCCCTCAATAAGTTTCTTTCAAAACATGTTTTGATTCACCAGAAGATACCATATATGAACAGACAGGATCTCCACTTATGTTTGCTTGTTATAAAATCATATGCAACCTTGGGATCAGTTCAGTGTCTTGTTCTATATTGTTGTAGATTTATATATATATTTGGTCACTGTCTGAGCACTGCATCATCTGCACTAATTTTGATACATAATAAAAATGTATATTGTCCTTATACTAAAAATATGAAAATATGATCATGCAAGATATTATGTCCTGGGTCCTTTTTCAATAACATTCATTATGATACAAGTTAATAATTGATTTTAAAAGTAATAGTGTAGGTGAATGAGTCCCACGGGACATTTGTTTGACTTATTACTTTTACTTTAGTTTTTGTTGGAAATCAGGGTGGTCCTTCTGTTGTATACATAAGTTCTCTTAAAAGCACTTCAAAAACTAGTCAAGACTTTATGTTTTTGCAACACAGGGTACTCTGTAACAACATGGCTTATGTTCTGTCCACCATTATGTGCAGTGTGGGGACTATAATACACTTGTCAATTGGGGAACACAACCCCTACCACTTTCGGATGGCAGATGAAGGTGTTGAGCAGGCCATAAACAAGTCCATGATTTCCTCAAGTAGAGGAACAAAAATTCTATGGCAGCTTGCCTAGTGAATCAGTGGCCCATGGAAGGCAGGCATCCATGCACAGCCATTGAAAGGTTTACCTTATGGCAGCTCCACCTCAGGCAGTTTCCCAATACTTCTCTTTTGTACGGTACAACATAAAGCAAGTAGGAAAACACAGGGCTGGCTGAGATGGGCACTGGAAACAGTAAACATGACTCTCCTTGTTTAGAGCAGACTCTAAAACTATGACATGGTCAAGTCTTTTTAGCTGTTTCAGGAATGCGGTCGGCAAAGTGTCAACCCTGCAGCCTTGCCACGTTTCCCAGAGCATATGAAGTGGAGGCTGCAGCTTCTGTAGCATTAAGACTTTCAATGATGGTCAACGGAAAGTCAAGGAAAGACATGAGTTTTCCCGTGATGGTCTGATGATGACCAACGTACATGGTCTGATAATAAACAACATAAATGGTATGTTGACATCTGGATTAGGTGGGTAAACAGTTTCTCATACCAAGTGCGAGTTTTACGATTTGCATTGTATGGCTGAAGAACCTGATCATTTTTATCCATTCCACCCAAGTACTTGTTGTAATCAAGTATACAGGTGGACTTGTGACCTTCGGCATCTGACCCCAAACTATGGTGGGGGAAGTGCTTTCATTATGAAATATAGTGAGCACATACACATCACATTTATCAGAGAACTTGACTGTGAGCAGCTCATTAGAACGCAGTGCTGTGTGATTTTTGGAGCTTCTTACAAACAAGCTCCTTTGCAAATCCTTTGCGGTGACAACGAACTGTACCGGATGCCACAGTGCCAGCTTTAAACATCTCGCTGAACAGCTCTACTCCTGTATAGAAGCTATCCATATAAAGGTTACAACCTTTGTGAAGGAGTGGCTGGACAAGCTCCCATACAATCTTTCTCGTGACTCCTAGCATGGGAGGACAACCTACAGGGTTTGGAGTGGAGACCTTTCCTGTATACACTCTCAAGCTGTACACATAGTCAGTTGAGCTCTCATACAGCATGTACAGCTTGATGCTATAGTGAGCTCTTTTGCTGGCAATGTCCTGCCTGAACAGCATGTGCCCTTTGTACAGGATCAAGGACTAATCAATCACTATATTTTTTCCAGGACTATAAATCTCTGGAAACCTGGCTGACAAATGTTCCACAACAGGCTGAATTATGAATAACCTGCCATTGTCTGTATGGTCCAGGTGCAATGCAACAGAAGTGTAAATGAAATGCAGTACACGCTGCAATAAAAAAAAAGATCTCTGCTCATGTACGGTACGAAGATGGGTGTTAACCGAACTGTGCAAGTAGACCAGTAGGGCTGCAAGCTTGGTTTGTGCACTAACCCCATTTTGAGGGTAAGGCCCAAAAATACCTTCAACTCCTCAAATGAGTGGGAGTCCACTGGTAGGCCCTAGAGTGAGGCCCTAGAGTGCCTCCATGCTCCCTCAGAAATTGTTCAGCACTCAAATTAGTTTGCTGCACAATTTGCTGAAGCAAGTCAACATCCAAAACGAGATAGATATAGTACAATTATCCATATCGACTTTACATCCAGTGTCACCAGTGAACAGCGACATTTGGGGCTGAACTAAATTGGGGGGCTGTCCAGAAAGCACTCCATCTGTGTTTGCGGCCACAAGTATCTACTCTCTGGGTTGGTCTACCGTGCTACGGTCACTCCACTACACAGACCGTGCTTGCAAAGGGACAGCACAACTGCCATCATCGTGTCCCTCAGAATCGCTGGAAAATGAGTTGTTGGATGGAACTCCACCGACTGAAAAATCACTTCCAGATTCTGCTCCATTTTCCTGTCCCTCAGATGCTGTCTTAGTAACTGCTGTCTCAGGCTCTGAAACTGCCTCAGGGCTCTCCTCCATAACCCAAGTTAAGGCTTGGGCAGCAGTCATCCACTAAGATGCGATCTCTGCTGACTGCCTAAAACCTTCCTTCTAAAACGCTCTCCTACGTGGAAGGCAGAAGTATTGTTCTAAATCAGACTGTGGGTGTGTGCGTTTGTTAGATGTGTGAAACAATAAATACACACTTTTATGGTGAAGCTGCAGGTTCTCCAAAAACACTAAAGAAGACAAAAAAGACAAAGGGGTCGATTCCGATTCGGGCCGGAAATTTCCCCGACCGAGCCGGACCCGGAGAGATTTCCGACCGAATCGGACCCGTGCAGTCCGACCGAACGAGTCCGATGCGTCCGTATGTTATCGGACACGAGTCGGTCGGACTCCCATTGAACTCAATGGGAGCCGGTCGTACAACGCGTACGCGGGCTCCCATTGCCTCAATGGGTGCGAGGCGGACAAGGGCGCCCCTACAGCGAGTACGCCGCGGAGCGCTCGCGGCGTACACGCACAGGTAGGGGGGACCCTTGGGTCCCCCCTGTGTGCGCCTCGCACGGGTACGCGTGACAGGGGGTCCGACACGGACCCCCAAAGTACGGCTCCGACAGCGAGTTCGAGTCGGACGGCGCGAGTCGGTCGGAGCGGTCGAGGTGCGCATCGTACTTACCCGGCCGGAAAACGTCTCCATTGCGCGGTGCGACCGGGTCCGACCGAGTCGGTCGGAGCGGTACGGTCCGGGTACGAGTCGGTCGGAGCGGTCGGGTCGCCCGGACGAGTCGGTCGGCGACCCGCATCGTACTCGCTCGGCCGGACCCGCGTACGGTTCGGTCGGGTAACAGGCTTTCGCATGGCTTTTTTCCCGACCGAATGGTATTGGGTGCGCCTCCGACCGAGATCGGAATCGGCCCCAAAGTATTACTTCATCTTGCCACATACCCAATACCACAGCATACTTACGTCATGGCTTATGCAAAACTTTATGATTGGGGAGCTGCTGGATCATTGCCAGTATAAAAGTAATTTCACTAAGCTACAAATTTACCTTTCATCTCAAGAAGCACACATTCACATAGTAGCCCCTGCTAATTTGTGCGCAGGCGTCCTCCTTGTGAAAACTCACAGTGCTATCACCAGGGTCAATGAATTATGTGGCAGGAGAGCACCAAATTATGAGACAGGGTTGACTAAATTCTGCAGCAAGAAAAGGAAAATTATGCAGCATAGATCACCACTTTTTAAATAGTATGTCTTTAAAGTCAAAGCCACAATCTGCCCCTTAGGAGAAAACACACATTTGAAAAAAAAATAAACATATATGGGCCCTAAAGGAGGTTGACCAATTTGCTGAGGGTTGACCCCCTACCAACATTTCTATACTTTTTTTTGGGTAATGTGATTTCCTGGGGGGCGCGATCAGTCCGCCCCAGGGAAAACACAATCCAAAAAACAATTTGGGTGTGCCCAGTGGGTGGGTCTGAATGGAGGGAGGGTCCTGTCAATTTCACCTTTATATTTCATGTCGTTTTTTTTTTACATTCCCCTTGGGTAGCGAGTGCGCTCCCAGAGGAAAAATGACGTTTTAAAAAATAACAATTGTCCCCTGTCCCCGGGGGGGGGGGAGGCCCACAGTCACGAGGGCTGACCCCCTAACATAAATCCCTGCTGACCTAGTGGGTTTCCTGGCTGTGGATTGTGGTGCGATCTACAGCCAGTAAACTGTTTCAGAGAGGCCTCATTGGAAAAGGGAGACTCTCACCTTTAAAATGAGGCCTTCCTGAAACGTAGGGTGGCCTTTTTGTTTTTTTTTCTTCAAACCAGAGCAGGAGACAGCATTCACCTCCTTCTGCTCACTGCTCCGGTGGGGAATCTGTGAAGTCAGCACTCCTTGTGGTGTGCTGACATCACAGATAGGCGGGAGGGGGGCGTGGGCTGATGTGGAAGAGATTCCACATTTCCCATTTTAGCCCTCCCAGTGTCAGCCAATGGCCAACAGACACACTGGGTAGGGAGTGCAGCCGTCGTCCATTGGCCAACGACCGCTATAAAGGGGTTCATGTATGATTATTATTGGTATTATTATTATTAACACCATCATCATCATTTCAGGATTATTAATGTATGTCTTAATGTAAGTCTATTATTAATGTATGGTAAGTATGACTGGAAACATAATCACGATATGCATATGCTTCTTGTGCAAATACTAACAGGGGCAGAGGCTTTGAGAATGTGTTCTGTTCTCTGAAACTGGCTGGGAGACTGCACTATGGCAGCAGTGTAGAAGTATAGCAGCCAAACTAAAGCTAGGAAGAACTCACCCAACACCATTCTCCTCAGGACCTCCATCAGAAATTGCCATTCAACTAAATCAAAGCCATTTTATACCTAGAAAAGCCTAGTCTTCTGGGTTAATCTGATGGAATGTCCGAAAAATCTTCAGTGAACCCTAATACTCTGAGACAGAGTGCAAAATGTATTACATAGATTAAACACCTTGCCTGGTTTCAACAGTAATATTGCATGGCCTCCATAGATGTTTGAGTCAACTTTCCAAACTTGTGCACTCTCTTGTACATTTTAAGCATGTGCGGGAACCAAACTTTTCTTGGAAATTTGATAGAATTTGGCCCTCATTTATGTGGTTTTGGCGTAGGGCAGTGTGGCAAGTCACCTTGCTGTGCTGCCCTACGTCAAAGTGAAATGGCAGGAATGCAACGTATTTATCCAATACGGTGCATTCCTGTCCTTTCCCCCTATGGTGGTGCCATTTCGGCAGCCTAGCACCAATGCAGGCACCCTTGCACCGTGGTGCAAGGGTGCCTGTGTTGTTGGCAGTATTGTTTTTGTGCAAGAAAGGGCACCTTTCTGCTCAAAAACAATCTTGGGAGGCTTTGTCCTCTTTCTCTGTGTGCTGTAGAATGCAGCACACATGGAAAGAGGAGTAAACAAGGAGAAATAAAATTATTTCTCCTCATTATGCCTCACCTTGGGAGGAATAAGGTTTTGGCACATCCCCAGGTTTACATGGTTTTGTAAATCTAGGGAAGCGCTGTGTGGGAACACCCACCTCAATGCCCAAAGAATGCTTTCTGAGCAAAGATTAAGGCAATGCAGCAATTTGCTCTGCCTTGCCTTACTCCATATCTATGAGGACATTCAAAACTATTCAAAGTGGCTTTGTGTGACCTCATAGATATGGTTTCAAGGTTTGCACCGCTGGAGTGTCACAAAACGTGATGCTACGGCGGCCCAAGGGGCTCATAAATATGCCCCTGTCTTTTAGGCTATCAGACACTGGACCTAACTCCCACTCAATCTGAAATGACCTTTTGTATCTCAGTCAGGGCAAACAGTTGCTAAAATGCTCTCTCCATCTTATTTTAATCCAGGGAAGCGCAACCTGCTTTAGAAATTACCTAATCTGTTCTATCGTGGATCCTAGTTGAGCAGTGTACAGCTCTGTATAACACCTTGGAAACTGATGTTAGCCTCTCTAATATTATGCTTTTCCTGAAAATGTTTTTAACACATAATATTTCATCCTTCCTGGGTGTTGAAAACTTTTCAACATTCATGCTAAAGTGCAGTCTTTCACCTTCCCTATATCTCCTGGTTGTACAGCAAATTTCTTAAAAGGAAGCCTTGTGCTTGGCCACCTCTTCAAACTCTGAAGGGCCAATTCACAAACTGCACTTTGTAGTATGTTTTGTTGGACTACAAACAAATGCTATTCCCAAACTCGCTGTGGAGGCCTACACCTCCTCCTTTCCTATCTTTTTCTGTGAAGAGATCTCAGACCCGACTGCGGAGTGTCAGCACATGTAGGTATACGTTTTAGTAGTAAATGTGGGAAGGACAGGGGAAGTGGCTGGAAAATGGGGAATATTTATGAAGTGGGGGGTCTATGGATGTATAAGGAGGAGTTGGGGGGGTGGCTATGATGGGGTGCAGGGAGACATGCACCCAACCTCCAAAAGAAATGAATGAAATGAAATTTGTAAAGCACACTGATACCCTGGGGTGTCCTGGCGCTGTACGCATACCGCTGTGGAACCCTTCCTGGCTTTTCCCTGTGAAATGTCCACTCCTGGGCACCCCCAAGGTGAAGCCAGGCATCCCAGCACTGGTGGGGCCGTTGTGGAGATTAAGCAAGCTATTGCCCAGAGTTGCAGAGTGGGACCCATGATTAGAATAGGCATCAAGGCAAGAATTATCAGGTCTGAGGAAATTGAGCCCAAGACCCGCCGAGGCGGGAATTGAACCCTGGTCCCGGGCCCGATCTCTGCATCAGGGTTTGCCGCTCTAACCATTGAGCCACACTTCTCCACTCAGAAGAGGCCCATGTCTGTTCACAAACTATACTTCTATAGTTACTATTGCTGAAAAGGACCCAAAACAGTAGCAAATATACTCCAGCTAGTGAAGAGCTGGAGTAAATTCAGCACCACACATGGCCACTCACATGTACCGCAACCCTCCTACGGAACATAATGGTAGGAATTTAAAATAAACCCCCTAATAGGAAATAATATTAAATTAAACAACAACAATAATATTAATAATAATAATAATTTAATATATTCGAATCAATTACATTTGCTATTTATAGTACAGTGTTAAAGCTGTACTATTTTTTGTTTTGCTCTCCATTTCAAATAAATATTTACAATTAATTTACAATAATGTTTAACAAAAATATTTTTACTAATTTTTCAACATTTAATAAATTTTTTTACTTTTCTCTATATTTTACTGTAGAGAGACTCCACAGTTTGGGTGAAAAACTCCATATGGTAAAGTATAGGAAAATTTAAAAAAGTTTATTAACTTGGAAAACATGTGTCCAGATATTTTAAAGGTTACTGTAAATGAATGTTATATATTAATTTTAAATGAAAAAAATAACAAATAAAAAAATGAAAGTAGTTTAAATATATAAATTAAATTATAATTATTTTTTTCAACATTTATGAACAAAAAAATCCCACCAAAAGTAAAAAAATATATTTGTTCATAATGTAATAATTATTAAAAGTAATGCATAAAAATAATTAACACTCATTCCATTATATTGTAATTACAATTAATGTTACGTTAATGTTTCAGTTAATAAAATATGTTACTGTAAATGGTAAATTATATTAATTTTATATTTTTATCTATTTCAATTAATTGAATTTAATTGATCCATACCTCCATTTCTTTTTATTGGAGGGTGTTGTAGTATCAGTGGTTGGCCATATGTGGTACTGGACTTATTAATAATGCTATTTTTTGGAAGTAGTAACTTTAAACTCACAAATTTGGCCCATTTCAGGGGATGGAGACATGTAAGTCTACACTTTTGAGCAAATTTGTACTTGGATATTATGACAAGCCAGAAGTAGTAAAGTTACTCGAAAGTGTAGGAGTAACTTTAATAGTAATAAATCTATACATGCAGATTTACCTTCGTGAATAGGACCCTGTAGGTTATAATTTAGAATTGTCCGACATAGCCATACTTTATCATACTTTATGCTACCTCATAATATGAAGTTTCTTGAGTCCAGATTCTAAGGACCAGATGTACAAAACCATTTGGCAGTCACAAACTGTGTGATTTATAATCTCACAGGGTTTGCAATCCAAAAATGTTTTCTACATTGCACTAAGTACTCAACCCCTTTTTGAATTTGGGAATGCCTTCATGAAATGCAAAAGTGATTTCGGGAGTCATTCTGTACTGTTATTAGCATGGAGTGAGACAGGGGTGTCCCATCACATTTGCAATTGGTATTGAAATGTACTAATGGTTAAGGGTAGGTGGAGCTGGCGTAGTGCCGCTACGCGTAGCTCAACGGAGTTTGAAAAAAACTCTGTGGAGCTACGCATCGCTCCGCTCCCTCCCCGCTCCCTCCCCCATCCCAAATGCTTTAAAATGATAAAAAGAAAGCGCTTACCTGTGTTTCTGCTGCCTCCCCTGCCTGGCCGCTCTCCTTCCTGCTCCTCGCCGCCTCGCGTCCTTCTCTTCATTGAAAAAAACACTACGTTGTACGTCTTGCGCGTGCACCTGCGCACTTGCAAGACATACAACGTAGTGTTTTTTTTACTGAAGAGAAGGACGCGAGGCGGCGAGGAGCAGGAAGGAGAGCGGCCAGGCAGGGGAGGTGGCAGAAACACAGGTAAGTGCCTTCTTTTTATCATTTTAAAGCATTTGGGAGGGGGAGGGAGCAGCTAACTCCACTCCGCCACGGAGGTGGAGTTTTGCCTACCTCCGCCATGGAGCACGGAGTAGGCAAATCTCCGCAAACTCCGCTGGCGGAGCGGAGTTACCCGCCCAGGGTTACTAATGGTTCTCTCCACAATTCAGTTGCAAACCACTGAAAAGTTACTTACACCTTAAAAGAGGTGGTAACTCATTCTTAAAGGGAAAGATGTCCCATTGTGGGGCATCCAAGATGGGAAATGTGTTAGTTGGTCTCTTCCCAAACAAGAACCTTTTTTTCCAAAGAAGCACCTCTTTTCCTAAGGAACGCAGACAACTTAAAAAAAAAAAAGTTTACTGTTTGGTAATGTGAATGCAGGGATGGTGGTCTGCTGGTCCTTGTAGGCCACTATTCCTATGTTCTTAGCCAATTACAAGGGTTCGCAATTAATGACATGCCTAATTAATATTCATTAGAGAGGTCATTCTGTGACCCGCTGTGACTGGACATTTTGCAATTTGACCTTTGTGTAGATAGACAGCATTGCAAAATGACTAGCTTAACAGGGAAGTCATAATACCAAAATGTGAATAATTTCCTAACTGGTCATTGCGTTATGAGAGAAATTATATCACAAGAGGTAGGACAGAAATTTCAAGAAAGGGAGAAAGGACTAAGGAGGGCACGTCCAGAGATTAGAGAAAGAGAAGATGCAATCGGAAGCTTTTCTGTCTGTGTCTCGCAAAAAGATCAGGAGAGACGAAACCAGCATTTCGGTGCACAGGCGTTTATTTGCCATCATCCATGGAAGGTAAAAGCAAACGGATGTTGAATCTTGATGAAAGAGTGACAGAAGTTCAAAAGTATATTTGATAATAATGAACGGAGTAATTCAGACAGGAGATAATTTAAGGCAATGTATGTGTGCTGCCATTGCATATATAATAAAACAAGTTGAATAAAAAATAATATATTTGCTTACCTTGCTGGAAAAAAAGGTTTTCCAGTGTGAGTAAAATGGGGAATGAAAAAGGGGGCCGAAAGAAAAAGTAATAAACCTGAAAATAGAAAAAAAGCAGCTTCCCAAAAAAAATAAGAGGAAACACACTGATTTCTTGAGTATCAAAGAGACATTTAAGAACTTTGTGTTAAAGAAGTCAGATAAAGAGGCATTTTTTTTATACTTACCTGTGGGTAATTCGTAGAGCATATTAACTTAGCTGCAATCTTTAAAGATGTATTATATCAACTTCAAATAACAAGAATAACAATCCCTCCCTTGGACATAAAAGACAATAACAAAGGCAGGTCGCAAAAAGTTGGTGATAAATTTGCACCCACTCTGCCATTTAGTACATCG
Organism: Calotriton arnoldi; assembly: GCA_963921515.1. Taxonomy (NCBI): domain Eukaryota; kingdom Metazoa; phylum Chordata; class Amphibia; order Caudata; family Salamandridae; genus Calotriton; species Calotriton arnoldi. Next base: position 96,783 of record CAWUFW010015910.1, read on the forward strand.
GGTCGTAGGTTCTCGAATGTCCCCCACAAGGATCGAAGTACCACACATTCCTGTGCGGTAAAGAAATTCCTGATATTGGCTTTAATAGCTTTCTATGCTAAGCGCCAACGTGGCGCTGTGCAGGCTCTCTGTGGGGCATATTATCAAGAAACGGCGTTAAAATTATCGCCAGTTTAGCGGCAGAAAACTGCCGCTAAAGCGGCGATAATGGGCTTGATAATATGCCCTGGAGAATTCCAATAGAAGCCCATGTTCTGGTGTCAACATGGGCTTCTATTGAATTCTCCAGGGCATATTATCAAGCCCATTATCGCCGATTTAGCAGCAGTTTTCTGCCGCTAAACCAGCGATAATTTTAACGCCGTGCTTGATAATATGCCCCTAAGTTTCTGGCAGAAGACAGCATCTGTGCTGCCCTCTTGTTGCTCTGGAATCCAGTTGCGGCTGGTGCAGGTAAGAGTGAAGGGGCATTGGGGCAGATCGGGGGCAATCGACAGACAACAATGGGGGAAAATAAAATTTAAAAAAAGAAAACGACTTACCTTGTGCTCGGCGATGCGGTGAGCGCAAGATAAGTGGTTTTCTTTTTTAAATTTTTTTATTTTCTCTTGTCATCTGTCAACTCCCCCCGCCCGCACTGCTCCCACCCCGCCCCACCACTCTTACCTGCACCAGCCGCGACTGCTGGAATATGTGCCTCCAAATGTCCACAGCCAGCAGCAATGCGAGGACCGCTGGAGAATCATCAGCTGCCGTACTGGGAAGTATTGTGGTTGCTTGAGCATCATGTAGTAGTTCAGGTGATATAAGAACCCACTCAATCGTAGTGAATGCATTGTGTGTCATTGAATGGAAAACGTAGGGGCATATTAGCAAGACCCACGTTAAAATTATCGCCGTTTTAGCGGCAGGAAACTGATTCCTCCCAACAGTAAGTACACACCTAACACAATCCACCCCCATCCTCACCAAAAATGAACAAGAAAAATACACTTACAGACAAAATGATACAGTATGATCACACAGGAAGTGTAATACACGTCTGGCCACAATGTCCAAGTACCCCCAGTGAACATCAGCGCAGAACTTGTCAGCATCATTAACTTCACCCGGCGGGCAGCAAGTACTGCTGCTGAAATAATGTTGTTAACATTATGTGGCTTAGGTCAGCAGAGAACAAGGACGTGGTTGTCCCAAAAATAAAGCAATCTTGATAGGAGACAAGATCTTTTGCTATGGTCTGTATCTCTCTTCCAAGGAACATCAAAGCGAGAGTCAACCACACACGTTTCGGAAAGCTCATTAATACTGGGCTTTTGTTACAATTGTTTTAGGAATATTCTAGGGATTGTGAATTTAGGCCAAGATGCCTCCGGGTGAACAAATGCTTTTAAAACTGCTTTCATATCATTTACTCATAAGATTTCACATTGTATTCATACATCAGTGACCATAACAGCACGAAAGGGCTATTGCCTCCACTTCAACAACCTAAGTGTCCAATTTGCATAGCAGGTTAGAGAGCCTAATGTCGAAATTTCTAAAAAATCATATCTTTTGCATGGACCAGTGTTTCCTGCATGCCTTCATGTGTCATAACTAGGTCTCTCTCCGTAGATCTTTTTCTGTGTTCCTCTTTAGTAGTTCTTTTGAACAAAGCTTGTGAGAGAAACTTGCATTATACAAACTCCTAGGTGTGTAATGTACGGTTTTGCATAAAATATCATTGCGTAATTGACTTCACCCTTTTGTAGAAATGTCATGGTTTGCAGGAAAAATTTCAGAACATTTTTTGCAGATGACATAAAGTTCAGAAACGTCATTACCTCGGATCCTTTGTCCTTTCCCTTCTGTCTGGCCAGCTGCAACACAGTGCTGCTATCATGATAATAAAAGAGATTTACAGCTAATAACCTTAGCAGTCTGCCTGGATTAGGACATGCAAAAGTATGTGGCTCTGTCTACCACAAAATGATTTGAGAGGGAGGATTCACAGAAGAGAGTCACCAGTAGATGCCTGTGTGAGTGTGATGTAATAGAATGTTCATGAGTGCATGGTTTAGATGAATGGTCAGTTGGAATGAGTGGGTGTTGAATGATGGACACCACGGAAGTTACTTGAAGTACTTTATTTCCATGCAATACAGGCAGGTACCGGAGCACAACGGGCGCGTCTGCTCAGCTCACAGATTCCGTAGTAACTGCCTTCACTTTACCTCACAGGCATCGCGTTCCATATTCCATGGAACGCGAGGTCAGTAAGACAAGGAGATGCACACACTCTATACTAATGGTAATACCTACATAACACATCCCCCCCCCATTCTGTTTAAATAACATTAGAAAAAATGAAAGAAAAAAAAAAAAACTTAGAAAAAAAATAACGTATAATTACATAGAACCTGAAAACCAAAACAGAGCAAATGCATTTTTTACAACGGAAAGTTCTCAGAAATATAATCTTTGAGCCACACAGGAGGTCTTTTTTCTCGTTTGGACTGTCTGGAATCCGAAAAGGTTGTCTCTTGATTTAGCATAGAAGAGTTCTCAATCGCAGGCTCCTGATTGCAAGATCCTTGACAAGGCACATTCTCTGAAACATTCCCATTAACAATTGCTGGAGAATTCACATTTGAGTCATTAACAGAGCTAGACTTGCACAAAGTATCATCAAAATCATCCAACATAGATTCCCATTTAATACCTGAAGAAGGTGCAGAACATTTGGCAACTCTCTTGAGATTCCAAACTTTACCATCTGAAAGGCGGACGGCATTGTTCAAAATTTCAATCACCTGCAGAGGTTCATAAAAACAGCTGGTTTCTTTAGGTACTTTACCAGGTTTCTTTATCCTGACCCACTGGCCTACAGACACATTGGGCTCTTTCACACCATGTTTAGAGTCATACCAATCTTTCCTTTTTGTTTGGAGAGCATTGGCTTTTTCTCTAACAATATCCTCAGACCAATGAACAATGTTGGATTTGAATAACCAACCAGGAGTAAATTTGGTCTTCGGATTTCTACCACGCATAAGGACAAAAGGTGAGTAACCTGTGGCATCACAAATTGAAACTCTGTAGGCCCACACCATTTTCAAAACTTGAGTTTCCCAATCACCAAGTTTTGCAGACATTTGAATAGTGTTTTTTATAACCCTATTAAAACGCTCGACCATACCATTGCTGTTTGGATTATAAAGAGACGTGGTTCTGTGCTTAATCCCTAACTTCTTGAAATATTCCTTGGATTTATTTGACATAAACTGTACACCATTGTCACTTAATAAAACTGACGGAATACCCTCCATCTGGAAAGATTGATCTAAAAATTGGAGCACAGCATCGGTGTCAGCTTTACCGACAACCTTGACAAAAGGCCATCTGGAAAACAGATCCATCAGAACTAAGATGTATTTCTGTTCTAGACCTATAGGACCCATGATGTCAATGGCTGTATATTCCCAAGGAGATCTTGGTTTGGACATGACACCCAACGGAGGTTTAAAAGTGACTAAGGATTTGTCAGCACATTTACATAACTCACAATTCCGTACAAATGCCTCAATGTCGACATCCATGCCAGGCCACCAAAATGACAATTTAACCAATTGTTTTGAGCGAACAATGCCAAAATGCCCTTCATGACACAAAGCAATGATGGATGAACGTAAACCTTTAGGGGGAATAACTCTTTCACCTCTCCAAATATTTTCATCTTGAATACTCAATTCAAATCTTACCTCCCAAAACGGCTTGAGGAAATGATCCTTACCTAACCTCCGTGGCCAAGTTAGTCTAAGATGTGATTTAACCTGACATAATTCAGCATCTTTTGAATATTCATTATCCCATTCCTCTTTCAAAATCCCACTATCACCAAAATCTTGAACCAAAGCGATCTGGAAAGAATTCCAAATTTCGTCCTCACATACCTCAAGTTGTTTGGGCATCCTAGAAAGAAAATCAGCTATACAGTTCCTTTTTCCAGGAACAAATTCCATCTTGTAACAATAGTCTTGTAGTCTAATTGCCAATCTGGCAACCCTAGCAGAGGTATTAATAGTGCCTTCAGTGGTAAGAACCCTGAGTAAAGGTTTGTGATCACATCGCAGAATAAATTCTTTACCCCAAACAAACGCACGGAAATGGTCAACAGCCCACACACAAGCTAATGTCTCTTTCTCGATAACCGAGTATTTTTCTTCAGTGGGTGACAAAGATCTTGAAGCATAAGCAATGATATGCTCCTCTCCATTAGCAGTGACCTGAGCAAGTACAGCACCCAGACCTTTGATACTGGCATCTGTTGTGATAATACATTTAGATTCTGGGTTAAAGCTTTTTAAGGAAGCTACTTTAGCGATGCAACTTTTGATATCATCAAAATCCTTTTGGCACTCAGGGGACCACTCAAATTTGTTCCTATTTTTTAACAATTGTCGGATATTAAATGTTCTTGATGCGAAATTCTGAATATATTTAGAACAAAATTCAGCAAGACCAATAAAAGATCTAACATCATCCTTGCAAGATGGAGCAGGAGCACACTTAATGGCATCTATAAGATTGGACTTTGGTTTGATACCATTACAGTCAATAACATGCCCTAAATAGGTAACATTGTTGCTGGCGAAAGTACATTTAGAAAACTCAATAGTTAATCCTTTTGACTCTAGGATAGACAAAACATCATCTAAAGTTCTATCATGTTCAATCTTGTCTTTTCCATAGACAAGAATGTCGTCCTGAAAGAATTTAGTGTTTTTTACATTTGAAAATAATTGGTGCATCAAACGCTGAAAAACAGCTGCAGCGGACGCCAAACCAAAAGGCATCCTCTTAAATTGATAACAACCTTGCGGGGTAACAAATGTAGTAAATTTCTTACTGCCTTTATAAAGGGGAATCTGGTGATAGGCAGCGGATAAATCGATTGTGGAAAACCACTTAGCACCATCTAATAATGCTAACATTTCGTTAATTTTTGGTAATGGAAATTGATCAATTACTATATTTTCATTTAAGTGGCGTAAATCCACACAAAGTCTTAATTTTCCATTACTGCGTTTAACGACAACTAAGGGAGAAACCCACGATGAAGCCTCAACAGGTTCAATAATATCAGATGACACCAACCTGTCAAGTTCTTTAGCAACATCTTCTCTAAGAGCTAAAGGAATACTCCTGACTTTATGAATTTTAGGAATAGGGTCGTCCTTAAGGATTATTTTGTGTTCAAAATCCTTTAGTTTGCCAATGTTCTTTTGGAAAACAGAGGGAATTTTTTTTTAAAGTTTTTCACCAATTTTAATACCCTCGTCCATGACCAAAACTTGCTCAGCAGAGTTAGGATCCAAAATAATGTGTAAGTTTTTCTGATCCTTCCATCCAAGGACAGACGGACCTTTTTTTGAAATGTACAGTTTACCATATGAATGGCGATTCTTGAATTCAAATTTGAACCATCTATAACCTAAAATATCGATTTTCTCACCACCATAACCTTCTGGGTCAATGTCAGAACTAAATAGTTTAGAACCCACCTTGCTAACAAAATATTTACCCCAAATGTCTTCATTGACTATTGAGTAACGTGAGCCAGAGTCGGCATACATTTTAACACGAACACCACCAATGTGAATCCAACATTCAGGTTTGTTTCCAATAAGTAAACATCCATCCGTGATGTTCAGAAACAATTTCTTTTTGACAGCATATGAACACTCAGAGACTTGCTCATCATTACTGCTAAGTTCACTGTCAGAATTAGTGTCTTCTTGAACACATTTAATAGATCTATTATTTCTTCTGCACATTTTAGTATAATGCCCATATACACCACACGTACTACATTTAACTCTCCTAGCAGGACAACTTCTTGCAAAAGCTAAATGTTCCAGACTGCCGCATCTATAACATTTAGGAGGTTCATTGTGAGGTTTAAACTTGTCCAAATTAACAGTTTTTTGTCTGGTGTTGAAGCTTTTCTTACCACTATTTCTTATTTTAGCTACAGTAACATTACTATCCGTTTCGGTTTTTAAAGCGTTTGCACATCTACTAGACGTCTCAGCCTTACGGACAATAGCGAGAATGTCATCCAGACATGCATCACCATTGATCCAAAGGCGTTCCTGAATAGCAGGGTGAGATGCATGCATGACCACTTGGTCACGTATGAGATCCTCTAATAACCCTCCAAACGCACAATCAGCACCCAATTTCTTTAACTCACTAACATAATCATCAACAGATTCGTTCTTTAGTTGTTTTCTGTGGAAGAATTTGTAGCGAGTAATGCCAATGCATACTTTGGGGGCAAAATATTTATCTAAATTTGCAAGAGCTACATTAAAAACATTGCTATCACCACTACCAATAATAGGCTTGTTCATTTGGTTATATGTTTTGAGACCTTGTGGACCTAAGGAATGTAATAAAATACGTTGTTTATGTTGCGCAGACATTTTTCCATCAGAGTCTACCGTTTCCATGTAGTTTAGAAAATATTCTTTCCACTCCGTCCATTTAAGAACAGGCTCAGATCCACTAGACCAAAAAGCTTGGGGGGGAGAAAGCGAAAATGTCTGTTGACTCATGTTAGTATAGGAAGAGATTTAAAACGAAGTTGTTTCAAAAAAAAAACGAAATGTTCCAAAGAGAAAAAAAATCAGTGGAATTGTTCAGTAGTTACAAGGAAATACTGTCCATACTTCACCACTCAATCTTGTTTTTCGCTTTTTATTTCTTAAACAACAATGTTCAGGCTTATAGCTTATCAATCGCTGGCGATGTGCTTCCTTTTCGCTTCAAAATTAATTTAAAAAAAACGTGATCCTCGCTTGAAAAAGATGAGAAACGATTAAAAAAAAAGTTTTCCTTCCCCAAACCAAAATGGCTGCTGTGCGTGACGTCGTGACGCTTGGCGTGGTAGCGCACAGCGTGTTCAATGGAATTCCGGAAGAGAGTGGGGATAATTGAGCTGCATGCGCAGAGCGCGAGGAACAGGAGTGAAGCGAAGCACGAGGAACAGCAGCGCGTTGCCAGGCAGCAGGAGTTTGAACTGGAAGTTCGGAACGTCATGCGTTGGGGCCTGGATCAAGGTATTTAATAAAGTTATTTCAGGAAGTAATAAAAACGTAGCTCACCAGATTATCGTGAGATCAGATTCGGCATGCATCGATCATTCCGATGTGTAAAGTGCCGTAACCTCTGCCTGTGTCATTTGCTTGAGGCTTTCAAGTTGTGTGGTCTTCGTGCTGTGGTGATCCGGTTGGTTTAAATCCCACTCGTCGCCATTTGTTGAATGATGGACACCACGGAAGTTACTTGAAGTACTTTATTTCCATGCAATACAGGCAGGTACCGGAGCACAACGGGCGCGTCTGCTCAGCTCACAGATTCCGTAGTAACTGCCTTCACTTTACCTCACAGGCATCGCGTTCCATATTCCATGGAACGCGAGGTCAGTAAGACAAGGAGATGCACACACTCTATACTAATGGTAATACCTACATAACAGTGGGGCTGAGCAGCAGGATGCTGCTCCCGGTGGGGCCTTTACCATCTTACTTGTAACTGAATAAACTACATAATCTACACTACTGGCTACTGGACTGATTACCTACAAGGACCTTACTTCATTTACAAAAGTGCAAAATGTGCAGACTAGCACATGCGCTAATGTGTTCCTCCATAAAACGTTGCTGAGCAATGATGATGGCAGACACTGACGCGTTGAGAAGCTCAGATCAGTCAATGCAGACTAGACTATCACATACAGAAATTGCTCCTCCGTTAAACGTTGCTAGGCATGTCCCTCCAGGCACGTCGTAATTGCTTCCAGGCAACAGCAGGCAAACGTAACTGCGTTACACGCTTCTTCCGGCACGTCACAAATTAGTCACACGTGATGAGTCACTTTCATGCACGCTCGTTAGCTCGAGGATGTAAGGGATCTGGACCTGACGCAACAACGTGAAGGAATTCCTTCTGGAGAATCACAGCACTCCAACGATCAGCTGCAGCTACACACGTCACAGCGACAGCACTCCGACGATCAGCCCAGCTGCCACGTCACAGGTATTTCTTTTTGAACGATAACATGCAGGCGCACCGTTACTTTTTGTTGAGGATCACACGTAGATCACCAGCAGTTCACACAAAACCACACAAAACCGTTCAATGACTCACCGGAATCATGTTGCAGGACAACTTGAGGTTGTGCCCGTCACATTTAGCATAACTTGCGATCATCCTGGTACGAAATTCGGTTATAACTTTGCTCAACCGCCACTTGGGGTTAAAAGTTCGGCTCCTTGTAGAAATGTAGAATTTCGTCTCCAGCAAGTCGTACGGACGTCCTCAAAACACTAGGACAAGCGGAACAATCAGCAAAATGTCGCAAAATGCCCCAGGGGCTGTGGATTTTCAAAAATTATGATTTAATTTCCAAAAGTTTCTTCTTGCTTGTTAAGGCCACACCATCAATGGCATCCCATCCTCGTCGCCACTTTTAAAGGTTCACAAGAGACTTTATGGTGGCAAGAAGAAGTTTATTTGTAGCATACAACCCCTGGGCACAGAGGTCCTTCTTCCCTCAGTAACTGCTGGCTTTCTCTGTGTCCCCTGGATTCCACACTCCAGAATCCAGTGAACATGACAACCAGCTACAGGGTAACTATGATACAGTTGCCAAGATACATAGAAACAAGGAAATACTCTTGCTAAGATACAACATATTCCATATCGCTAATCTGGTTTTTATCAATACCGAGCATCAGTGGCGCACGGAAACTTGAGGGCGTCCCTCTGCAAAGTACAGGGAGGTGTCTCCTTCCATATTCAGTCAAGAGGTCTCAGGTCAGGGTACTGTGCTGAGGGGGCCCCCTGGAGCTCGGGGCCCACACACCGCGGGGGCTGTGGGGTCATATGTTACGCCACTGCCGAGCATACATATATTATTTCTTTGGGATTTACTTGCAATATGTTCTATGTAGGCATATGCATGTTTATGTTTTACGACTCTGGCTTTCGAACTCCTCATAGCACTAATCCTGATTCATACTCCACCAAGATTAATCTCTGTTCCATTTGGTCATGCCTGACACCATGCTTGGTGTAAAGATGAGGTGTTCCAAAGGTAGGTGGTTTTAAATGTTTTATTGACAAGCAGCACAGTATGTCCACAAAGGGAAAAGGCTAACAGATAACTGCTGTTCAGTGATTCCAGAACACTGAATGGCAGGACTAACAAGCACGCTCTAGAGATTCTAAGTGTGACATAAGGGAGCAAAATAAGAGTAAGAGAAGAATGCAACACATCTCACCCCATAACATAAAAATAAAACAATAATACACAACAAAAACAAAAAGGTAAATGTAAACAGTAGCATGAATGCCAAGAAGCCCCAGCTAAGATCTGTATCTTGCTGGCACACACTTGGTTCTATTGTTTACCTTAACCCTAGAAGCAACAGTAAAATCTTCACCCAAATCTGCACAGTTGCCAAACGGAGTTTTAGATTTAATGAACTTGGTATCCTCACTGCATTTGCATTTAACAACTCTTCTTACATTCCACACTTTACCATCCTGAGTAATCACACTATTCTTGCAAACTTTCACCACTTTAATAGGGTGACCAAATCTGGAACTACCTTTCACCAAGAAACCAGGTTTCTTGATTCTAACCAAATAGCAAACAACAAAGTCAGGAATCTTCACTTTCCATTTTTCATCAAAAACCTCCTTCATTTTATTCTGCTTTTCTCTCACCCTACCAGCAATGATGTGCAAATCAATATCATCAATCTTCTTGCTGGATTTCCTTATCCACCACGGACAAATGTCAGACACAGGATCTCTTCCTTTCAAAAGCTTAAAAGGACTCACAACTGTAACTGAGTGGGAGTAATAAGGTACATCCACAATCTCTTCCTCAAAATATCTCTCCAAGATTCACTGGACTTATTGACCAACTCAATACCCTCCTTAAGTACCCGATTAAATCTTTCAACTTGACCATTTTCCATAGGTTCATAAAGAGAAGTGGTGATATGTCTGATACCACATCTAGTAAAAAATTCCTCCCTCTCTTGAGAAACAAGTTGCACACCATTGTCAGTAACTAAGACTTCTGGACACCCTTTCCTAGCACAAACGTCTTTGAAAAATGAAATGACTACTAAAGAAGTAGCATTGGCAACAAACTTAACCTCTGGCCATTTAGAGTGATAGTCCACCAAAACAAGGGCAAAAAGGGCATCAGAAGGCAAGCATTTGTAGGGACCAGAAATATCAAAAGCTACTTTCTGCCAAGAGTACTCAGGCCAAGTCACCGGCTTGAGGGGAGCAGAAAAAACCCTAAGCATCTTGTTACTGTGAATACACTTCGAACACTCTCTAACAGTTCTATCAACCATTTTATCAAGATCAGGCCACCAAAAATTGGCCCTAATAAGGCACTTCATGGAAGACATACCCAAATGTCCCACATGAGCAAGCTGTAAAATCTTATTCTACATGACCACAGGGGGAATAATCTTACCACCCTTAAACAGTAAATCTTCCTCTTCCTCAATTTCCTCGGCAACCTGACAAAAAGGACTCAACTCAGAAGAAGCACATTTGGGCTTGGGCCAACCCACTCTCAAATACTGCAAAATCAATTGGCAAACAGCATCATTATCCATTTCTTTCCTCCATTCAATTTCCGACACACCTGAAAATTCAGAGGAGACAAAATCCTTGACAGACGCGATCATGACAAAATCATGCTCATTGTGAAAATCAGTGCTAACAGAGCAAGGCAACCTTGACAAGCAATCAGCTGTAACATTGCTCTTACCAGGAACAAACGCAACCTCAAAGCTGTATTCCAGTAGTCTGGAAGTCAGTCTGGCAATACGTGCAGTGGAGTTCCACCTTCCCCCAGGGGATAAAATCCCAACAAGGGGATTATGATCAGTTTTAAGCAAGAACCTGCTACCCCAGACATAGTTCCTGAAGTGTTCAATGGCCCATATACATGCCAAAAGTTCTCTTTCAATAACAGCATATCTTGTCTCAGTTTCTGAGAGAGTTCTGGACGCGAACGATACACACCATTCATCTTTGCCGCACCTTTGACTTAAAACACTGCCCAAGCCGTATAAACTCACATCAACAGTAATCACACACATTTTGTTCAAACAAAAGGATTTTAGAGTAGGGGCCTCCACAATCGCCCTCTTAATCTGCTGAAAAGCCAATTCTTGTCTCTCAGACCAAAGAAATTCAGAATTTTTCCTCGTCAATTCTCTGAGAGGCTCCATTTTGGTAGAAAAATTAGGTATAAACTTGCTGTAGTATTCACATAAACCTGCAAAAGACAAAATGTTTTTCTTATTGTTTTCCTTATTGCTGTGACAATAGCATCAACCAGTGATTTTTTGGGCATGACACCATTACCTGACAGGGTATGACCAAGATACTCGACAGACTCACAAAATAATTTGCACTTTCCCGCCTTGAGTGTCAAACCAAATCTTTCTAGTCTTTCACACACAATTTTAACATGACTTAGATGCTCTTCATTGTCCTTTGAAAAATAAGAATGTCATCTTAAAAACATTTAACAAAAACACTCAGATCTTTAAAGATATGGTACATTGCCCTCTGAAACACTGATGCCGCTGAGGCTAAACCAAAGGGCATCAGTTTAAACTGGAACAAACCATGTGGTGTTATGAAGGCAGTGAATTTCCTGGAATCTTCCGTAAATTCAATCTGATGATATGCCGAACGGAGATCCAACGTGGAGAAAACGGGAGCCCTTTCTAACATACATACCATCTCATTGATGTTGGGAAGGGGATGACAATCAATGACTAAGTTCGCATTAAGTGCTCTTAAGTCCACACATAGGGGTCGATTCCGATCTCGGCCGGTAGTGCTCCGAATCGGATTCGGATTCACCGGATCCGATTCGGAGCCCTGTTTACCGACCGAATCGTACGCGGGTCCGGCCGAGCGAGTACGATGCAAGCACCCGCGAAATCGCCGACCGACTCGAACGCGGCTACAACATGCTCTGACCGACTCGCATGGACACGACTCGCACCGCGCTATGGAGACGTTTCCCGGCCGGGTAAGTACGATGCGCGCCGCGAGCAGTCCGATCGACTCGCGCCGTCCGGCTCGAAAAAGCTGTCGGACCCGGACTTTGGGGGTCCGCGTCGGACCCCCCTGTACGCGTAGGCGCGCGAGTCGCACACAGGGGGGACCCATGAGTCCCCCCTACCTGTGCATGTACGCCGCGATGCGCATGGACGCGTACACGCTGTAGGGGGCGCCCTTGACCGCCTCGCACCCATTGAGTCAATGGGAGCCCGCGTACGCGTTGTACGACCGGCTCCCATTGACTTCAATGGGAGTCCGACCGACTCGAGTCCGATAGCATGCGTGCGCATCGTACTCGTTCGGTAGGACTGCCAGAGTCCGATTCGGTCGGAATTCTCTCCGGGTCCGGCTCGGTCGGAGAGATTTCCAGCCGGAATCGGAATCGGCCCCATAGTCTTAGACTTTTATCAGGTTTGCGGGCTAAAACAATGGGGGAAACCCACTCTGAAGACTCAACCTCTTCAATAATGCCCACTTAAAACATCTCATCTAACATATTTTTCAATTCTTCTCTCACGATGATGGGCACCCCTCTAAGCTTTTGCTTGACCGACACAGAACCTTCTTTGACCTTAATTTTCTGGCTGAAGCCAACCAATTTTCCAAGTTTTCCTGAAAAGACATTTGGATAAAGCTTGGGAAAATCAACTTTGAGATAACAGTCTGCAACAACAGACACAGGTTCTTTGCTCCTGGGATTCAAAATGATGCCCAGTTTGGCTTGATTCCGCCACCCCAACACATTCACACCTTTAACAGCCACATACAACTTAATGTGGGCAGATCGTTATTTGAACTCAATATCAAGCTCTTTAAAACCAATAATGTCAATTTTGGACCCATCAAAACTCTCCGCAACAATATCGGACTCCATAAGGCAATCCAAATCAACTAAATCACTAAAACATTGAATGCAATATTCTTTAGTGATGATGGTCCAAAACGAGCCAGAATCTGCCATAAGCTCCAATTCGTTGCCCAAAATGTGCACAAGACATTTGGGTGGACCAATGTTGGATGTAAGCGAGTCATTGGGAACATTATGAAGAGAAACAACTATTCCAGTTTCAGAATTCAACTGTGTATCATCCTCAACCTGAGACTCACAAGACACACACAACACCTTCCCTTTGGGGAAATTACCAGTAAAGCCCTTTTTAGTATCCTTGCACATCTTGGAGAAGTGTCCCAGACGTCCACACTTACTACACTCTTTACCAATGGCGGTACAACATGGAAATGAAGCAATATGACCTGGATTACCACACCTAAAACAATGAAAACCCTTGGTGTTATTATTCTTATTATCAAAAACGTTTCTAGAAGTTCCAGGGGTGACACTATTTACATCACCAGAGACAGGGGTTTTAATATCCTTGTTGAGAGACTTCATCCACTTCTCTGACTTCTCTAATGCTTTAGCAGTACTAATTGCAGCCTCCAAGTTAGGATCACCCATTATCCATAATTGCTCTTGTACCTTTTTACTTTTAACATGTACTATGATCTGGTCTCTTATCATTTCGTCTGTAATCATACCAAAATTGTAATTTATGGACAAAGCACGCAAAGCTGTAAGGAACTCATCAAAAATTTCTCCTTCTTCTTGAACTCTAGTATAAAATTTAAATCTATTAAGAGCGACACTATTGGTTGGCTTTAAACTATTCTCAATACGCAACAAAGCTTCATCATAAGCATTGTAATCCCCCCCCAGATCTACCAGGAGGCAAAGTCATATATACAACTTGTCCTTCTGAACCCAAACAATGCAGAAAAATGTTTTTTTTCCTCTCTGCTGACATCCTTTCTCCATCAATAGCTTTAAGGTAAGTAATAAACTCTACTTTCCACCTAGTCCACGGAATAGGTGGCTCACCTTTGTTCTGTAAAAACTTGCTGGGAGGATCAAACTGCATAATGTTAGATGACTGAAAATTTAGTACCCAAAATAAACTGTAAAAGTCAAATATCATGAAAACACAAAAAGGGAGAAAATAATGTTAAACAAGAAATCAGTCAAGGTGTGCTTGTCACCGTAAAGACGAGCTAAACAAACAAAACAAAATATATATAGTCACTTTTTCACAAGTATGATGATTCAAAATATGTAGAGTTAAACAATCAAAAATTATGTAAGGTACAGTACCTGAGGTGTGCGTATCACCGTCGTAACACGCTAAAAGGTGTGATGCATTTACAATAAAGATGAAATATTGGAGGTGTGCGTGTCACCGTTGTAAAATACCTCAAAGTAGAACCCAGCTATAAGCACTGAGGGTGTGCGTTTCACCGTTATGACACGCTATGATGCAAAATAATAGCAGCACTTTATTAAGAAAACCAAGGCAGTGCGCAGCTACACAGAACAGGAGCCGCCAACAATAAGCACTGTGAAGGTGTGCGTGTCACCGTTACGACACGCTCTGCAGCCAAATAAAAGTATCGCTGCGAAGGAGCACAACGATGATAAGCACTGTGAAGGTGTGCGTGTCACCATTGTGACACGCTCTGCAGCCAAACAACAGTAGTGCAGGGAAAGAGCATAACGACGGTGCGCAGCTACTGGGAAACAAACGCGCCAAGGAAAAGGCACAGACACAGAAACGCCAGCAGACTAGAAGCACAGTGTCACAGAGAGCGGTTACCCTGGAAACCAAGCACCAAGACAATAAAGATGGCCGCAGCACGCAGCTTACGCACAGCTCTCAGAAGGAGAGTTGCGCACGAATCGAGCCACAGAAGCAGGATAAGTCACTGATGACGTGTAGTACCATACATCACCATAACTGGAAAAGTTCTCAACAGGTGAGGATCAGCGGGCAGCCCAGAGTAAAGCACAGCGGCCGACCGTTGAAGATCCGCAGGCACTAGAAAAAGCACCAATACTCGTTGGAAACACCAGGAAGAGCGTGATCTTCAGGATACTTCCACGAAGAATACCTCCAGGGAACACGGAGTACAGGAGGTCGTCGTTAAGGTGATCATCAAGTCACACAGGGTCCAGAAGACAGCACCGCACCTGTGCTGCAAAATGAAACGTAGCAGGGTGTCTTCTTCACTCGTCGTTGCCACTTGTAAAGATGAGGTGATCCAAAGGTAGGTGGTTTTAAATTTTTTATTGACAAGCAGCACAGTACGTCCACACAGGCAAAAGTCTAACAGATTACTGCCGTTCAGTGATTCCAGAACACTGAACGGCAGGACTAACTAAGCACGCTCCAGACATTCTAAGTGTGACATAAGGGAGCAAAATAAGAGTAAGAGAAGTATGCATCACTTGTACATCCTCAATTGAATATGTTCTGCGTTGCAATGTTGAGTGTCTACTTTTAAGCCATGCCCAATCTTCCATTTGCTGAACATGACTTTGCTGTCTGTTTGAACAACATTGGAGGATGTGATAGCACCTTCAACGCCATTTTTCTCATGCATTTTATGTGCTACAGTGGGCCCTTGCGAACCACGAATGTGTTTCCTTGTGGTTTATCTGTTTTGCCCATGCCCAGTGGCATAACAAAATCATGTGGCACGCCTGCAGAATGTGATGAGGGATCCCTGAGTTTGCTGCATCTCGCACATTTTCATTGGCCTTAGGCTGAATGGGGCCCCTGAAGGATTAAGGGCCCCTTGAACCTTAGAGGCTGCAGGGACTTGCTGTATGCCCTTGGTCATTCCTTTAGTGCCCAAATACTACTGCCAGAAGCAACCTGGAAAGCAGAGCTTAGCAGTTCACAATAATTTCCACCTGTATAATGTCACAGAACCTCGGATATATCTGAGCAATCACCTAGAGTCAGTTAGTAACTCGGAGACATTGATACTATTTGTTGCTCACTTCAACAGCAGGCTATTGAAGATGTTGTCGCTTTACACACCTTACACACTGAGGTGTGGTTGTCTCTTTTGATGACATAGGTCCACCCATGTAGATGTCTACCAGCCTGTTTGCCAGTGGCACTTTGGATTGACGCAAAGTACAGTTTCTTACGATCGGATTCTTCAAAGGTACACGTTTTTTATCAGCAGCAGGGTAAGCTGCAGCACTCTGTCGTCAGTTTATTTTGCAGGATGCTAAACCTGTCAGCTGCACCAGCCTTCACCCATAAATCATCACCCACTCCTCCTAGATAACCCAGGCCTATATACTCAGCATGCCCGTGCTGTCGCTGATTAGCTAACTGAAACCTCCTAGCTGTGACTTCAGCTCTGGATTCATTTAGTAACTAAGGGCCAGATGTATCAAGCAATGCTTTTGCGATTCAAAAATAGCGAATTTTACCGATTCGCTATTTCGGAATCGCAAAATGCAAAGTATGTAGAAATCGCAAAATATTTTGCGATTCCTTAACATTCCCTAATAACAAATCACAAATTGCAATTCGCTATTAGGGAATGCATTCCCATTCATTCCTATGGGCCTATAGGCCCCCCTTATGCACCCCCAAAAAAGGTAAGTGTGCACATAGGGTGCACACATATGCCCTAAGTTCATGTGTGTGCGCCACATGGCACTTTGTAAAATGCACTTTTGTGCAACTTCAAGTTGATGGTAATTTGCGATTCCTAAATGCAAAGTTGCATTTAGCGAATGCTACATGCATTGCATTTAGGGAATGGCATATTGCGATTCCCTAAATGCATTCACAATTTAGGTAAACGCAAACAATTGTGATTACCTATATTGCGAATGCAAAGGCCTTTTTGCATTCACGCAAGGGCCGGTTGCGAACGCAAAAAGCCTTGATACATCTGGCCCTATACCCCCACAGCGTTGCTAGTTTTTCTGGCAGGCAGTGAGTGCCAATCAGATCGCAGTGACACCCAGAACTATCCCTCTCACACCAAGATCGGGTGAACACCTGGTATGGAGGCAAATTCTGGACAGGACATGGGTTTCTTTAACATATTGAAGTCTTTTGATTTAATAAATTAGATCACAACATTGCAGTGCCATTTATTTGATGTGAAAGTTTCTAAATATTAACTTTAAAACATTGTTTAACCCTCCCTCATGACAACAACATGAGTGAACAAAGTGAACCAAATGTCTAGTGTCCCTTACATCATGACCAATATTACTGTTACGGATGGTGAAACATTACAGGCTAAAAAAGAATATACAAGTTAACTTTTTGTACAGGATCCATCTTGAACTGAATTATTTGAAAGTGCTATCAAGTAAATTAGACACATGAAGTAAATTGTTTTGACTTGGATCACACAATTTAGTCATGCAAGGAATCTGGGATTTTAACCCAGGCTTCCCGGTCACACATTGTGCAATTAGGCCACCAACGATATACATTTCTAATTCTTAATACCCTTTAAAACCAGAGGATAGTGTTTGGTGCACTTTTGTCAAATGAATAGTACACTTTGTTAAATAATCACAGGTTAATCCAACACAATAAAAAAAGGTAGATTGTAAAGATAAGGACATGCAGGACACCATCTGCTAGTATCACAGACTTTTTCAGACTTTACAGAGCTATTCACTGCAGCCAGCCATTGATGTGCATTAAAAAAGTATGGATACTGTGATCCTAGTGCAATGGGGGCAGGGTCAGTGAGTGCGGAGGTGGAATCAAAGGCGTGGCGAAAAAGAACAAAAATATTCTGTAACTCCTTTGTTGGTCTTTCACCATCAGGTAACTACATAGAAACAAAATGAAGGGCACCTTAAATTAAAAATAAATAAAAGTTAAATTAATCAGTGGGAAATGCACTCTTTTATGTCATGAAGCCCCCATTGGTTCATACGATCAATGCCGACATCTGTGTGTGTAACCAGTGGTCCATAGAATTGAATTTTATTTGCAGCAGGGAAAGTGACGTGTATTTTTAGTCCTTAGAGGTGCCTGCATGTGCCAGAAAGAATTGTGAATGTGTAAGTCATCATTCTAAACTTGCATTACACACAGTAAAATATAGGCTGCCACAAAATGTGCAAACAAATTTAGGTGAAAAATAAAAAGATTTGAGTAATACCCAGATTATACCTAGGGCAAACATTTTTTTAACTGTCCATTAAAACACACACTCCAAAGTTCAGCTGGTTACACCCTTACAATGCCTCTAAAATATAATACATCTTTGTCATCAGATAGCTTCAAGTGACTCCATCAGTTAACACCAAAACCTGTTTCAAAGCAGCCTTTACATCTTCAGATTAACCAATTGCACACACATTTACATTTCTTTCAGGCAGTAGGCACCTTAGCAAGAAGGCTGTTTCTACTTTCTAGTTTAGTACTCTGCCGCTCCCTCAGGAGCACAGCAAAGGAGGTTCTGTCCCTTCCACTTCAACTGAGCCATCTCGAAATTAAGCTTTGTCTTTTATGTGAAAGGCTAAAATTGCAGACAAATGCTGTCCAATGGACATTAGGGCTAATTTAGTCCATGTAAATTATGGATAGGTGGTCACTCAGCACCAAGAGGATCCCAGGCAAACACAATACAACATGTCTGTCCCATCGCACTTGTGCTTTAAAGGGCACCACCACTCTATAGTGTGTGTATCTTCAAATCCACACAGCCGTGTTCTTCAGGATAATTTCTGCAGTAAATCTTATCATTTTTCAGACATGTATTTTTTACTTTACGAAGTTTTAGATAGCGCAAACTTGACCCGAAGGAATCGGGTATCAGAGCGCTTTACATAGCACCAGTTGCGTTACATGAGGACACATTCATTTTTTTTGTTAGGCACGGGGAGATTAAGTGATTTGCCCAGAATCACAGGATGTTCAGCGTCATTGCCGAGACTCGAACCCGGTTCCCCAGATTCAAGGTCGACCGTCCTAGCCGTTAGGCCAACTCCTCTCCCCTATATATATATATCTACATATATGTATAGGCCTAGATATTTGTAAATAATAGATATGATACAATGCCATTGCCAATAAAGCTGCAGTATCGTACTGGTGGTGGTGTGAAAGTAGGCAGTGGCGGCTCGCATAGGGCGTGCTGCGGGGCGGTGAGGCGGGGGGGGGGTAGTAAACTCGGACATACAACGGAATGGAGGAAAGTAATTATTACGTTCCTCTGTTCCGTCGTATGTCCGAGTTTACTATCCCCCCACCCTGCCCCTCCCCCGCCTCACCGCCTCGCAGCACGCCCTATGCGAGCCGCCACTGAAAGTAAGGGGGGGCATGAACGTTTTGCTCTCTGGGGAAAACATTAATATTAAGTATCTATCCCAAGAAAATGTGTTTGGGAAACCTAAAACTAGGGTGCATAACAGTCTGTACATCATAATAACCCTTACTATTACATTGTGGAAGCTTCTGGTCAAAAGTAGTGTAAATCTATTATTAAAATGTAGTCGTCCTATTATGTATATCATGCATTAATATGTCCCCAAGGTACAGTATATCGTCCTGCTAGCGGCTCCCTTGTAAATATGCAGATACTGCAGCTTTATACTAATTTAAAGGTAAGCACTATCAAAAAGCAAGTCCGTGTGTGGGTACACCGAGCTTTCCATTAAGACTAGGGGGCATTTAGCATGCATGGGAATGACATACTGACTGTCCCACCGCACAGGGGAGGAGCTGCTTGTCTCTTCTTATCTGTTTATCAGTGCAGGCGGTTTGGCTATTTTGGGAAGACGGGGTATTGCGAGTAGTTTGGGAGACACTATAGGAATCTGAGGCTCGAGTCGTGTAAGTTATCCTGTTTAATGACAGACCATGCCAGTGCAATAATACTTAAGATAAAAACGTAAAAAGATCACTCGTTTATTGTTGTAATGTGCCTGGCTTCTATCTCGATTAAATAAAGGTGCTCTCGGTCAGTTTGGTGGATCATAAAACATGTTTGAAAGGGTTTACGTCCCCACGGTTCCCGACTCCCATCCCCATATTCCACAGGGGAGACCTCAGCTGCAAAAAGTGTAAGTGGTCGGATTCATATTGCTGAAAAGGAAAGGTTTTCTTGTGTAGCAGGAACCAAAAGTTACTATTTCAATTTACACACTTGACATACTTCTGTCCGCTGTTTAGACTATATGTTAACGAAGAGGTGATCTGAAGAGCAATTTAGGTCGACTTATAATAAACTTCACTGTGGTCTTCACCAAAGCTGGTACATTAGCACGTAATGCAAGAAACTGCAAATATGTATGTATCCATAGGATATGTGCAAAGATTTTGTCAGAACCTTCTTTTCATCAAGAGACGTTCAATAGAATGGTAATTATAGTTTACAATCACTGGCACTGGTGAGATTTTATTTTATTTCACCTGTAGAACTGCAAGTGGCTACTTTTAAGGGTCAATGTCAATATTTTTAGGTAAGCCACGGAAATTTCCATGAGATGTAATTAGAATTGGATTACTTATGAGGTAACTCAGTGTTCTAGAAATGTATTACACAATAGGGGTACTAATCTAATGGTCTTTTGTGTTTTCCATGTGAGCAATTTTGAGGAGAGCAGAATGGACCTGAATCACAAATATATTTCTGACAATGCAAATAAGTTCACAGGCGAAAACACGCTCATTTATACCTCCCAGAAATTCACAAATATTTCTTTCAAGTTGTGAGGATGAGGACCCAGCCTTTACCCCCTCCCTGGCCCCCATGCTGTGTCCACTCTCATATGACAGACCGCCAGTCATACGGAGGCCAGGAAAGCAGGGGTTAACTCACCCGGACACCTTTCATGTGCAGGGAAAGGACCGCCCTCGGGAGAACGAGAGCCAATGGAAGCAATGGCTGGCCAAGCGAGGGGCAGAACGACTGCCTCGTAAGGAGAACCTGGATGACGCCGAGGGAGGCGAGAACCGACGGAGCCCTGCTGCAGACGGGCGTTGAGGACCCTCGTGGAAGAGGAGAAGAGGCAAGCCACACCGGGACACGAAGAAGACCAACCCAGAAGCGGAACTATTTCCGTGAAGGGAGAAGAGGATGCTGACGAGGAACCGGAGAGCTAGTCCGAAGACTGGTGGACGCCCCCGGAGGACACACTCACGCCGCCGCAACTCTGGAGAGTTGTGGCCCCCGCGGTATGTGACTTGGGACTGGGGAGGGAGTGAAGGGAGGGGGAGGGTTTGTTTTTTGTTAAGGGAACACAGGGTTTTCTTGGTGATTATTTGGTACCAACGCATGTCGAACCACTCTCATACAAGTACAATCGAATCATTGATTCTTTTAACGAGCACCCGCGTTGCCAGTATTGCACTATTTGTGGTTTTAAGGGCACTGAGTGCTTTTTGCATGTACCCGACTCCTTGAGAGGCAACCCTCTTTCTTGGGTTACAATTTGATCCCTGAGGTTAAGGGACCGGAAATAGGTACAGCCTAACAAAGGCCCATTACATTTTGTTTGTTCGCATGGTTTTCTTTATTTCTTAAACACTCATTTGTTACCCCTACTTCCTCTGCACTCCCGGGGACAGTGGAGGATATCACGTTGTAGAAACTGAAATCTCCTAGACAGTCCTACTTACCGCCTTCTTCTTCTTCCTCTCTCGGTACCCCGGAGTCGTCTCGTCGCCAAAACGCTGGAAGAAGAAGAGAAGAGAGGAAAACACCTGAGAGGAGAGAAAAATCCTGACTGTGACATTTTGTTTTGTTTTGTTTTGGTTATCTCACTCCACAATAAATCACAGCACAATTGAGCCACGCTTACGTCCTCCGAGATTCTTTTTCCGCCCATCCCTCTCACATCTGGTGTCAGAAGTGGGATCTGGGGAAATGGAGGCCGCGGTACAGAAAATGGCGGAGGGCCAAGAGAAACTGGGGCGCATAATGGAGAAGTTTTTGGCAGTGGCAGAAGAGGACAGGGAAAAGCTCCATAAATCACTCAGAGAACAGAGCCAGACCCAGGAAACGGTCATCGGGAAACTGGCGGACACCCTCAGCCAACAAAGAGGCCATACCGGCCTCCCATCTGAGTTTTACAGAAGTATGTGGGGGGAGAGGACCCCAACTTCTTCTTCTCCAACGTTGAACGGATGGCCAGAGCAGCTGGATGGCCCTTGGACAAATGGGGACAATATTTGGGTCCACTCTTCTCGGGGGACCTGCAAGCCGCTTACCAAGCCATCAACCCCCTAGGCCTCACCCCATATGAGGAAGTAAAGAAAAACATATTAGAGAGGCTAGGGATAGACGCAGAAATGTACCGGATACGTCTTAGACATTTCAAAGAAGGGCCCCAAGAAACCCCTAGAGCTCTCGCCTATCGATTCATGGACATGGCAGACAGGTGGTTGAAGCCCCTAACAGCAACCAAAGAAGAGATAATGGAAAAAATATACTTGGAGCAATATCTGTCATCGTTATATCCCCACGTGCAGAAGTGGGTACGTCAACACACCAGTTTAAACCTACAGAGGGCCATTGAAATAGCCAGTGCATTCAATCGGGCACAAGAACTCCAAAAAGGCCGCAAGACCACTACTGGAAACACCCTGGGGGCAACACAGGAAAAGCTACAAGATACCCTATTCCCCGCAAACCAGAGACCGTTACCTTACTGCCCGGTCCTTTGCCGGTACCTGTTCGAACCCCTCCCCAACCTGGGCCCCAATGTTTCAACTGTGGGGCTTTTGGACACATAGCCCGCCTATGTCCCCAGAGGGAGGAGCCCATGGAGGTCGGTCTGACCCGTACTTACTATTGTAGCCCCACGGGACCGAACTCCCCTTATCATTGAGCAGTGATGGTCAATGGAGAAAAAAGGCAAGCCTTAGTTGACGCAGGGTGCCTGCAGAGTGTGATGCAACCCCAGGCAGTTCCTGGAGGAGTTTCCCAAACCACAGGATACGTCAACATACAGTGTGTACACGGGGACAATCGGCAATATCCCACCACTGATGTTAGAATCCAGCATGAATCTGCCACAGAATCTATTTCCCTGAGAGTGGGTCTGATTCCCCGACTGCCAGAGTCCTTGGTCCTAGGGAACGCTTATCCCTATATGTTTGACTAGTGCAAGAAACATGGGTGGACAGAGAAGAATGGCGAAAGGTAGCCCCTTTCTCCCAAGAACCAGAACCAGATTTTCCCCAAGGAAAACAAAGAAAACAGAAAAAGCGGGAAAAAAGAGGCTGGACACGAGTAGCCCTAACCCAACGCAAGGAGGAGCCTCTATGGCAATATGACCGAGGGTTTTATGCCGCCCAAAGAGAGGAACCTACCTTAAGAGAAGCATGGAATAAAGCTACTGATGTCGAAGACCCAGAACAAGTATGTCCCCAATTCACTATTAAGAAGGGATTGATATACCGCAAAGGGGGGAGGGACCTGCCTTCCCAATTACTGGTTCCTCAACAGTATAGGGAGAAAGTGTTGTTCCTTGCACACAGCCACCTATTAGAAGGGCATTTTGAGGAGGAGAAAACGGAAAAAACAATCCTAGAAAAGTTCTACTAACCTGGCATCTACCAACAGGTCCGTAGATTCTGTAAAGAATGTCCCGTATGTCAAAAGAACAGCAGGGCCCTACCCATAAAAGTCCCCTTGCGGCCCTTACCCCTCATTAAGGAGCCCTTTTCTAGAGTAGGGATGGATATAATCGGGCCCTTGCTTCCCTCTCATAGTGGGTGTAGATATGTTCTAGTGCTAGTGGACTATGCCACCCTCTTCCCGGAAGCCGTGGCATTGCGCCACCCCAATACCTTACAGATTGCCAAAGCGATGATAAACATCTTTTCCCGGGTGGGGTTTCCTCGAGAAATCGTTACAGACCAGGGAACCCCCTTCATATCCTGTTTAATGAAACAGGTGTGCCAAATATTGGATATTAAACAGATCCGTACGGCCGCGTATCAGCCGCAAACCAAAGGACTAGTAGAGAGATACAACGCCACTCTCAAAACCACCCTAAAAAAACTGCTAGATCTGGAAACCCGCAAATGGGAAGACATGCTACCTCTCGCACTCTTTGCCATTCGCTGCAAATCACAGAGAAGCACAGGTTATTCACCCTTTGAGCTGCTATATGGTAGACAGCCGCGTACATTACTCGATATGTTAAAGGAAGAATGGGAGGAAGAGCCAGAGGGTGTTAGACCCCTTCCAGAGTACGTTCTGAATTTAAAAACACACCTGAGCCAGATCCGCAGCATCGTCAAAACCCATATGGAACAAGCCCAAGCTTCACCCTTGTCATATTGTACAGAAGGTACAATATGACAAAAAAACCAGAGAACGCAAGTTGGAGGTGGAGGATTTTGTACTATTAATGATGCCCACCTCCGATCATAAATTGTTAGGACAGTGGCAGGGTCCATTTTGTATTAGAAAGGGTTACCCCAGTAACCTACCACCTGGAAATGGACCCCGAGAAAAAGACAAACACCCAGATATTCCACATAAATCTTCTAAAGAAGTGGGAAGGGGCCATTCCCGTTAAAATAGGCCTTACTAGGCGTCCCGTTCCTTTATATCACCAAAGTATTGATGATGAGTTACCCGAGACACAAAAACATGTACTGGATGCCCATTTATGACCTCTACAGGAGGTGTTCTCCTTAAATCCCGGGAAAACCACTCTAATAGAGCATGCCATTACAACACAACCAGGTAAACGAATAAAGTTGCACCCCTATCGCATCCCTGAGTCCCGAAGACAAGGCATAGAAAACGAAGTACAACAAATGCTACACATGGGGATAATAGAACCCTCAAAAAGTGAATGGAATTCGCCTATAGTTCTGGTACCCAAACCTGACGGGTCCATCAGGTTTTGTATCGACTTTTGGGAAGTTAATAAGGTGTCCCAATTTGACTCATCCGCTCCCGCGAGTCGATGAAATGGTGGAAAGACTAGGAGCAGCTCGCTATATCAGCACCTTGGACCTGTGTAAAGGGTATTGGCAGGTGCCCCAGAAACCTCAAGACGGGGAGAAGACCGCCTTTTTGATGCCCAGTGGCTTGTAGCACTTTACTGTGCTTCCCTTTGGGCTACACGGGGCACCTGCCACCTTCCAAAGACTGATGAACACAGTGCTTAAGCCATGTGCCGCCTTTTCTGCGGCTTACATTGACGATATTGTTATACACAGCTCGTCATGGGCAGAGCACCTAAGCCATCTGACCCAAGTCATTCAAACCTTAAAAAACTGTAGCTTGACAATAAACCCCGCTAAAAGTAAGTTGGCAGCTAGATCGGTAAAGTATCTGGGTTATCTCTTGGGGGAGGGACTCATAAAACCGCAAGAGGAGAAAATAGCAGCCATCGCTAACATCCCTTTCCCTAGGGCCAAGAAAAAACTAAGAGCATTCCTTGGGGTCCTGGGATACTACAGGAGGTTCATACCCGATTTTTCCCAAATAGCAGCACCCCTGACAGATCTGCTCCAGAAGGATGTAAAAACCGAAAAAGAGTTGAGACAACCCACCCCGCTCCTTAGACAGGCCTTCCTTCGTTTGAAGCATGCATTGACCTCCAAACCTGTCTTGCTCAGTCTCAACTATTCCAGGCCCTTCATCTTACAAACGGATGCCTCGGAACAAGGTCTAGGTGCTGTATTATCACAAAGAGACCCCCAAGGACAAGAAAGACCTATTCTCTACATAAGCAGGAAGCTATTTCCACACGAAAAGAGATACGCAGTGATTGAAAAGGAAGCCCTAGGCATCAAATTGGCTATTGAGTCCCTCAGGTATTATCTGGAAGGACGAGAATTCACTTTATACACTGACCATGCCCCTCTAGAATGGCTGTCAAGAAATAAAGGGCATAATGACAGGATCCTGCGATGGTTTCTTGCTCTCTAACCTTTCCGGTTCACCATATGTCACCGAAAAGGAAAAGAGCAAACTAATGCAGATTATTTGTCTCAATACCCACTCGGCTCATTTCTTGCCGGCAAGAAAGTTAGGGTAGGGGAATGTGAGGATGAGGACCCAGCCTTTACCCCCTCCCTGGCCCCCATGCCGTGTCCACTCTCATATGACAGACTCCCAGTCATATGGAGGCCAGGGGTTAACTCACCCGGACACCTTTCATGTGCAGTGAAAGGACCGCCCTCTGGAGAACGAGAGCCAATGGAAGCAATGGCTGGCCAAACGAGGGGCGGAATGACCGCCTCGTAAGGAGAACCTGGAAGACGCCAAGGGAGGCGAGAACCGTCGGAGCCCTGCTGCAGAACGGGCGTTGAGGACCCTCGTGGAAGAGGAGAAGAGGCAAGCCACACGGAACACGAAGAAGACCAACCCAGAAGCGGAACTATCGCTGGGAAGGGAGAAGAGGACGCTGACGAGGAACCGGAGAGCTGGTCCGAAGACTGGTGGACGCCCCCGGAGGACGCGCTCACGCCACCCCAACTCCGGAGAGTTGCGGCCCCCACGGTATCTGACTCGGGACTGGGGAGGGAGTGAAGGGAGGGGGAGGGTTTTTTTTTTGTTAAGGGCACACAGGGTTTTCTTGGTGATTATTTGGTACCAACGCATGTCGAACCACTCTCATGCAAGTACAATCGAATCATTGATTCTTTTAACGAGCACCCGCGTTGCCAGTATTGCACTATTTGTGGTTTTAAGGGCACTGAGTGATTTTTGCATGTACCCGACTCTTTGAGAGACAACCCCCTTTCTTGGGTTACAATTCGATTCCTGAGGTTAAGGGACCGGAAATAGGTACAGCCTAACAAAGGCCCATGAACTTTTGTTTGTTCGCATGGTTTTCTTTATTTCTTAAACAATCATTTGTTACCCCTACTTCCTCTGCACTCCCGGGGATGGTGGAGGATATCACGTTGTAGAAACTGAAATCTCCTAGACAGTCCTACTTACCGCCTTCTTCTTCTTCCTCTCTCGGTACCCCGGGGTCGTCTCATCGCCGAAACGCTGGAAGAAGAAGAGAAGGGAGGAAAACACCTGAGAGGAGAGAAAAATCCTGACTGTGACATTTTGTTTTGTTTTGGTTATCTCACTCCACAATAAATCACACCACAATTGAGCCACGCTTAAGGCCTCCGAGATTCTTTTTCCGCCCATCCCTCTCACACAAGTGTAATTGGATTTACTACTATGGACTTCTCTTCCATGAGTGCAGTAATAAATCCCATGCCTGAGGCGGGAAGCAGGCATTACAAAGCGTGGTTTGCCTTAGAAGTTTCTGAACACCCGCAAACCTGTACATTTGAGGGCATTTACTAACTGGCACAGCTTTTACTACTGGGAATGTTTGACAAGTGAAAAAGCACATAATATTATATTCAGACATAGATGTGAATCTCTGCATTTACTTTCACATGTTTTCAAGATACAGGGCCAGTATTTGTAAGAGTGGTATAACCTCCATGTACTTTGTGTGATGCAATTCACAGGTGAATTTTCCATCCGATGTGCCACACTGCATGTTTCCACTTGCAAGGTTCATAATGAATTTGAAGTTGGTCAGTGGAGAAGACGTTCTAAAACCAATCTGAATATGTAGGTAGGTGTTAGATCTGTCATCCTTAGTGTGGTCTTCCCCCAACTTGTTGCCTCCTTACCTCCTCTTTTTGCTGTATCTTTTTGTTGGCCTTAGGCCTCTGATCACTTTACCACTGCTAACAAGTGCTTGAGTGCACATGCTTCTCCCGTAAACATGGTGTCATTGGTGTATACATGACTGACATATTTAGTTTACTTATAAGTCTCTTGAAACGTGACATACGATATACCCAGGGCCTGTAATCTAAATGCTACTAGTGGGCCTGCAGCACTGGTTGTGCAACCCACACAAATAGCCTTTCAAACCTGTCTTAAGCCTGCCATTGCAAGGCCCGTGTGTGCGGTTTACTGTCACTTTGACTTTGCGTTTAAAACCACTTGCCAAGCCTTAAACTCGATAGCCCTAAGGGCAGGGTGCTGTGTAAGTAAAAGGTAGGACATGTACTCCTAAGTTTTACATGTCCTGGTAGTGATACACAGCTAAATTCTTTTTTCGCTACTCCTACTCCTCTCATAGGCTAGCATTGGAAATTCCTTAATACACTTTTAAGCTATAATTCCTGACTAGAAAGGAGAAGCTGCAATATGTTTCATATCTTTGGAATAGTAATGAGAAGTCCTCTTTAGTGGTCAATATGGATTTAACATTCCTATTTTAGAAACACTACTTTCAGAAAGTGGACATTGCTCTTAACGTAGCTCTGTGTGCCTGCAGCCTGTCTCCAATAACAATCTAGGGTGGGTGAGACAGCCACACTTTATGTATTCCCTCCAGACAGCCACAAACACAGGAATGGTGAGTGTGACAGAGAACTCATCTGCATTTATCTGCATTCTGATTGCACTTTCCTGGACAGGAAGAGGGGTGGGGGGAGCTTACACTTACACTTGAATAGGCAGTGTCCTGTTTCCCACACAAAGGACTGATTGCCCCCAGAGATAGCCTTGCAGACAGGGCTGGGATGATAGTGGACCTCTGCACCTCAAGAACCTACTTTGAAGTGACCCCCACTTCAAAGGCACGCTTAGGTATAAGTACTGGGTCTCTGACCCTACTAAGACAGAACACTACTGGACCTGTGAAGAACTCTGCCAAGAGTAAAGACTGCTGTGCTACAAGGATTGCCACTCTGTTTGACTGCTGCTCTGGAAGAGCAGCTCTTCTGCTTTACTTTGCTGCCCTGCTGCCTGCAGATCTCTACTCTACTGAGGACAAGGACTGGGCCCATCTCACTTGAATCCAGAGTGACTCCAAGGGCTTACTGACTCCAAGAGCTTACTGACTGCCCCCTGTTCTGAATTCCCAGGGTCATCAAAGACTTCTTTCAACTCTGCAACAGCACCTGGAGTTTGCCATCTATCAGTCCTGTCCTGCCAAGTGGTGCCAATCCAGTCCTGGGCCCTTGAAAGGTGATTTCTACTGTTGAGAACATTCAAAATCGACGACTTTGCACCAACCGGAACCAACAGTTTGCCCTTTGATGTGGACTCAGGAGCCGATTGATGACATTGCTTCGACAAACTGCGCGGCTCAACAGCAATGCACAGTGTGGCTCGATGTTGACACAGTGCCTGCATTGTAAAGGGGTTCTTCATCGCCTGCGTGGATCGGAACCAGCATATCAAGTCTTCGACGTTGATGCTTTGCTCCATCCAAGGTACTTTTTCAACGAGACCTGCATGAGTACTGTAGCCAGCCTGTCCTCCATCGCAGTTGGCCTGAACTTTGGATTTACCCCGGTCCAGCGCAACCTCAAGTAACTGAGCGCTATTTGACTTTAAGCACTAGATTTTGATTTAATCTTCAGAAACTCATAACTCTGGTTCTACTTATTGGATGTTTGTCTTTTTGGTCTTATTTTACTCATACAATTATTGTCTATTTTTCTAAACCTGTGTGGAGTCTATTTGTGGTGTTTTCTTTGTGTTATTGTGTGTGTGTGTGTCTGTTGCACAAATACTTTAAAAAATTGCCTCCTTAGATAAGCCTGACTGCTCTGTGCCAAACTACCAGAGGGTGAAAACAGGTTATCTTGTAGTGTGTATCTAGCTTACCCTGACTAGGATTGTAGTCCCTACTTGGACAGGGTGCATATCTCCGCCAACTAGAGACCTAATTTCTAACAGTAGGGTCTGTACCACAAGTTACCCGAAGCAAGCATTAAACTCTGTTGGGGGTTGCAGCAATAACAAGCCCAGACTACTTCTCTCTTCCAGGCTTGGGTACCAACCAAGAAAATGTGCAAGAAATTATGAATGCCCTACTTCCTCATCTTTCATTAATTAATTTAACATCAGTAGATAAAACTCCTGCAGGTGCTGGAAACATTGGAACTACTTGGAAATTCAACCTCAGGCTGACAATGAGACCATACCTATGGCAGATTGTGTGCTAACATAACATCAAGGCTACATCAAAGAACAAAATCAGCCTGTACAAAATATTCAAAACAGCCCCACACTCTAGGAGGTGGTGACTATAATGGAGCCATGCTTGCTTTCATGATTGGGTAATGACAGCCCATCCAGCTCTAACAGCAGCCTTTTAGCCTGCAGGCCATTGAGAAAATGCATTAGAGCATAATGGCCAGTATGACCTTGCTTAACAACTTTGCAGGTGGGCAAAGTCTTACTCAAAAATTATTTTAATGAGTTTATTTACCCACCAGAACTTTTTGTTTAAAAATTCTCCTGCAAAACATTGGTTGTAGGAGATGTGTTGTGTGGTTCTGTCATGCACTGTTTGAAAAATGTACTAAATTTGACTAGAGGCAACTGTGGATGTGTTGTGCACTACATAAATATTACCTCCATTCAATCAAATTTGTGAAGTTTACAATGTTGGAGAACCTATCCATAAATTATACATGTATTAAGAGTAACAATAGCAATATTAAATTTGCTATTCTCATTGAGCTTGCGTACTTATCTTTTGAAGGCTAAATTCACTCACTTTGCTTCTGCGACTTGAAGCAATTAGGTTTTGCAGTGTGTTGCAAAATAAGGGAATTAAATATAAATATAAACAATACAAAACAAAATACAATTTTGAATTCAGTCTGTTTGTATCTAATGTGTTTCAATTCCTCCTTCGATTTCATCATGTGTACAGTAACCAGGATGTTAAACTCCAGCACAATCTATCAATGTTTACAATCAATATCTCCCTCCCCCATGCAAACAGAAGATAAGATTTTGGTGATTTAACATTTATTATTCATAATTGTAGAGACATATATCTATTGCAAATGATAGTTACACCAGAAACATTGTGGAATGGAAAATACGGAAATAGCAGACCACCATTCCCGCATTGCCATATACAAAAATTAAACTTTTTTTTTTAAACAAACCATGTTGTTTAAAGAGAATGGTGCTGCTTTTAAAACAAAGGGGCCTATTTACAAGCCCCTTGTGCCACCGGTACGTCACTTTTTCCCATATTAAAAGTGACGCAATTGCAGCGCAAGGGGCTTGTAAATAAGCCCCAAAGTTTCTTGTTAGGAAACACATAGTGATGAGGATGCAGTGGTCCCTAGTGGACCACTGCATGCTGCTCTCATGGCAATCAACAAAACTCTGGAAGCAGAACCTGTCCCATTGAGTCAGGACAACCTCCCCTTTTGGAAATCAGTCATCACCGCAACTTGAAATGGTAACTTTTTAATTGCATGCAACCGAAACTGAGGTCTCAAACCATTGATTCATTTCTTTTTGACTCACAAGGAAAAGGACACCTCTTTCACGCCCTTTCCTGTTTGCAATTTAGAAAGGGTCACACAATCCCTTTTTATGATACAGAAAGACGTTCCCAACTCATAAAATCAATGTTGTACATTGTGAAAAGGTGTTTTGTGGTTGCAAATCCTGATTCACAGGTATTGACAATCAATAAAAAACTTAGCACATGAGGCCACTTGTTCTTTCGTCTCATTTGTTCACAGACACTCAGTGACAGTGAGCAGATCGTGCTTGTCTTTAGCATTATTAGGGAACCAGTCTTGCATCTCGTTAATGCTGAAAGATTGACCCTACTGCCATGATGCACTCTGCAAATAAACGTATTGAAGGTTTGGCCAATGCGTGGAGACAAACAAGGAATGGAGGCTTTAATTGGGACCATTGAAGCATTAGGTACATTATCTGTTTAGTACACTATTTAGTCAAGTTTCCCACCTTATCAGCAATATTGCTTGAAAATCAAACAAACTAAGGGAAGTGGTGATTAATAATGCTCTACTTTGCTCCGGCATCTACTGATGAGGACCTGCGTTTTGGGTCAATATTGCCTTCCCCAGTGAATACACTTTACAGGTTTCTAATCCATGCTCGAGGTCTGTCTGGGAAACAGGATACAATTTTAAACATTTTCTATAAATGTTTATCTTTTTTAACTTTAGGCAAATGAAACCAGGCACAAGGAGCAAGCTAATATTATGTGATATTCCCACGAGCGAGACACTGATTATTTCTGTAAAATGGCACAGTTTACCCCTCTTCCCCTTGGGTGGTTGTCTAAGCTTAAGCATTTGAATGGGGATATGGGAGGTGGGTGCATCTTGAATACAATTCGCAGGTTTCTAACCCATTATTGACATACTTCTGGAAAAGAGGGCAATAATTTAAAACGTGGTCTCGATATGCTATCTATTTTAAATTTAGCTGTGATTGAACTTGCAATCAAATGATTTTGCTTATCTATAAACAAAAAGGGGCGTATTTACAAAAAAATGTCAGAGCACTGAGCTGTGCCAAATTTGGCAGTGCTGCGCTCCAACATTTTCAAAACGCAGGGATGCGCCATGTTTTCATGAATACAGCACACCCATGTGTTTTCGCTGGCATTACATTTAGCTGCCTAGTGCCAGCGCATTTACCCTTGCGCCATAGTGTAAGGGTGCCTGTGTTGCAAGGAATGATTGCTTATGTGCAGGAAGATGTCCCTTCCTGCACATAAACAATCACTAATGGCAATTTATTACTTCTATATGTGTTGCAGAATGCAGCACACATAGAAGAAGGAAATCGTCATGATTTAATGATTGTTTATGTGCAGGAAGGTACACCATTAATGGCATTTTGCTCTTTCTGTGTGTGCTGCAGAATGCAGCACAAATAGAAAAAGCAAAAACGAGGAGAAGTATAAAGTAATTCTCCTTGTTTCGCCATTCTAATGCCTCCTCTTGCATGGCGTTAGTTTTGGCGCTGCCTCAGATTTACACCTCCTTGTAAATCTGGGCAGCGTCAAAAGCAATGGCTGTTGCGGTGGAATGCCCACAGCAACACCCATTGCACGCTCCATTCACGCTAAGGGATACATGTAAAGAGGCCATATTTAGAAGGCGACGTTAAGCCACAAAAACTGGCGTAATGCCGCTTTGTAAATATGGAGAATGGTATAGTGAAACCTGGTGGCGATGTCCCCTTGAAAAAATATACCCAAAGCATTTCAGATTTAGACATGCTTCATTGAGTTTAATGACCAATGGCAAGCCTTTTAGTCATACCAATACTGTTTACAAATGTGCATTTAAAAAAAATGACTATATGTTGTACTGCGTATATGACCTCCAGGCACTCTAAATGGTACATAAGGAGAATGGTCACAGTGGAGTTCAATTACAATCCAACTTAGAAGAAATGAATTCTAGCATACATAAAAATGATTTAGACATCACCAAAAGAAGTCAAAGAGTACTTGTGATTTAATTTGCATCACAAACCAATGAGTCAATCAAACAGATAATAATTGTATGAATCAAAAATCATGAAATTTGGTGCTCAGAAGAAGGGGAGGTGGGTGAGTGTTTTGGGAGGGTTGCGTGATGGTGTAAAGGAAGGGGAAGGTAATGTGTATCTGTACCTACTATGTTATGTTTTGTTCTATATACATTTGCCAAGTAATAGGCAGGTTAAGTTCTACAATCCTTGGATGTATGTAAAACACATTACCTTCCCCTTCCTTTACACCATCACGCAACCCTCCCAAAACACTCACCCCCCTCCCCTTCTTCTGAGCACCAAATTTCATGATTTTTGATTCATACAATTATCATCTGTTTGATTGACTCATTGGTTTGTGATGCAAATTAAATCACAAGTACTCATTGACTTCTTTTGGTGATGTCTAAATCATTTTTATGTATTCATTTCTTCTAAGTTGGATTGTAATTGAACTCCACTGTGACCATTCTCCTTATGTACCATATGAATACCCGGGTCCAGTAGTCTAACAGGTCACCTAATCATATATAACTCCATGCACTCTAAAAGCACAGGTGCAAAAACAAAGAACAAAACCATTTGCACTATTGTTCTACTTGTGTGATAGGAAAAGGCGTAGTTCTGCTCCAGTCCCTGTGACAAACCTGAAAAAATGGACTCTGGAACAATTGTTTAACAAATACACAAATAATTCAGCTAATAAACTATTAGATGGTGTAGCAGATATTGTTAACAAAGAAACCCTAGTCTGTAAACTTCCATTTAAAAAAAGGCAAACTAATTTTGCTCTCTTTTATTAAATGCATAATAAGAAAATCAATAAACTGATGTCCTTCAAACTAGACCAATCTTTGACATTTGAAAAGTGGAGACACATAATAATTATATGAATACTGTAAAAATAATGTGAAACTGGTGGTGCCACATTTGCTCCATTGCATAGTGCACGAGTATCAAAAATACTGCGAGTTGATTTGCGCTACATTGCACCAGTGCAACGTTTGAGTAAGACTCTGCTTCAGGAAACTTTTTCACTAATGACTAACAAAAAAAATATTATTTACAAAACATATGCAGGCTAATATAAAAACACATAGGGACTCATTATGATATTGGTCGGAATGACCGCCGACTGACATGGCCGTGGTGAGATTCCGACCGACTCAACGGCGAGTTCTCTGACTGCCGTATTACGATGTATACAGGCAAATTTCCAACCGCGTCGGTCGGAGATGACTCCGACATGACTGCGTTGGTCGGAAACAAGTCTAATCCGACCACGTCAGTCGTAAAGGCAGTTCTATAGGGATTCTGACTCTGCAAATGCATCGGTTGTACCGCCAAGCCGACCTGTCTGCCACATGGCAAGTGTAAATCACAGAAAGTGGCGCTAACTAACACAACACCAACCATAGTATGCCCTCACAAAACTACACAGCTGATGTCAATTCAAGGAGTAGCCACACCTACCAATCCACCTATAAAAAAAAATATTACCAGACCATGATCCTTTGCTATCACAATCCTGCAGAGTCTGATGGAGCACATTGCTGTTTCTAGTTACATACACTGCACCTTCACGCACCACAATTACATCACTCATCGCACATTTCACCATTTTTTTGGTTCTTTTTCTTGTCTGGACACCTCTTCAATCTCACGCTCACACTCACTAATTCACAATGACCAAAAAGAGGCAGCCATGTTTCTCAGATGATGAGTTGACAGTGCTTGTGGATGAAATCCTCAGAGTAGAGCCACAGTTATTTGGGACCCAAGTCCAACAAACTTCCATCACCCCAAAAAACTTGATGTGGGACAGGATAGTCAACAAGGTGAACGCAGTAGCCACCACCCTGCGCACAATGGAGGATATCAGGAAGAGGTGGTACAATGTCAGGAGAAGGGTCAAGGTCATAGTCAACAGAAAATACTGGGTCGCACAGCGGATTGGTGGGGCCCTCCCGTGCCACCCATACCCTTTACTGCCTGGGAGGAGAAGATGCATGCCATCATGCCGCCGGAGAGCTTTTTTTGATTTGCAGAAGGAATGGAGTCTGGTAAGTGACAGCCAAACATCAGCCACGAGTCAGCCATGATACCTTACCACACATAACTGCAATGGCCAAAGTTTTGTGAAAATGACTTTTTGGAAATGAAGCAGTAGCCAAAGTATTGTAGATGTGTAACTAATGCGGACAACCAGTATACCTGCACTGAACATCCAAAATTACCCAAACAATTACATTTACAAATGTCTACATATAGGCTGTCAGTGTATACCCATTTAACCCATCATGGCACCAACAACAACATCTGTCAACCTTTCCAATAAATGGCCTTTAACTAGAGTAAGTAGTTACCAGGTATGTAATGCAAACCAATTCATCAAGTAATTAGATCTCCCAAAAGGAAAGGACTTTACCTACCATCAGCCACTCACACTCCACCTAAGAACAACAGACTCCTGTGCAAGCCATCTCTCCGTGCAATTTCCCCTCACTGGTAGTAAGCACTAGGCCCAGATG
The DNA here is from genome assembly GCA_963921515.1 of Calotriton arnoldi. NCBI lineage: Eukaryota > Metazoa > Chordata > Amphibia > Caudata > Salamandridae > Calotriton > Calotriton arnoldi. The sequence continues at coordinate 132,596 of CAWUFW010015910.1, forward strand.
GACTGGCTGGGCTGGGTAGGAGGAATACTCACTGCACTTTCCACAAATCCCAGCAGGCCTTCCACTCCAAACTACAGCCATCTCTGTCAGCCATCTTGCTACTGCACTCACCCTCATTGGCAGGAAGTCATTGGTCAAGTGGGGGGAGGGGAGGAGTGTTAGAAAAGACCACAAATCCCAGCAGGCCTTCCACTCCAAACTACAGCCATCTCTGTCAGCCATCTTGCTACTGCACTCACCCTCACTGGCAAGAAGTCATTGGTCAAGTGGGAGGGAGGGGAGGAGTGTTAGAAAAGACCACAAATCCTAGCAGGCCTTACACTCCAAACTACAGCCATCTCTGTCAACCATCAAGCTACTCAATTCACCCTCACTGGCAGGACGTCATTGGTCAAGTGGGGGTGGGGAGGAGTGTTAGATAAGACCACAAATCCCAGCAGGCCTTCCACTCCAAACTACAGCCATCTCTGTCAGCCACTTTTTTCTGCACTCACCCATACTGGCAGGAAGTCATTGCTCAAGTGTGGGAAGGAGTGTTTGAAAAGACCACAAATCCAAGCAAGCCTTCTACTCCAAACTACAGCCATCTCTGTCAGCCATATAGCTACTGCACTCACCCTCACTGGCAGGAAGTCATTGGTCAAGTGGGGGGGGGGGAAGTATGCTGGAAAAGACCACATATCCCAGCAGGCCTTACACTCCATACTACAGCCATCTTTGTCAGCCACCTTGCTACTGCACTCACCCTCCCTGGCAGGAAGTCATTGGTCAAGTGGGTGGAGGGGGAGGAGTGTTAGAAAATACCACAAATCCCAACAGGCCTTCCACTCCAAACTACAGCCATCTCTGTCAGCTATCTTGCTACTGCACTCACCCTCACTGACAGGAAGTCATTGGTCAAGTAGGGGGAGGGGGAGAGTGTTAGAAAAGACCATATATCCCAGCAGGCCTTTCACTCCAAACTACAGCCATCTCTGTCAGCCATCTTGCTACTGCACTCACTCTCACTGGCAGGAAGCAATAGGCCCAGGTGGGCTGGCTGGGAGGAGTACTCACTGCACTGACCCCACATGTAAGCAGGCCTTCTAATACAAGCTCAGAGAAACAGTCACCTGTGATGTACCGCCAAAACCATTTACCTCACATCTCACTATGGAGGGTAAGGTAAAATTCACTGAGCTGTGTATGCACAATGCTATGCACATACAAGGATGCCTACTTAGGCTGAGGTACCCCAGTCTCTTGAGTAGAAAAGAATAAGCCCATCACTCACAGCATGACTACATTGTACAGGAATATGCACAAACTGTTCAGGGTTAGGCTGTTACTTCAAAATGAGCCCATCACTCACAGCATGACCACATTATACGGGAATATACATAAACTGTTCAGGGTTAGGCTGTTACTTCAATGTGCCTGGTGATACATAGACCATGCACAGCACACACGATTAACAAATAACATTAATAATAGATGAGTATGTATGTCATGGAAATCTTTAGATGTTGAGCTCACTACTCCTCAGTGTCATATACAGTGTCAGATACAAGTCAATGTCAGTAGACATGTTACAATCTAATTTGAGAACATGAGCATATCAGCACAGATGTGGAGCAAGACCATAATCCACATCATGGTTAAGTTGCATTGTTTATTCCAAACAAAGGCTAACATCATGGGGCTAGGTGCCAAATCATCCATCTAAAACTGTTTTGGCATCCAGACATCTACTCGATGGGTACCAGTTGAGGTATAATGTATAATCACATAATTGACTGTGTCATATCTGTACCAACAGGGCAATCTGGGAACACCTCGATGCAGACTGAAGAAACCAGCCAGGCTCAGACTCCAACCTTGAATGAGCTCCCCCACGCAGAAGACCCTCTGTACCCTTGGACGAGGAGGGGGAACCTGGCCCATCAGGTTCGGCTCAGCAGACGGCACCAGCACGTCCAGCGGTATCCACTGCGACATCTCCTACCACAGGTACCAACACACAGCTGACCCCTACCCAAACAGGTACACCATCAACCATGGGCAATAACACCATCACGGCAACACAGTCCACTCTGGAGTTGACGGACACAAACCCAGTCAGTGAGGAAAGAGGATCTGCTTTGACTGCGCCGGCACAAACTGTGCCAGCCCGTGAGTATAGGGGTAGTGGGAGGGGACGTGTGGATCCACGTCACCAAACAGCTGGTGCCACTGATGCCCAGGCCAACCTCTCCCGGACACTTGATGCCTATGAGGGGTACCAGGTTTCTGAACACCTCCGGAACGTTGAACAACTGCAGGCGCCCCACGACCAAAGCCTTGACCGCTTCAATGAGCAAATGGACTAGGTCATAGGGGTGCTGAGGAAGATCAGTTCTACCCTCCGCCAGGCATTTGCACACACAAGTACCCCTCCTTGTGTGACGTCTCCAGCTGTAACCATCAACAACTGCGCACGCTACAGTTAGGAACACTCAGTCTGGTGGAGAATCCTCAGTACCCCAGGAGCCTGCAGTTGTTGTCCCTCCCCAAATGTGGAGTGGTTCGTCCAAAGAAAGATAAGGGAGTGTCGGTTGGCAATGCACAACCCCCAGCCAGTAAAAGACGGCGCACCTGATATCCTTCTTTGTGCGCTAACTCTTCACTTTGTTGGCTATTTATGCCAAATGTTCCACATCGGATGGAAGTACACTGTTGGACTTTGGACTCTGATAACTGTGGCTATGACTTTTTGGATTTCAACCAACAACACTGTCAACTTCTCTGATTTCTTTTTTTTTATCACTGATCCATATTGTGTGTCATTACCTATTCACAATGTTTGGCACATAAAAACACTTTGCATATCAATACCAGCGCATGTTGTGCCTTTGACATCTATCTCAAATTGTTGTGAGTATCATGTGAGCACTCTGATGAAAGAGTAATTAACCTAGGTCAACAAGTACATGTAAATTGTAACTTAAGTGCCACAAAGTCAATCAATCGTAGCACCTCAAGATAGTCATACAGATTCAGTGTATCATACAAACTTTAGTCCACGGTACATATTCACAGATAGTCATTTGTATGAACAATTATCAAAAGTTGACATCTCACTCAACAATCTATGCCACCAAACTAGTTTGTCATGTTCAACCAACTAGATAAAAAATTTGCAGGAGCTACATTAGACAATGCAAACTTCAATGCAAAACACAAATTTTATTTTCTGTGAACACCTGGTGGCAGATCACAAACACCATAAATGCCATATACAATCACTGGACAAAAGAAAAGCACACAGGACTGTACTACTGGCCAGTGCGAACAGGTCCCATTACAACAAATTGTGCTGCATCTTTAGGTAGGTTACAAGCATATGTCAGTGGTGTGGCACTTGCACTGTGACATACAATGGGAACACACATCTACAGCTACATCAAGTTTCGAAGATTGATCATCTAGGTGATATGAATGGGAACTACCATGGTCTATCCCCTCAACCACAATGGTTTTGAGCACATGATGGTACACTTATTGCAAAACAAGGTACACACAATAGGATGAAAGTCCATTGGCGTTGTAGCCACTTTCATTCCTACTATTGAAAGCATGTGTCATAACAGTTATATATCCTTAAATTCTGTGACAGACATTCCCAGGATAATTTCATGTCGCACTCAGACACAGCATCATATGTTTGGTGATGGCACAACTCAGAAACTCCTTCAGTTGATGACATGGCAAAGTGAACTGAAACAACAAAATGAAATAAGATAAGCAAGAGCAAATCATGTCTCACGAGTAAGAGCAAACTGAAACTTAAACCAGAGCAATGTCACTGTTAACTTTAGTTAGACCTGAATGACACAGTGTACATGTAACTATAACCATATCCCAAACCTGTCCTGCAGAAACATTGGCACACTTATTCTACACTCTGATGTGTACATATACATAGTCCAAACAGCTACACAACAACAAACACAGTGAAATTGGAAATACATCTCAGTGCATACTTACAGTCATGAAAAGAAGTTGTTAATAAGCTGTTGTCGCAAATCAACTCCTTCGTCCTCACCACTGTCTTCATTGCCCAGTCCTGGATCCTCAGCCGGTGGCACCTGCTGGTCTCCTTCCTCTTCAATCAGAGGGATGTTCTTCCTAATTGCCAGGTTGTGGAGCATGCAGCAGGCAACGGTGATCAGGAGAATATTGTAGGACTCCTCCAGTTTTGTCAAGAGAGCAGAATCTTGATTTCAGGAGGCCAAACGTCCAATCCACTATCCGCCTCGACCTCCCATGGGCCTCATTGTAGCGGACTTCTCCTGGGATGACTGGATTCCGCAATGGCGTTAGTAACCATGGCTGGTTGGGGTATCCTGCATCTCCTCAATGGAAGATAGACATGAGTACAATGTTCAAGGAAGCATTTACTAAATAAACACACAAAACCCATCACAACAAACATCATTAAAAAGCTTACTTACCAACAAGCCAGGCCCACTCTGGAAGTAGTTGAGTCATCAAATGGAGTATGATGCTGTTGTATAGAATGTGCGAGTCGTGGGCTGATCCGGGAAATTGGGCACAGACGTGGGAAATAGACATATCTGCCAAACACACCACCTGTACATTGATTGAGTGGAAGTGCTTCCTGTTCCGATATACTTGCTCATTGGCCTGTGGTGAAATCAAAGCAATATGTGTCCCATCGATTGCTCCAGTGGCATGTGGGATTTGCCCAAACCCATAAAATTCAGCTTTGATTTTGGTCAATTCTCCTGGTTTGGGAAACTTGATGTACTGTCCATGTGTCTGGTCAATGACTGCAGTACATCCCTAAGTACATTGCTAAACATAGGCTGGGACGTTCCGTCAGATGTTGCCACTGTGTACTGGAATAACCCAGTGGCCAAGAAATGCAGTACTGCCATCACCTTAACTTTGGGCGTCAGTGATGTAGGATAGTAGCGATGTGCACGCAAAGAAGGTGCCAACTGCTGCCACAAATCATTTATTATTGCCTCATTGAGAATGTATTTTCTGATCACATCTTTCTCTTCCATGGTTTGTAGGTCAGGAAAGGGCCTGTCTCACAGCTCCTCCGCAATACCTATGTGTGGAATTTTAACACAGTAGGTGTTAGATCACAATGTGCAACATGTACTCAGACAAACACCAAAGACCAAGTAACCACACATGACTGTCCATGGCAGTGCAAACCAGATTTCGCAGAACTAAAATATACTAAACATACCACAGCACATATGACAGTTCTGATTATGTCACAAATGGATAGTTACACAGGAAGGAAAGTACACTTGACTCATATCACTAGTGACAGAATTTTTAAATGCAAAATCAAGCAGGACATAGTCCAAATTTCACAAGCGAAGAACACAAGACTTATGTATTTCTAATGACTGAGCGAGTTTTGTCGTAAGCACAGTAGAATCATGTTATATATCACATCATGTACACCACATACATCTTGAGTTTCACTCAGCGCTTCATGCAGAAAGTTTTACATGTGGACACTGTCATGTCTGCATTGCACATACAATGATTAGTTCAATGCCTGAGTAGGGTGCTTGAATTTTGAGTGTATAGGCCCTCTCGAAAGGTAGGATACTGCACATCAGACACACACCCACTTTCCACCTGGACATAACAAAGATCGCACACTGGGTGACAGTGGCTTCCAACACTGTTATATTGTGTATTTACACCTGTTAATGGACATGGGCTGCATTCTGCCTGAGAGAAATTTGAAAATCAGAAACTGTACTGTGTACTTTCATGTTGGTTTAGCCTGCCAACAACTGTTTCAGGGTTCTCTCAAGGTGACTTCATCATGTGAATGTGGGCATTTGATTTGTATGTTCATTCAACACACAATATAGTGCATCCAGGCATGGTGTAGTACAAAACGACAACATTTTCACATCTTTTTTCACCAATCGAACGTTCATTCAAAAGTTGCAGTAGGCTGTTCAGAACCGAGGCGGACACAGCCATAGGATGTAACTTGTTATGGTGACAGTTGTGGCTCGCTGATCGTGTCCGTCTGCAGTGAAAACCAACGTGGTAAACTTCAGTTGCTAATGTAGCAATCTTACTCGTGGATCGCATGCTATTTTGAACTGCGTGGTAGGCAGAGTGTCAGTCAGCAATTGAATCCATTGGACGACTTTAGAAAATGCGACTGGCGCAGAACTATCCCTTTGACTGCCCGCACATAAGACCACCTATGTGGTCTAGATATAAGTCTTGCGTTTTGCTACACAGATCGCTTGCCTTCAGAACCTGCACTTCTACAGACCTCCCCGTCTCTCTGCTGCTGTTCACATCCTCTGGAAGCTACAATGTCTCGCTGTACAGGGTTCAGGGCTTCTGCCTGCCCACCAGTGGAGCTGAAAATCTGGTAGACACGGTCCTTTCGCCTGTAGAATCAGCTGTATGGCACACAAGAGAAGCAGGTGAGAACAATTCAGACAGAATACATGTTCTAAATGTAAGCTAACCATGCACATAGGGCAGATTGTTGCAACGATACACACATCTGAATCTGTAACCAATTGTTTAAAAGTGTGTTTGGAAATGTGATGGAAAAGAGTTCACTGCTGTATGTGTGTCAGTAGTGGTCTGGACTTTATATCACTGTTCTCATATGAATATCATCATCAACCACAAACTTCGTATGGTGTAATAGTTAGGCATGTACACATCAGTTTGACATGATGATGCCTTGTTTTCTATCATATTTCAAAGTTCATTTGCTTGTGAAGTCATAGATAAACTAACTCTAATAGTGAATGTGAAATGTAATTTACATATGTGATTGGGTTGTTACGGTATAGTGTCACAACAACAACTCCACACACATGATGCTATATCAGCATTACGTCAGTCATGTCACAAGCCCTCACATGGGAAATCACAGTGCTCAACAGTGGTCATGTCAGATGTAGGAAGGTGACCAGGTGTATGGGTTATAATGTCCATTCAGGCTATGTGTAGATCATGCTTAACAATGTGTTATTGACAAAGTGCAATCATTGGTAAATAACCATACTAGTTAGGTGTATGTCCATGGCCAAAATGCTACTGTTTCCTTCCGCAGAAGACATAGGTGTGCTGAGGTTAGTAGTTATGAGGTTTCATGCCACCTGTGTTGTTCTCCCATCCACAGTGTAGTGAGAGGTGTTGCATGGTCACTTAGGGCAAGGTCAGGTTAAAGTGTGGTGTCAACAGGAAAGGAAAATGTGTCATGAAATATGCTAAGATCACATGTTTGACAACAGGTGCAGTGTTGAGAATTGTAGTCTGCTAACTTAGATATTGTTTACACTAGCTGTTCCTGACCTATGTGAAAAAGTACATGGATATGTACATCTTGCATGTGTCCTAAGTGTCCAATACCATGTCATCCTTACAGGTCAACACCCGTCAGAAGGTTTTTCTTTGGACGACCATTGGTCGGAAGGTGTGTTCCCTGAGGGGGGGGCACAGCAAAACCAAAGGGGATGATGGACGGAGTGTTGAACATTGCAAGCACTCACCCCCAGTCAACTGATCTGGGTTTAATCCATCATCATTCTTTAGCTCACTCCGCCACCCCAGTTCAGACATGGCCATATGCAAATCAGTCTGACCCTGTGCCTCATGGGAACAGTCCAGCCCGAACTGCCAAGCCATGTCTTCCCTGGACCGGAAACAAGCATCCTGGGACCGGTTTCTGGCTTACAGCCGTCATCAGCCAGGCTATCTTGCATCCAGTGGCAAAGTGAGCATGGGACCCACGTCTGGGCATACCCTGCCAACTTAGGGCGAACACAGCAAAACCAAAGGGGATGATGGACGGAGTGTTGAACATTGCAAGCACTCACCCCCAGTCAACTGATCTGGGTTTAATCCATCATCATTCTTTAGCTCACTCCGCCACCCCAGTTCAGACATGGCCATATGCAAATCAGTCTGACCCTGTGCCTCATGGGAACAGTCCAGCCCGAACTGCCAAGCCATTTCTTCCCTGGACCGGAAACAAGCATCCTGGGACCGGTTTCTGGCTTACAGCCGTCATCAGCCAGGCTATCTTGCATCCAGCGGCAAAGTGAGCAAGGGACCCACGTCTGGGCATACCCTGCCAACTTAGGGCGAACACAGCAAAACCAAAGGGGATGATGGACGGAGTGTTGAACATTGCAAGCATTCACCCCCAGTCAACTGATCTGGGTTTAATCCATCATCATTCTTTAGCTCACTCCGCCACCCCAGTTCAGACATGGCCATATGCAAATCAGTCTGACCCTGTGCCTCATGGGAACAGTCCAGCCCGAACTGCCAAGCCATGTCTTCCCTGGACCGGAAACAAGCATCCTGGGACCAGTTTCTGGCTTACAGCCGTCATCAGCCAGGCTATCTTGCATCCAGTGGCAAAGTGAGCAAGGGACCCACGTCTGGGCATACCCTGCCAACTTAGGGCGAACACAGCAAAACCAAAGGGGATGATGGACGGAGTGTTGAACATTGCAAGCACTCACCCCCAGTCAACTGATCTGGGTTTAATCCATCATCATTCTTTAGCTCACTCCGCCACCCCAGTTTAGACATGGCCATATGCAAATCAGTCTGACCCTGTGCCTCATGGGAACAGTCCAGCCCGAACTGCCAAGCCATGTCTTCCCTGGACCGGAAACAAGCATCCTGGGACCGGTTTCTGGCTTACAGCCGTCATCAGCCAGGCTATCTTGCATCCAGTGGCAAAGTGAGCAAGGGACCCACGTCTGGGCATACCCTGCCAACTTAGGGCGAACACAGCAAAACCAAAGGGGATGATGGACGGAGTGTTGAACATTGCAAGCACTCACCCCCAGTCAACTGATCTGGGTTTAATCCATCATCATTCTTTAGCTCACTCCGCCACCCCAGTTCAGACATGGCCATATGCAAATCAGACTGACCCTGTGCCTCATGGGAACAGTCCAGCCCGAACTGCCAAGCCATGTCTTCCCTGGACCGGAAACAAGCATCCTGGGACCGGTTTCTGGCTACAGCCGTCATCAGCCAGGCTATCTTGCATCCAGTGGCAAAGTGAGCAAGGGACCCACGTCTGGGCATACCCTGCCAACTTAGGGCGAACACAGCAAAACCAAAGGGGATGATGGACGGAGTGTTGAACATTGCAAGCACTCACCCCCAGTCAACTGATCTGGGTTTAATCCATCATCATTCTTTAGCTCACTCCGCCACCCCAGTTCAGACATGGCCATATGCAAATCAGTCTGACCCTGTGCCTCATGGGAACAGTCCAGCCCGAACTGCCAAGCCATGTCTTCCCTGGACCGGAAACAAGCATCCTGGGACCGGTTTCTGGCTTACAGCCGTCATCAGCCAGGCTATCTTGCATCCAGTGGCAAAGTGAGCAAGGGACCCACGTCTGGGCATACCCTGCCAACTTAGGGCGAACACAGCAAAACCAAAGGGGATGATGGACGGAGTGTTGAACATTGCAAGCACTCACCCCCAGTCAACTGATCTGGGTTTAATCCATCATCATTCTTTAGCTCACTCCGCCACCCCAGTTCAGACATGGCCATATGCAAATCAGTCTGACCCTGTGCCTCATGGGAACAGTCCAGCCCGAACTGCCAAGCCATGTCTTCCCTGGACCGGAAACAAGCATCCTGGGACCGGTTTCTGGCTTACAGCCGTCATCAGCCAGGCTATCTTGCATCCAGTGGCAAAGTGAGCAAGGGACCCACGTCTGGGCATACCCTGCCAACTTAGGGCGAACACAGCAAAACCAAAGGGGATGATGGACGGAGTGTTGAACATTGCAAGCACTCACCCCCAGTCAACTGATCTGGGTTTAATCCATCATCATTCTTTAGCTCACTCCGCCACCCCAGTTCAGACATGGCCATATGCAAATCAGTCTGACCCTGTGCCTCATGGGAACAGTCCAGCCCGAACTGCCAAGCCATGTCTTCCCTGGACCGGAAACAAGCATCCTGGGACCGGTTTCTGGCTTACAGCCGTCATCAGCCAGGCTATCTTGCATCCAGTGGCAAAGTGAGCAAGGGACCCACGTCTGGGCATACCCTGCCAACTTAGGGCGAACACAGCAAAACCAAAGGGGATGATGGACGGAGTGTTGAACATTGCAAGCACTCACTCCCAGTCAACTGATCTGGGTTTAATCCATCATCATTCTTTAGCTCACTCCGCCACCCCAGTTCAGACATGGCCATATGCAAATCAGTCTGACCCTGTGCCTCATGGGAACAGTCCAGCCCGAACTGCCAAGCCATGTCTTCCTGGACCGGAAACAAGCATCCTGGGACCGGTTTCTGGCTTACAGCCGTCATCAGCCAGGCTATCTTGCATCCAGTGGCAAAGTGAGCAAGGGACCCACGTCTGAGCATACCCTGCCAACTTAGGGCGAACACAGCAAAACCAAAGGGGATGATGGACGGAGTGTTGAACATTGCAAGCACTCACTCCCAGTCAACTGATCTGGGTTTAATCCATCATCATTCTTTAGCTCACTCGCCACCCCAGTTCAGACATGGCCATATGCAAATCAGTCTGACCCTGTGCCTCATGGGAACAGTCCAGCCTGAACTGCCAAGCCATGTCTTCCCTGGACCGGAAACAAGCATCCTGGGACCGGTTTCTGGCTTACAGCCATCATCAGCCAGGCTATCTTGCATCCAGTGGCAAAGTGAGCAAGGGACCCACGTCTGGGCATACCCTGCCAACTTAGGCGAACACAGCAAAACCAAAGGGGATGATGGACGGAGTGTTGAACATTGCAAGCACTCACCCCCAGTCAACTGATCTGGGTTTAATCCATCATCATTCTTTAGCTCACTCCGCCACCCCAGTTCAGACATAGCCATATGCAAATCAGTCTGACCCTGTGCCTCATGGGAACAGTCCAGCCCGAACTGCCAAGCCATGTCTTCCCTGGACCGGAAACAAGCATCCTGGGACCGGTTTCTGGCTTACAGCCCTAAGTTGGCAGGGTATGCCCAGACGTGGGTCCCTTGCTCACTTTGCCACTGGATTCAAGATAGCCTGGCTGATGACGGCTGTAAGCCAGAAACCGGTCCCAGGATGCTCGCTTCGGTCCAGGGAAGACATGGCTTGGCAGTTCGGGCTGGACTGTTCCCATGAGGCACAGGGTCAGACTGATTTGCATATGGCCATGTCTGAACTGGGGTGGCGGAGTGAGCTAAAGAATGATGATGGATTAAACCCAGATCAGTTGACTGGGGGTGAGTGCTTGCAATGTTCAACACTCCGTCCATCATCCCCTTTGGTTTTGCTATGTTCGCCCTAAGTTGGCAGGGTATGCCCAGACGTGGGTCCCTTGCTCACTTTGCCACTGGATTCAAGATAGCCTGGCTGATGACGGCTGTAAGCCAGAAACCGGTCCCAGGATGCTCGTTTCCGGTCCAGGGAAGACATGGCTTGGCAGTTCGGGCTGGACTGTTCCCATGAGGCACAGGGTCAGACTGATTTGCATATGGCCATGTCTGAACTGGGGTGGCGGAGTGAGCTAAAGAATGATGATGGATTAAACCCAGATCAGTTGACTGGGGGTGAGTGCTTGCAATGTTCAACACTCCGTCCATCATCCCCTTTGGTTTTGCTATGTTCGCCCTAAGTTGGCAGGGTATGCCCAGACGTGGGTCCCTTGCTCACTTTGCCACTGGATTCAAGATAGCCTGGCTGATGACGGCTGTAAGCCAGAAACCGGTCCCAGGATGCTCTGCTTTCCGGTCCAGGGAAGACATGGCTTGGCAGTTCGGGCTGGACTGTTCCCATGAGGCACAGGGTCAGACTGATTTGCATATGGCCATGTCTGAACTGGGGTGGCGGAGTGAGCTAAAGAATGATGATGGATTAAACCCAGATCAGTTGACTGGGGGTGAGTGCTTGCAATGTTCAACACTCCGTCCATCATCCCCTTTGGTTTTTCTATGTTCGCCCTAAGTTGGCAGGGTATGCCCAGACGTGGGTCCCTTGCTCACTTTGCCACTGGATTCAAGATAGCCTGGCTGATGACGGCTGTAAGCCAGAAACCGGTCCCAGAATGCTCGTTTCCGGTCCAGGGAAGACATGGCTTGGCAGTTCGGGCTGGACTGTTCCCATGAGGCACAGGGTCAGACTGATTTGCATATGGCCATGTCTGAACTGGGGTGGCGGAGTGAGCTAAAGAATGATGATGGATTAAACCCAGATCAGTTGACTGGGGGTGAGTGCTTGCAATGTTCAACACTCCGTCCATCATGCCCTTTGGTTTTGCTATGTTCGCCCTAAGTTGGCAGGGTATGCCCGGACGTGGGTCCCTTGCTCACTTTGCCACTGGATTCAAGATAGCCTGGCTGATGACGGCTGTAAGCCAGAAACCGGTCCCAGGATGCTCGCTTCCTGTCCAGGGAAGACATGGCTTGGCAGTTCGGGCTGGACTGTTCCCATGAGGCACAGGGTCAGACTGATTTGCATATGGCCATGTCTGAACTGGGGTGGCGGAGTGAGCTAAAGAATGATGATGGATTAAACCCAGATCAGTTGACTGGGGGTGAGTGCTTGCAATGTTCAACACTCCGTCCATCATCCCCTTTGGTTTTGCTATGTTCGCCCTAAGTTGGCAGGGTATGCCCAGACATGGGTCCCTTGCTCACTTTGCCACTGGATTCAAGATAGCCTGGCTGATGACGGCTGTAAGCCAGAAACCGGTCCCAGGATGCTCGTTTCCGGTCCAGGGAAGACATGGCTTGGCAGTTTGGGCTGGACTGTTCCCATGAGGCACAGGGTCAGACTGATTTGCATATGGCCATGTCTGAACTGGGGTGGCGGAGTGAGCTAAAGAATGATGATGGATTAAACCCAGATCAGTTGACTGGGGGTGAGTGCTTGCAATGTTCAACACTCCGTCCATCATCCCCTTTGGTTTTGCTATGTTCGCCCTAAGTTGGCAGGGTATGCCCAGACGTGGGTCCCTTGCTCACTTTGCCACTGGATTCAAGATAGCCTGGCTGATGACGGCTGTAAGCCAGAAACCGGTCCCAGGATGCTCGTTTCCGGTCCAGGGAAGACATGGCTTGGCAGTTCGGGCTGGACTGTTCCCATGAGGCACAGGGTCAGACTGATTTGCATATGGCCATGTCTGAACTGGGGTGGCGGAGTGAGCTAAAGAATGATGATGGATTAAACCCAGATCAGTTGACTGGGGGTGAGTGCTTGCAATGTTCAACACTCCGTCCATCATCCCCTTTGGTTTTGCTGTGTTCCCTGAGGGTCACACGTCGGCGCAGTGGCCACTGCCGAAAACAGTGGCAGGACCTGAGAGGCTAAGCGAAGAAGATCTTCGAAGTCCATCTGGGCCTGGTACGTCCAGGGAGGAGGGGCGCGGGCCATACCCTGATCCCCCAATGCGTCGCACCTGGCAGAGAGCCAGACAGCAGCAAGGAGGGGGTGAGTATGTGCCTTGATGAACTTTGTACAATAACGTGCATGTTCACGTATTGAAGTCAGTGTCATGATTTTTAGGTTTTGCGACAATAGAGACCCATGTAATGTGTAACATGTAGCATATGCAACAATAGTTACATGGTTAGGTCCCTTCAAACAGGGCCATGTAAGACTAAAATAGGCTGGGTATTACCAGTAGTGCTATACTATTGTATAATGGGCACATGACAACACAATGTGCAAGAAAGAGACCCTTTACGTATTTCTGTGATGCTCAATATAGTTCATACCAAATACTATTGTTTGCCCTGGTCTCTGTATTGAGACAACAACACTTTTGTGTTATTTGATGCTTGTGAACGTGTCTGTGACATGCCATGTAATACAACCAGGTAGCAGGCACTGTGTAATTGCAGGCCTTGGTAAGTGGAGATTGATCTGTGTTAAACATTTTACAAACAGCAGTGGTGATATCTGTTGTCCAATGTAGCAGCTGGCAATATTCAGACTTATGTGTACTGATGTCACATGTCAGACTGGACCTTACCATAAGTGAGTGACAGAATGCATCCCATCTAAATTTGAGAAGATTCCAAGTTTTGGACTATGTGTAAGTGACAACAGGTGTCATTTGAGTACCTAACAAAGTAGGTGTTAGGTTGTAAGGGGGGTAAGTCCATGGAAGTGGAAGTTACACATTCCTAATGGTATTGATGGTTGTTACAAGGGATGTTAATCTTTGTGTGCAAATAAAACTATGGTTTAACACTGTAAATCAGATATCTTGAAATGTGGCTTCACCAACATCTGAGAAGGGTAGATATACTCAGGTTAAGAACACAACAGCATCTGAGCTGGGCAATATGTGACTGGTGATATTTATCAGGGAGGGATAGGCTGACTTGTCCTTGTGAGATGTGGACATTATCAGGATGTACACGATAAGAAATAGTGTTGGCAAAAGGTATCAAGTAAAATGTTGTGCACTAAAATTGTGGCCACACAAAGATTCTATCTGGCCTGGTGGTATAGTATGTTACATGTCCCTGAAGTAATATTAAGTCATTGTCTTTGGCAGAGTGATAAGCTGTGTTTACTTGGCAAACTGTTAAAAGTGTTGCAATCTGCCTACAGTACATTTGATTATTGCACTGTGCTGACATGACTCAACACCAGTAGAAATACATTTTTGCCTTACTATGCCTATATTCCATGTGCAACTTATATATGAGTTACACATGTGACACTTAAAACTGCTTCATCTGCTAATGGACAGATGTGCAACAGTAATGTGATCCGTGTGAAATAGCCTATTCCATGAATCCTACATCTTGATGGTGACTTATCAAACTATGTTAACTGAAGCAGGGCACCTGCTGTTCCACAAGCTCTGGATTAGAGAGAGCTCACTATGGGCCACATGTATGAAGCCTTTTTGAGTTCGCAAACGGGCCGATTCGCAGAATCGACCCGTTTGCGAATCCAAAAAAGGCTTTTCACATGCCTCAAACCCAAATTGTGATTCAGTAACCTGCTACTGAATCAATCAATCAATCAATCAAATAGCTTTATTTCGATATAAATATCATAAAAGCATCAGCCATTTCATCAAATGTATCAAATAGAGTTAAAAAAAGAAAGAGAATAAAAGGAATACAAACACATATAAACAATACAATAGGAAAGTACAACTCTAAAACCGTTAAAACATAAAGCTATTTCCTCAAGGTTCTAGATTCGTTTGAGTAAAAGTTTTAAAATGATTAATATCAACTGAATGCTATTCTACATCAAACGCCAAGTGTTCCGCCACAGCTCCTTGACCCTCCCCGTCAGGATTGCCAGTTATTTTTCAGCAGAAAGGGCTGGGGGGACTGCCCTCTGTATGGCCCTACACCTGGTTATCCAGGCGCATCCTAAGAACTTGGCGACTCCGCAAACAAACAGTGTGCTCGGGTCTGATTTTAATATGCGTAAAGCAACTCTATGATCCAGAGTGCCTAGTTGTTTGCATATGGGGACGAGCCACCTGGACCTTGTGCTTGCGTGACCAGGACACGCAAACATAAGGTGGGCCACGCTCTCCTTTGGGGTGTCACACAGTGGGCATTCTTCAGTAGTGTGATACGGTGGAGACCATTTTGCAGTAAATTCACGGACTGGGAGACAGCCAAACCTAAATTGGATGTATAAAGACCTATCTCTGGGGACCTGGATTATGTCCATATATGGTTCTAGGCCTCTATACAATTTATATTGGAAGAACTCCTCCGTGAGTCTTCCCATATTAGGATTATTGAATTCCTTGGCATCAATCCAGGCCCAGAAGGTCCGTTTAAGTTCCTCTTTGCTCTGTGGGATTTGGGTGTCCCAAGAGGCCTTAAAGCCAAGTGCAATTATTACTGCTTTAAGATTGGAGATCCATTTGATCTCCTTCTTGGTGTCAATACGCATAATTTCTGTGAGTGCCTCAGCGTAGTTGGCTAATTCTGGGGTCCTCCTGAGACGGGCCCAGTAGAGCAGAGGGCGGAGTTTGGCCAGATCTTTAAAACGGCGCCTGCCCAGATCATAGACCAAGGGGGTTAAGGGGACTCCTCGTGGTAACATAATCAAGTCCCTAAAGAACTTGTGTTCCGATCTACTAATATCATCGAGATTTTCAAAGCCCCATAGCTCGGCGCCATAGAGAGCCGAGCTAACGGCCTTGGCTCCATATACAGTAAGTGCCGGGGCAACAGGTCTACTAAAGGAAGAGCGATGTTCTCTGCTCAGTGCCCCGGCCGCCCTTTTATGGTTTAGGAGCATCTTATCAAGATGGGGTCTCCACTGTACTTTTTCTGATAAGCGAATCCCCAAGTAATCAAAGGTGGAAACCCTCTCCAGGCGAGTCCCATCTAAAGTGAAGTTGTTCCTAAACGACTTATGGGGGTTGAAAGTCATTAGTTTTGATTTTGTTGTGTTTATAAGCAACCCCCGAGAGTTACAAAAGGTTTGGAACTTATTCAAGAGGGTTTGCAGGCCTGCCGGGGTCTTGGAAATGAGCAGTGTGTCATCAGCAAACAGGAGAGTTGGCACTTTTTTGCCTGCCAGGGCGGGGGCGTCGGCTGGTGTTTCTTGCAAATAGCTAACCACCCCGTTTACATATAAAGAAAACAGGGTGGGCGCCATCACACAGCCCTGGCGAACTCCCCTGTTTACTGGAATCTTTCCAGTAAGCTGCCCTTGCGACCCCCATCTTACCTGGGCATAATTGCCCTTGTTGAGCCTCTCTAAGAGGTTAAGAATTAGTAAAGGGATGCCCATCTCTCGGAGTATTTCCCATAATCTATTCCTAGGAACCAAGTCAAAGGCAGTCCTCAGGTCGAAAAAAGCGAGATAAAGACTGCCCTTGCCCACCGTTACCACTTTCCCGTGAATCATAAGAAGTCTAAAAGCCTGGTCCACCGTACTCGTATTGGTCCGGAATCCTGCCTGAAACTCAGAGAGGATGTCCTCCTCCTCCGCCCAGGCCTGGATTCGCTGTAGGACAACCCTCCCAACTACCTTCTGCATCGAGTCTATAAGGCTAATAGGCCTATAGTTTGAAGGGTCTTCTCTAGCTCCCTTTTTATAGATGGGGACTACCTCTGCCCCCTTCCATGATTCTGGTACTGGACATCCTCTAGTGATGGAGTTAATTAAGAGGAGGACGTACTCGGCCCATTTGTCCGGGTCAGCTAAAAAATAGATCGCCTGGAAGGCCGTCCGGTCCTGGGGCCTTAGCAGGCACCAGCCTACTTATAGCCACCTTAACTTCCTTTAGCGTGAAGGGGCCACCATCAACAGGCCTTAAATGGGTCGGGGGGTCACCATCTATGATTCTATTATTAGTACTGGAATTAGATGGGGGATGGCCGTCTGCACTTGTGTAGCTAGGCCCAGAATAAAGGTTGCCAAAATGATCACTCCAAGCTTCAGGAGTAATATGATTGGGGATTTGATCTGCTTCTGCCCTATTTGTCCTCCTGACTAGTGTCCAGAATAAATTTGTGTCCCTTGCTAGACTTGCACATTTTAACTCTAGCCATCTACTGAATCGCAAATTGGGTTTTGCGATTCGGTATTAGGAAGGGGCGTGTTAAGGGCGTCCTTTCCAAATACCGGATTGCAACGGTATGTATGAATGTTTTGTGACTGAAATGCGGTCGCAAAACATTTGCATTTTACCACCTACTTCAAGTAGGTGGTAACCCATTCACAAATGGGAAGGGGTCCCCAAGGGACCACTTCCCCTTTGTGAATGTTTGTAAAAGCATTTTTTAAGAGCAGGCAGTGGTCCCACGGACCACTGCCTGCTCTTAAAAAATGAAAGGAAAACTTTTCATTTTTCTTTTTGTAAAGCATCCCGTTGCTTTAAGGAAAACGGGCTGCTTTACAAAAAAAATAAGATTGCTTTATTAAAAAGCAATCACAGACATGGTGGTCTGCTGACCTCAGCAGGCCACCATCCCTGTGATTTTTGCGATTCCTATGGGGGTCACAAATTGCGATCTACCTCATTCATATTAATGAGGTAGGTTGGTTTGCGACCCACTACGAATCGGTCGGTGAAACTCATGGAGTTTCATACATTGGAAATTGCGATTACCTAATTGCGATTCTTAGAAAATCGCAATTAGGTAATCGCAATTTCCAATTTTGATACATGTGGCCCTATATGCTGTATGTTAAGGCTGCAGTGTTCTTCTATTTCTTAGTAGAAGGTTTTGTTTTCCTTGGATCACATGAGGTAAAGGTAGTATACTATGAAGGCATCAGGAGTGAAAGACAAACCATCAGCTGGTACATAGATGTGGTTAAGATGTTGAGAAAGATAAACATGACGTGGCATCAAACTATGTTCCTGACACCATTATGTGAGAGTGCGCACAGGTCTTGTAGCTTTCAGTAATGTGCTATTGACTCAATATGACCTAATTTTGTCAACCAAGTAGAAATTATGATGTTAGCCAATGTGGGTAGAGTTGCTAATACACCTGTGTACCATGTACATATCAACATCTCAACTAATTTCTTTTCTAATCTGTTTTTCAGCATCAGACCAGGGCAGCGAGGGAGACAGTGCCACAACTGTTGGGAAAGCATCTGGCCACAGTGGTTCTCATACTACCATTGAGCAAGAGGGAACCAGTGGCACAGAGTGTGATGGGAGCGCCACTGTGGAGCTGATCGACGTGACGGCCGTAACATCTTCGTCCGGGTCCAGTTCCATTGAGGCCTCCCAGGTGGTGGTGGATCCCCCTGGACCTGTGTCCACTACATTTGAGTCCACCACCCCCCTTACCACCTCCGCCCTCACAGCTGCTTGCCTAAGAGGGGAGAAGTTTCCTTTGCACAAGGCACCTCACCCCCTGCCTCTGTCTCCCCTGCTGTCCTGAGTGTGGAGGCCATTGACCTCCTGAGACAGATCTCTGTGGGTCAGACAGCAGTGCTGAATGTCCTCCAGGTGCATACCAATCAGCAGACCCAGTTGGTATCTTTCCTGGAGAGCATTCACTCTGACTTGTCTTCCCTACAGAGATCCATTCAGGCTTTAGCCTCCACACTGACTGCAGCATTATCCCAAATCTTGCTTTCCACCCCCTCTCCTGTCTCTACCCCATCCACAGTCCCTATTCCCATACCTGACCAAAACACACACAAATCTGACCACGCATCTACAGCAGCATCCACAAGCAGCACTCAAACACCCAGACATAAGGCGAAAGACAGACACACACGCACTCAGCAGACACAAGACTTCCACATCCACTGACTTGAAGCAGACACAGCACTCATGTCACCACATGGCTCATATACAGATAAACAGGCAGACAGCACACCATCACTCACACACATGACAGACACCACGGCAGCACATACAGACATGGCGTATACATCACTACCCTCTGCTTCCACACCCCCACTCTTGCCTCTCCTTATACCCAATCGGCCCAGAAACTCTACCTCATTGCCCTTGACCGCTTCCCTTCCCAAACTTACCAACCCCCTCCCAAACCTAAAAGGAAGACCCTTGTGCCCCTGTCATACCCTTCAACATCCACCCCCAAAACACCTAGCCAGTTCCCTACTGAGACCCAAAGGCAACAGCAAGGAAGCCGGAAAAGGAAACCTTCACCTCCTGCCACCGCCCAAACCCCCTCTAAACCCAGAAGATCTTCTCCCCATCCTACCCCAGTACCTCCGCGGGGAAGAAATCAAAAGGCAAAAAGGTCCCCCTCCCCTCCCTATTCCTTTCACCACCTTTCAGGGATATAAAATACCCAAAATGGTGAAGCCCAGACCTTCCACTCCTATATCCTGCCCTCCCACTGACCTAGCCGACCCCCCCAATCCTGAGCGCAGCCCTACCAAGGACCAACCCATCCCCCCTAATTATTTAATTTTGGTGCCTGGCATGCCCCCTGGATGTCCCTTCCTGGGGAGGTATACCTCAGCAGCATTACTGAAGGCAAGTTAGGGTGGGCGACACTTTGCTGGCCCACAACATGGACATTTGGACTGGCCATTGGCCTTTCTTTTCATACTTGAACTCTGGAGGCTGAATTAAGCAATTTTTTTTGTTTTTGGTATTCCTGTGTCCAAACATATCTCTTGCTGTTAACTGTTATTCATGTGTAAATTGAGATGTGTGAGTACAGTTCTACTAGTATGACAATGATAGCATATGGCTCCTAGAGTAGGTAAGTCTATTGGAATGTTGTGTGGATTTGTGTACCTACATTGGCTGGGTGTCAATGTCTGCATGAGTTTTATGTAGAAGTGTGGAGTGAAGGGCCAAACCTTGCATTGGATATTGTATGCATTCATAGTTTAGTTAGAAGTCCATTATGCAAGTGTGTCAACGGACAAAACTCAATGAGATTTATGCTGCATATGTGTTTGATGTGTACCAAGTGAATCTTCTTGTCAATACACTTCGAGGCGTTGTGACTCTACATACATGTAAGTTACTTTAGCCACACATGCGCACAGAGCAATGTGTAAACTGCAAAATGTGACTAAATAGATATGGGCCAATTGCTGTTCCTTCAGTGGATCTTGTTGAGCACTTTCAATGACAAAAATTGCCACATGTGGATGCCACTTTGTGCCAATAGCCATTAGTCCCAGCTGAGACCGATTCCCAATGTGCTGTCCACAAATAGAGTGTGAGGTAGGTACAAATCATACTGTGTCCTGGCCCTGTTGTCTAC
The DNA here is from genome assembly GCA_963921515.1 of Calotriton arnoldi. Classification (NCBI taxonomy): domain Eukaryota; kingdom Metazoa; phylum Chordata; class Amphibia; order Caudata; family Salamandridae; genus Calotriton; species Calotriton arnoldi. Next base: position 153,301 of record CAWUFW010015910.1, read on the forward strand.
CAGGACTCCCCTTAAATTAGAGATCCATTGTATGCAGGGTGTCTATGCACTGTGGCCTCCTCTGTAGTGGAATTTGGATGGGTGTAATGCCATTCACATTAGATGCCTATTTCAAGGTGGATGGTGTGTGTGAGTCCATGACAATCCATAGTAAGTTAGACTGTGTTTCTGTACTTACTAATTCCCTACTGATATATGTGTTTGTTGCATGAGGAGCTGGCTTATGGTACAGGAATAGGTGTCGCAGGAGTTGATAGCTAGTTATAATATGGTGTGATTGCTGAGTTGGGCACTACATTGCGAACAAATGTGCTTCAGGGCTTAATGCACAGTTAGAGTATGTGAGTATGTGCATATACATTATTAGTAAACTGAACATAGACCACATCATGCTGACGTGATGTGCCTTTATATTCTGTGTTGATGAACACATGGCCCCACATTTGATCTTCCACCCACAGATATTATGCACCATACTTGACCGTGGTTTCCTGCTTGATAGGGGATGTATGTGCTATCAGAGGGTCATGTTTGTTGTTAAGTGTGGGTCAGGGTTGTCAAGGAGTTTTTGTGTGTCAAGTGATGTTGAGTCTGTGTATATGCTCAGGTATAATGTGTCACGTGCAAACAGTGGCACAGCCACAAGCGTTAGGACTTCTGGGTTCTAGTAGAGTGTATCAGTCTAGTAATCTTTGCATTGTGACTGCTTTATCTTGTTTGTCACAACATGGGTTGGAGTAGCTTCATTTAACAATGAAATTGGGGTGGGGACTCATAGGGATGTGTATTGTGTCTATGTGGCCAGCTTTTTCAGCCAAACGAGCCACATGAATGTGCTTTTCACATATTGTTACACATGTGATATGTCAATACTTCAGGCATATGACAGAATCTAGATCAGTGAATGCACACCTTACATTGTACATAAGATGCCTGAGTGTTTGACATTGGCAAAGGCTGTTATTGTAAATTCACTTAGTTGACACAAAGGTGACTTCAGTGCTTTGGGATTTGTAGTTGGGTCAGTGAAGACAGTAGGATAATGTGCTTGTAGTGTTACAGATCTCAGCTAATAGTTGTGGGGTACTGGTAGGTGATGCAGCTGCAAAGTCTGCTTTATGTTTTTTCAAGATGTTGCTGCACTAATGGAGTTTGGATGGTAGCTTTCTGTGCATACAATTGCCATTATGGTAATGCCAGGCACTATCAAGTCCAATAACTACTCATATACTGATATACATTTGTCAGTGCTTGCTCCTCCAATGCACCTTCAAGCCCCCTCATATGGTACATCTCAAGGTATACATTTTCGGCATTACACTGCACTGCAACACTCTCCTTCACGGTGCAGTTTAGGAGATCAGGTGGACCCTCTGTCTCTGCTCCCAGCAGTGGTGATGAGGGTATTGGTTAAGGGAGGACGTAGTGTGCCTGTGTATGGACTTCTGTGGGACATACTTTTAGGAGTGCATTGGTGTTATGTTGCCATGACATGTGCATTTAGAGCAGTGGTGAGCTCACCATACATATTTCTGTACAGATATCTATATGCCTACACCCATTTGTATTTCTACTTTTATGTTGGGTCTGTCCCTGTATTTCCAGTTCACACTGAGGATACCCGATGCTGACATACCCTCGTTCCCCTGCACAACATGCTATAGGACACTTTCAAATTACTGCACATTCGCTTTGTGGTCACTTCAATGTGTAGGGCAGAGTCTTCAAACTGGGGCGGGCCCCCTAGGGGGCCTTAAGTGATATCGGTGGGGTACCAGTCTCTGGCCAAGAGTAGCATCATGTTTTGTTTTATGTGTTAGAAGCTTGAGCTGCAGTAAGACAGCCTTGAAATGGACTATCAATGACAACTTTGGTCATTTATTTCCTGACTGGGAGTATGTGTCAAAAGGGGTAACAGAGCTTAAATAATACCAATCCTCCTGTTTTGAATTGAATTATATTCTCTTTGGTGTGCTATCATACCATTAATAACATATTTAAAGCCATTATGAAATGGTGTAATAATTTTACACATGCAACGTTGGGACTTCCTTCATAGGTCTGTTCATCATTTCATCTTCAGCATCACAATTGAGTTAAGGGCATTTTGTTTGACCCTTTGAGAGACAATGGAATGAAAGACATCTGCAACAACAGATGCCTGGTTTAGACATATTTAGATATTGCCAATTTAGCTGAATAATTGTACAAAAATTGAGGGGGGGCCAGAGGATTGATTTTTTTTACAGGGGGGTGGGGTGGGCGCAGCATTGATAATTTTGAAGCCCACTGGTGTAGGGGTAGGTGTGTCACTTACTGGCGACAACGTCCGTGACGGTCCTGGTTCTGCTGATCATCAAGTAGGTACAGAAGCGGTATGACGTGCGCAATGGGCTCCATCACTGCACAGGAAATGTGGTGACTTTCGGCCTTATGAGCCTCCCCTTCCACCAGCTATGATGAGGTGGTTTGACCGACACAGACGGCGTATCAGAAATACGCATTGTGATAGCGTGGGCGGTTCCAGGGCCGGACTGCACTCAGATCTTCTCCATTGGACCTTTCAGAAATCGTCGCAGTCGGAATTTCCAGTCGGATTCGGAAGAACTGAATCGGTCGGTAAGCCATGAATTGCAGCGCATCATAATACTGCGGTTGGAATGACCACTTCCGACGTGAGATTGGGCGGTCAGACTGACCCCGACAAGCCTGCGGAGGCTTACCAACCGACATCGTAATAAGCCCCATAGGGCCATATTAGGATGTCAGACTGACAGCCACCGACAGGCCGTCGGTAGCGGTCCATCCGACATCCAAGGCATATGTCGGAACACCGGATTACAATGCCGGCGGTCAGATCGATGTTGTCAGAGGGACCGACGCCACCTCCAACAGGATCAAGGATCTCGTCGGGGTGTCGGTCGGAGACCTAATCCCTACAATGGAGGCAGTGCCTGCAGAGGCACCGCTGTAGGGATTAGGATGTCCCTTTCCAACAGTCTTTCCATGTTGGCCTTTCCAACATGGAAAGACTGTCGTAAAGTGACTTTGGGGGCCCCTAGCAGGGCCCGCATGCCCACAGGCCTCCACTGTGTGGCCCCCGAAACATCTATGCATAGGGTGCCTGGCACACGGTGCATAGATGTTTCGAAACATACCCTTTACCATTGCAGCTTGTGCTGTGGCCCTTTTACGGGCCAGAGCACAAGCCACAAGGGTAAAGGCTATATTTCTGACTGCGGTACTGGCGGTCACATCATAATATCCGGAGTGGAACCACCTACTACATGTCGAGTGCTTCCACTCTCGAAACGATGTCAGTCGAATGCTTGTCCGACCGTCATCATAACAAGGCCCATAGTTGTCAGTGTTCAATATGTTGGTAAGTACTTTTTTAAGTTTGTATTGCCCCGTTTTATTTCTCAACATCTCTGAATAGAGTTTGGAATTGCTCACTAACAAATTGCTTCAAGCATAAGAAGGCAGGGGGGAGAACATGGCGGGCGGCTGAACGCCTAGGTCGCGAGTCCCGCAGTCGAGTGGCTAGTAATTAGGAAATGCTTACGGTTGGGTGCGGTATACAGCGGGGAGTTGTGGGGCTGTGAGGGTCCCCCCCCCCTCCGGTGGGGGTCCGTGTTTGGTGGTGGGTCTCGGCGTCTGTTTTTGGTGCGGCGCCTGGTTTGGCGCTGCTACGTGGAGACGAGCTCTGAGGGCTGTTGTGCTGCGCCCGCCAATGCTTGGAGCCTGTGTGACGAGTAAGGGGGACTGCCGGAGCTCGCGAGAGCAGGAGAGTGAGGCCAGCGAAGAACGGTGAGCGGAGTGCACGGAGGAGCTGAATGGGACCGGGAGCTGTGGAGGTATTGGGAGGTGTACTGTCCCCCATTCCTTGCGACGACGGAGCCGGGACTGGTAAAGTGGGGAATGAGTTGGGGGATTTTTGGTCTGTGGCAGCTTACACATTCCAGCACTTACGCAGGGTTACATTTAAACAAAATTTTAGAGGGGCTCCTTATAATTTACTTTACCACTCAGAATCAGTGGGGTCATCAGGAATCTCATTAACTAATGTAGAGCCCCCTTGTGTTCGCGTTGAACCCAGGCTGAATGTAACTGGACTAAATAAGCTGAACATTAAATATCAAACGGGCTCCCATACTCAATTTTTTTATACAGATGATGAAGTGAAACCCTCCGTTTGCATGAATTCTAACAGGAAAAAAGGTCAAGGCAAGAAGAGGGGCTCGTCTGTTTCACAGCTGTCCCTGTCACCTGTAGCGGGTAAGAACGATAAGCATAATCCCATAGTCGCTAATGTTAAGATTGATACATTAGGAAATGAGCCTCAAAAGCTAAACTTGCTGAATCAAGGAAGGGAGGACACAGTGTCGTTAGACAACATTTCTGAGTCAACCCAGGAGCAAGTTAAAGATTGGAGTTTACTACAGGATATTGGCTCAGCTAAATACACCAGCAGGAAACAAAGGGCCCAAAAATCCAAAGGAGTTACGACAGCAGTGGTTTCCACTAGAGCCGCAAAAATAGCAAAAAAAGAACAGCTAAAGAGGGGCTCTAATTTAAGAATTACTCCCTCATTGCGCTCCTTTTTCAAAATCCAAGAGAAGCCAGTACAGACTGAAGCTTTTACTAATGTAACACCTACACCAGCACGGAAGACAATGGAGTCACAAAATAAATATCAAGCCCTTAGGCTAGAAGATCAAGGCCAGGACGATGCACATACTACAGATGCTACTTCAGAAGAAGCCCCACAAACAGAATCCCTACAATGTGAGGGCCACTTACAACATAGTAAGCTTGTCGATGGCCAAGGTAGGGAGCAAGTTAGAGATACCCCTTTAAGGGAGGATATGGGGGTTTTAGCGGCCTCATTGTTAATGGAGATGAAAAATGGGTTTGCCAAATCAGAGAAAAATCAGGAGAAAATCCAGGCCACTTGCGAGGCTCTGGAGGCTAAAGTTAATGCATTGGTTAATAGAGTGGTGGTAGTCGAATCGGCTCTGGAACAAATTAAGGATGATGTGAGGACTTGTCAGAGTGACATTAAGAAAATATCTTCAACAGAAAGCGAACTCAGAGATAAAATCGAGACTTTAGAAAATAACGCTAGGAGGAATAATTTACGCATACTAAACATTCCTGAAGGTCAGGAAGGCCAAAATATAAGATCCTTTGTAGTAAGTCTCTTGAAAGATTTTATACCTGATTTGGATGAAAAAGTGTTGGATGAAGACATACAAAGAGCCCATAGAGACCCATTTAGGCTAAATAGAGACAGGAAAAATCCACGTAGAGTTTTAGTCAACTTTAAAACTTATTCAATAAAAGAACGTATGCTGAATAAAGCTTTAAACTCTGGCAACTTGACAAGAGATGGATATAACTATAAAATCCGCTCGGACATTTCCAAGGCCACCGCTGATAGGCAATGGGCCCTAGGAAAATATATGCAGGACCTCAGGGCCGAAGGAGCCACTGTTCAGATGAAATTTCCAGCCCTCTTACGCATAATGTGGTGCAACAAAACCTATAACATTAGAGCCCCAAAAGAAGTGGAGCAGTTACTAGAAATTATGAAGACAAACACGGATAAGTAGCTTTAAATCCCAAATCGCTTTAAAATTTTTTATAGCCGATCGACTGCGGTCCTCAAACTGGGCAACGAGGTTGCTCAATGGAAATGGGGAGGGTTCTCCAGGGTGGGGGTATGAACATCTTTTCTAGGTTTTATTTTGTGCACGTTGATAATTTCTTTGGGTGGGGAGCATTTGGGGAAAAAATAAAAAAAAATATTTGTCCGATATGTGAATTATATAGCAAACAGGGAGGGTGCCATAGGCAGCAAGAAAGAAATCAACTCAATGGGTGATCTGAAAATAGTAACTTGGAACGTGAATGGGCTAAGAACAAGGGGTAGGCGTCAAAAGATTTTTGAGTACCTTAAACAACAAAATTGCGATATCATTATTTTACAAGAGACACATCTGTTAAGGAACGAGTGGCTTGAAGCCATAAAATACGAGAACTGGATTGGGGAGACTGTTTCTACCAACCAAACATGTAACACTAAGGGTGTGTCTATCATTATTAGAAAATCACATATTTTTACATTAATAGGACAGACAGTAGATTCAAGAGGAAGATGGGCTATAGCAAATATAAAAGTTAATGACATCGCTTTTCCGTAGCGGGGTATTATGGGCCCAATATAGACGATCCAATGCCCCTTCAGTCACTATACGCACAGTTGCTATTACAGTCTACCCCAATAATATTAGGTGGTGATTATAATATTTTATTAGATCCTAAAAGAGATAGACACCCCCAAGTAAAGTCTTAAATCTACCCAAGATGCGAGAGTACTTGAATAGACTCAGAGAAGATCTGGGTTTAATTGATATTTGGAAATTAAAAGGGGACCAAACAAATAAATTTACTTTTAGAAACTATAAGTATGGTCATGCCTCAAGATTAGATTTCTTTTTAGTGGATAAACTCCTAAGTAATAAAGTTAAGAAAGTCCAGCACTTGCCCGCACATTTGTCCGATCACTCATTAGTTCAATTATATATTAAGTTCGAGTTAAGGCAGGGCGAGAAAAGGTGGACTTTGGATCGAACACTCCTATTAGACCAACAAGTTATTGACAAACTAGTAGTGACAACTGAAAATTACTTTAAAGAAAATGGTAAAGGGGAGGTGTCCAAAATGATAGTCTGGGATGCGTACAAAGCCGTGCTTAGAGGCACACTAGCCGGCATAGCGATAGGAAAAAATAAACTGAAGAAGCTTAAAATCTCACGAATAGAGGCAGACTTATTAGAGAGACAAGCCAACCTAGAAAGTATGACTCCTGAAGAAGATCGTAGCAGTTTAATAGAGGAAATAATGAAGCTGAAACAGGAGCTCACCTTAGAACTAGAAGAAAAGATAAGGAGGAGATGGCAAGCTAGCACTTTGTCAAATTATGAATTTGGGGAGAATAGCGGTAAATTGTTAGCTTGGAAGCTCAAGACAGAGCTAAATAGAAACAAGATAACAGCTATCCACAAGGGAAACGGAGGACAAATAATTGAAGATAAGGCAGGCATTGAAGAGGCCTTTGAGCATTTTTTCCAGTTATTATATAAGGAAGATCTAGTACCTTCATCCCTAACAATAGATACATACTTAAATAAATCATGTGTTTCGAAGTTAGATGAAGATTCTTGTGAAATTTTAAATGCACATATCACTTTAAAGGAGGTCCAGGGAGTAATCAGTAATCTTAAAAGAGGTAAGGCAGCTGGGCCGGACGCCATACCTAATGAGTTTTATGTAGCTTTAAAAGACTGTCTTGCACCTAGATTAACTGTCCTCTTCAATGCTATTTTCTTGGAGGGTCTTCCAATTCCTAAATCCTGGAATGAGGCGACGATTAGTTTGATATTAAAACCAGGCAAGGACCCTCTGTGCTGTGAGTCATACAGGCCAATATCACTCCTTAATACAGATTACAAAATTTTTTCCCAGGTTTTAGCAAAAAGACTTGGCTCATTATCGGATAAACTTATTTATGAGGATCAGAAGGGATTTATTAAAGGTAGACAACTGCATGATCTTACACACCAATTGATCGGAGCCATTGATATCGCAACTCAAGAGAAAGTACCCTTAGTAATTTTTACGTTTGACGCGGCCAAAGCATTTGACCGTGTTAATTGGTCATACCTACAAAAAGTCATTTTACACAATAATTTAGGCTTAAATTTCTCACGGGTAATAGATAATATTTATTCGGCTCCTAAGGGGAAAATACTCATTAATGGAAGCATCTCAAACAGTTTCCAAATCAAGAGAGGCACTAGACAGGGGTGCCCACTTTCACCCCACCTCTTTAATTTGTATATAGAGCCGTTAGCCAATACAATTAGGACATCTAAAGATATTCCCCCTTTTATCTTTAATAATTGGGAGCTAAAGGTGGCATTATATGCTGACGATCTGATGGTTTACTCGTGTAATTTAAATGAATCATGGAATAGTATAATTAGTATATTAACAGATTTTGGAGAAATCTCTGGTTATCAAATAAATAATCATAAAACAGAGGTAATGCATTGGAACATATCTACTCCACAAATTGAGTCCAAGAAAAAAATCAAATATCTAGGGATTCAAGTTTTAAACAGTATTGATGTTATCGCCCAAGTAAACTTGGATATAAAAACTAAAGAAATGAGGAAACTATTGAGCTCTTGGAACTGTTTATCGCTCACCTTCATGGGGAGAGCTAATGTAATAAAAATGGCTATCTTACCGAAATTTACTTTTATTTTTAACACAATTCCTTTTGAGTTTAATTTACGAAGCCTAAGAAAAATACAGGCCGAAATAAACTCGTTTATCTGGGCATCTAAAAGTGTTAGGATAGCATGGAAAAAGCTGTCCCAGAAGAAGATTCAGGGGGGGATAGCTAGCCCGGACCTTATTTTATATTACAAAGCCTTCCACTTTAAGAATATAAGGCATCTCTTTCGAGATCACGAGTCATATCCTCCCTACTGGAAAGCAGTCACAATACATGATCATTGTCTCTATTAGTTTGGACACCAAAAGTTCTTTAAGAAAATCAGACTAAAGGTGCCAAGAGCTGCATTCAAATTATGGTCAGACATAAGGAAACTATGGCAGTATCCATACTATAGCCCTCAAGCACCGATATGGAATTCTCCAGGGACTCCCGAATGCCTGAAAGACTCACTAGCCCTCTCATTGAAAAGAGTTGGGATTAGCAAGTGGGGAGAGCTGTTGGAATTTGGTAATTTAAGATCCTGGGATGAGTTAGTGGAAATAACGAAGAATGGAATATCCAGGTTTAAATTTTACCAGTTGGTTAGCTGGTCTAAAGAGCAAACGACCTGGCCAGATTATGTTGGGAGTCTGGAGGCTGAACTGCATAAAGATTCTGGGAAGAAAGAAGTATCGAAGTGGTATTGGCAGCTGGTGGAGAAGAAGGAAGGCGAAAATGACACTCCAGACCTTAAGTGGAAGAAGACTTTTCCAGCTCAAGAATTACAGCAAGCCTGGCAAGTATCCTGCACTTTTTTATGGCACATTATACTTTCTACACCTCTTAGGAAAAATCACTTGTTTACCCTGCACAGATCATATTGGACTCCTGAAAAGTTATCAAAGATGAACATCCTGATGATTAAGAAATGTCCAAGATGCGGTGAGAGGAAAGCAAATGATATTCACATGTTTTATTCATGTCATTACCTTGACACATTTTGGAGTGAAATTGGTAAGATTATCGATGGAAGCCTAAATACAACCATCAAGGTAAGAGCCTTTAATGTTATTTTTGGCATAGTGGATACCGATAACTCCAATATCACATTAACAAAGATGCAGAAATATCTTTTGTTTACATTTATTTTAATTGCAAGACGTGAGATCTGCATAAATTGGATCCTTCCTTTTCCTCCTAAGGTTGAGGACTGGGTTCGGTCTGTAGATAAATTTAGGAATATGGACAGAGCCAGAGGGGAATGTAAACGCACAAAACACTGGGATTTATGGGACTTATATAGACGGTAGGATAGGAAGAGCTGTCCAATGATTTAAACTATTGCGATTATGGTCATTTTGAGTTTTACTGGGGCCGGTACAGTGAGCTATTAACTCAGGTAAATGGCAATGTTGGTATTAAGGCATGGTTTCCACCTCGCTCCCGAGGGCGTCTAGTGAGAGGTGTCCCTGTTGCTTTTACAACAAGATCGCATAAATGAGGACAAAAAAAAAAAAAAGCATAAGAAGGCAAACGTGTGAACACCACTGTGGTTCACATTTTACTCTGTACATGACATTTTATTTCTAACGTACTGTTTTCACGAAACAAAAATTACTACATACAATATGTTTGTGTTTCACGGCCTCCAGTATTGACTCACAGCGACTTTAACTCTTGTAAAGTTAGTGGTCAGTTTTTTGGGGGTATCGGTAGTAACACTCCAGCCTGAACTGCCAAGCCAGGCCCTCGTGGTATAGGAACACAAACACTCCAAGAAGACCATTGTTTTCGCATTAGTTGGGGCTCTTCAGTCGAGCGCAGCTTGTTTCCAATTGCAAAGTGAGCACTTTTTTTTTTATCAGTGGTCACAATGCTTTTCCTCCGTGGAAAAAGTCCTTCCCCTACATCTCACCAAATCGAGGGGAATTGTTTTCCGTTCTCTTCCTGGAAAGGGATTTATGTCAGCACTGTGCTGGAGTAAAAGTCCTACTGTTTTTATGACTTACACTTATGGCAGAGATCTCTGCTCATGTAAATGGGAGTAAGCCAGCTAGGAATCCCTTTGTGAATTCCTGCCAGGCATATAGGAAGAAATTCAGATGTAATCTTACGTGTACCACTAAATTGACATTCGTGAAGAAGGCCCATTGGGCCCAGATAAAGTGGCAGTTCTGCAGAATCTGTTTAACCACAAGCACAACCTCAAGGTGGATTCTATCAGTTTGCTGATGCTGACACGTGCACATTTACTCAGATGTGTATTGAGAGACATGGGGCATAATTAATTATATTTCTTGCAAGAAAGGCTTTCAGATTGTCAAGCAATTAATTGTTCTAGATTCTGTACTGAAATCTCTTTTGGGATTCCATTCTCTCCATCTGTTACAAGGAATGTGATATGGAGTGCTAAAGATAAGAACCAGTAGTTGTAATATGTCACCCAGATATGTGTCAGCATTAAAAGTGTTTAAACGTAGATGTAAAACATTGTTTGTCTGATCATATCAGCATATTATGCATTAAAGGTATGGACCAGAGTTTTTTCGTCGACTGTTCTTCATACTTCTTTAATACTGCTTTTCTGTCAACAGGATTTATGCAATGCATTTTTGTTCTCTACAATCATCAATGAATCCAATAATTTTGAGCAACTATGACAAGCAATATTCTGAAAGAAAGACAAAAGGTATGAAAATTCAAACATGCAATGAAACGTTGAATTTCTTTTAGGACACTCATTCCTCAATGTGGTTGTAAACATGTGACAATGGGAGGATAACTTGCTAAATGAATATGCCAAGCTAAAATAAATGTTGGCTACTCTTCAAAGAAACGTTTACAAATAAGTGACTTTTTAACTTCATTTGCACAGTTTTATAGTTTTTTCCTTGGTAGGGGGCATTTTGTTTTCCTCTCAGTGGAGGTTGTAAGAGGTTATCCCTACAATACAAACTTTGTTAATTTTCAATTCAAATTTTTCTCAAAGGGTGGGCAATGGTAAGAAATCCCTTAGATGGAGAGAATGTAGGGTTTGTGGTGCAGGTTTATACCAAGCTAGTATCCCTTTACTGTGACCTAGAGCCAAGAGATCTGTTACATTTCCTTGAACCAGGACCGTCTGGGGCAAAAGACAGGTTTAATTCCGTCTGTGATGGAATAAACAGTCTCACCATAGAGAATCAATGGCAGAATGCATACCGTGACTGAGTCACCAGTTAGTGTCCTAATCAGGAGGATTAATGAGCTTCTTGAGTATGCATTTCTCTGGACCTGTTTTCCTTTTTTGCAGATGTTTGTGAATTAGTCTCGCTGAGGGATTCTTTGTGCCAGAACCTTGATAGAAAACGTAATAAGGATAAGTTATGACTGTTCATCGTAGGAACTATGAGTGAACCTCCTTCTATTGAACCAAAAATAAAATGGGCAACCCTATCCAAAATGGCGCTCACATAAACGTTACAATATTACATGATTACGCAAATGTGCAGCAAGCTCGCCTTCTTGGATTCAAACAGATTTGCATGTGCAACTGTGTCTTTCCGACGACTTGCTATTAGAGGAGTATCTTTGCTGGGATGCTCCACACTGGGTTATCTTATCCACTATCAGGGCTGGACTGGCCGTAGCGGGCACCGGGCATTTCCCTGGTGGGCCGCCAGGGTTGGGGGCCGGTTTTGGGCCCCTGTGGGCCGATTTTGTTACAGGGCCGCTTTTGCAGCATAGCTGCAATATCGGCCGCTGTAAAGAAATCGGCCAAAACCGGCCCTGGCAAACAGCTCGGCCGCACGCCCAACCCCCCGGGGGGGGCGGCCGAGCACTTTGCCAGGGCCAGTTTTGGTTCCCAGTCCGGCCCTGTCCACTATGTAGATGCTAGACCTGACAGATTTAGGGTGGTCTTCCCCCCACTTTTCTGACCTCATTTCTGCTAGCTTTAGGAGTCTGTGTACTTTACCACTGGTAACCAGTGCTAAAGTGCTTGTGCTCTCTACCCTAAACAAGATAACATTGGTTCATCCCCAATTGGAATATTTAATTTACTTATAAGTCCTTAGTAAAGTGGTACCCCCTGTACCCAGGGCCTGTAACTAAATGTTACTAGTGGGCCTGCAGCACTGATTGTGCCATCCATTAAAGCAGCACTTTAAGTATGTCTTAGTCCTGCCACTGCAGAGCCTATGTGCAATTTTACACTGCCATGTCAACCTAGCGAAATAATCCTTTTGCCAGGCCCAAACCTTCCCTTTTTATACATATAGGTCACCCCTAAGGTAGGCCCTGGACAACCCAGAGCAGAGTGCAATGTATTCAAAAGACAGGACATGTTCTTTTAAGTTTTACATGCCCTGGTAGTGAAAAACTCCTAAAGTCATTTGTCACTACTGCGAGTCCTATCTCTCCTATAGGATATCTTTGGGATTACCTTATTACATTTTATAAGTGTAATTTACAATTAGAAAGAGATAAGACCCCCAAGTCTGGTGTCTCTGGAATCCTAATTTAAAATCCTAATTTATGGTGACGTCAGATTATAACTTACAATTCAGGAAATTCCACTTTTAGAAAGTTGGTATTTTCTTACTTTAGCCATCTGGTGCCTGCTGCTTGTCTCTGATCAGTCTGGGGTGTGTGACAGCTGGGCTTTGTGCATTAGCCCCAAGACAGCTGCACACAAAGGGAGCTTAGGTGTGACTTAATGGGCCATCCTGGGAGGATGGGAGGGAAAAGCTGGACCCAGCCTCACTTACACCTGAATAGGCTGTGTCCTGTCCCCCCACAAAGGGCTGCACACACCCCTGTAGTTAGTCTGGAGCCAGGGCAGGAAGGGAGGGCCTCTATGCACTTCAAATACCTGTCACTGAAGTCTTCCTCACTTCAAAGGCCCAACTGGATATACGTACTGGACCTCTCACACCATGACTTCTGTACACCTCTGGACATGTGGCCCCTCTCCCAGGAAGAAGAACTGTTGTGCTACTAAAGGACTTGCACTCTGCTGAACTTCTGTTCACTGGATTCCTGATTTGCTGTCTTGTCCTGCTACCTGCTTCTCTCTCTTGTCTGGGTGAGAAGGACTGGACCTGCATCACTTGAACCCAAAGTGACCCAAAGGACTAGCTCACTGGCCTCCTGATCTGAAGTTTCAGGGACATAAAAGACTTCCAACCAGCCTGCTCCGACACTTGGAATCTGCAGTCAGTGAGTATGCCCTGCCAAGTGGTGCCACCCCAGTCCCGTACTCAGGCAATCCCAGCACCAGCACCTGCCGGCTTGCCAATATTAATGTGCCCTATGAGGAATAGGAGAGCATTGGAGGTAGCGAGGTCTAGTGTGGAATCCGGGTGAGAGGATTTGATTAGTGGGTTGTGAGGAGATGCCTGGTGCACCGAACGGGTCATCGCCCATATGCAGTGTTAAGTCAGCGACCCAGTATGCCAGGTGAGGCTGCCATGAAAAGTGCTGCTGTGCCGAGCGGGCATTAATCTGTGTGCAGTGTAAGTCAGCGACCATGTATGCCAAGTGGGGCTGCCGTGAAGACTGCTGCTGTGCAGATCAGGCTGGAGCTCAAGTACAGTGGAGGAACGGTGACCATGTATGCTAGAGTGGGCCGCTGGGAACAGGCAAGAAGTGTAGGCTGGTCAGGATCATTATTGGAGGAGAGAATTCATTGTGGTGACCATAGTGGGCCTGATCTGTGACTGGGACCAGCACCAGGATCGTTGCACCTCCCGTCCCCCACTACCAGGTGCTCAAACTGAAGAACTTACCCAGCTTGGAGGAGCTGGAGAACCGCCTTGCAGCGGGCGCTGCAGAACCGCGTGTGGGAAACTCTAGGACAGTCTGCCTGGGCTGCATGGGAAATACTTAATGGAGACAGCCACTGCAGCTTCAGCGGGACTCCTGAGACTCAGACTACTAATGAGGCTTAACCTAAATGTTGCCTATAGTGAATGGGGAATAACCACTACAGCTAGACTCAGGGGAGTGGGACTCAGGGACCCGCATATGAAACACTGGAGCCCTGACCTCAGGGGAACGTGTGTATAGTTTGTGGATGTTGTATTTTTCTTTGTGGTTATATATAAATATGCAAGCATTTATTTATGCTACTGCACGTATTTTGAGCTGTGAGTCTGTGTTCACCACATGTCTACCTTCTCCCGAGAAGCCTTGGATTGCTTGTCCTGCACTACCACTGAAAGTCGAGTACTGAAAGGGTTCTTGGTCCAGTTGCTCAGAATCCCATAGTAGGTCGGGTTGGGACATCAGGAGTAAACGTTTCTCAACCCCCATTGTTTGGCCCAGCAACGCTTGCGTGCCCCAGTGGCCCTGTGAACAGGGTTCTCACATATCCCAGTTGTCCATGGTACGATTTTTACCCACATACTCATTGTTTTTAAATGTAGGTACTTATAATGCTGTCCTCAGGAGGCCTTTAACTCAGTCTAAGGCTGAAACATGTTGACATATACATATGAGACTCTGAAAAAAAGTTGAATATTCATTGACCACAAATATAGAAAAGACAAGGAAAAAATGTGACTCTTGTTTGAGTAATTGTCTCAAATTTCCAATTAAAACACAGGTTTGAAGGTACTTAAAAATGAAAACAAGCACTCCCTTGACGTGCACTGGAGAAATGTTTTCATAACTCTATTTGAATGTATAAAAATAAACAAAGTAAATAAAAGGTGAGGAATATATGACGATTTTCATTCATGATATTATATAATTTATAGATGATTGTATAGGAAATAGTATATGAAGGCCCAAAGATAGATATACAAAGATAACAAGGAGACAACAACATTCCATGCATTAACCCCTTCAATGCTCATGACGGAATGGTTCCGTCATGAGCATCGGTGCTCCTGTGCTCATGACGGATCCATTCCGTCATGAGAACAGGGGCACGAAATCCCTCTGCTGCAGACAGCAGAGGGATTTCTTTTTCTCCCCCAAAGCCTCTGGAGCTGGGAAGAGCTTCCCCAGCTCCCGAGGCCCCCGCCGTTTCTGTGAACTGACGATCAGCGGGCACGTCACGCTGACATCATTTCACAGAAACCGAAACTGAAATGAGCCTTTAGGCTCATTTCAGTTTCACTTTCTACGTGCTCAGGGGGCTTTCTCAGCCCCCTGAACACGTAGAAAGACGGGAGAGGTATCATTGGAAAGGGTACCCCTCCCCAATAGATCCCTGCTTTGGGATCACCCCAGGAGGGTGATCCCCAAGCAGGGATCCACCCCTAGACACCAGGGAGGGGGAGCGGCCCCTTGGGCAAGGGCCTTTGCTCCCCCCAAATGCATTTGGGCAAACCTAGTCTTTATGCCCCCCCGGGGGGGGCAGAAAGCCCACTAGATACCAGGGATTTTTGTTTATATCTTAATTAGGGGTGGGGGCTGCCCAATATGGGCATGCTAATGCCCCCACCCCCCCGGCCACAAAATCGCAGTCTTTCTGCCCCCCCTGGGGGGCAGAAAGCCCACTAGATACCAGGGATTTTTGAAAAAAATAAAATTAGGGGTGGGGGCTGCCCAATATGGGCATGCCAATGCTCCCCCGCCGCAAAGGTACAGTCTTTTTGCCCACCCCTGGGGGGCAGATCAGGACAGTAACCCCCAACCTGCCCCCCGGGGGGGCAGAAAGCCCACTAGACACAGGTTTTTTTTCCCCCGGATGAATTTAGGGTTGGGGGTTGCCCAAGATGGGCATGCCAATGCCCCCACCCCTCCCCCCACAAAATTCCAGTCTTTCTGCCCCCTGGGGGGACAGAAAGCACCCTAGATGCCAGGGATTATTTTTTTTATAGGCCCGGGGTGGGGGCTGCCCAGAATGGGCATGTAAATGACCCCACCCTACCCCCCAAAGAAAACAAAAGACTTTCTGCCCCCCAGGAGGCAGATGGGGGCAATTGCCCCTGATCTGCCCCCCTGGGGGGGGCAGAAAGCCCACTAAGCGCCAGGATTTTTTTTTTTATATAGGTAGGGGTGGGGGCTGCCCAGAATGGGCATGTCAATGACCCACCCAAATAAAAAATGCTACAGTCTTTCTGCACCCCCTGGGAGGCAGATGGGGCAGTAGCACCTTATCTGCACCCCCCGGGGGGGGCAAAAAGCCCACTAGCCACCAGGGATTATTTTTACTCCAGATTTCGGGGTGGGGGCTGCCAAGAATGGACATGTCAATGCCCCCACCACCCCAAAAAAGATGCCACAGTCTTTGTGCCCCTCCCAGGAGGCAGATGGGGGCAGTAGCCCTTGATGGGGCAGAAAGCCCACTATGCGCCAGCGAATATGCTTGCTTTTTTATACGCAGGGGTGGGGGCTGACCAGAATGGGCATCCCAATGGCCCCAACCCCCCAAAAGAATAGCCACAGTCTTTTTGTGCCCCTCTGGGGCATATCGGGGCAATAGCCCCTGATTTCCTCCCTCCCCAGGGCGGCAGAAAGCCCACTAGGCACTGATTTTTTTTTCGGAATGTGCCTACCTGTGGATTTTGGGTCCTAGCGCAGCCGGCACCTAGGGAAACATAGCAAACCTATATATTTTTCATAACTAGACACCCAGGGGAATCCAGGATGGGGTGACTTGTCTGGCTCTCACCAGGTTCTGTTACCCAGAATCCCTTGCAAACCTCAAACTTTGTCAAAAAACCCACATTTTACTCACATTTCTGTGGTGGAAAGTTCTGGAATCTGCATGGATCCACAAAATTCCACCCACCCCGCATTCCCCAAAGTCTTCCAAGAAAAATGGTACCTCACTTGTGTGGGTGGGTCAAATACCCGTGACATGCAAGGGCCCAAAACCTAGTGAGGCGACATTAAAATTAACTATCACAAAACGACCTGGTTTTGCAAGGGGGGTCACCTGGGTTTTTGGCCCCGTGCTCGGCGGCCAGCCAGGGAAACCTACCAAACCTCAAAATCACAATCAAGGAGAATAGGGAAAAAGCCTTCTCTGACTCCCCTTCTACAAGTTCATACTCACAAAACAGAGAAGCACTACCGTCCAAAAACAATGTTCAAGAAAGTAATACAAGGGAAAGTCTTAAATTTCTTAATACTGCCCTCACACACTTTGCAGTGTCATGCTTCATCATTGGGTCGCATCATACGTCCAGGCGCAGACCAACGCACTGGACGGAGCGCATTATTTTTTATGTAAAAAATGATGAAGAGTGTGAAAAAAGGGCAGAAAAGCAAAAAGACAGATATAAGAAAAGCAATTTGGAGGAAAGAATATTCCCTCAAAAAAGGGATCTAAAGTGCAGGAATTAGATTAAAACTACCTTGGAAAACACCACAATTTGTTTTAATTATTCCTGTGTTTCCATGGTAGGATTAAAAATTAACATGGAGGGGAACTCCAGGGGAGGTAACGACCCCTATGCCCCTACTGCATAAACCAACATGTTTCTGCCATTAAGATATGCCTCTATGGGTCACTTTGGCATTCATCAGGGTAAAGATCCCTAATATATCCGGTCCTCACCCACAATCGGGTGTCTTTTACCTCAACTCCCCAATGGATGTATTCCACTGGGTCACTCTTCGTCAATCGGAGAGAAAAGTCCTTTACGAGTTATTAGAGTAATTCTCCAAACCCGGAACTGGTAATAGGAACGGGGTCTTTTAGTTACACCCTGTGCAACTACATTTAAGAACCTCCGTTGTCCAATATGCCTATCACCGTTCTCCGACGATCCTACCAAACCCACACATTTCTGAAAACTAGACACCCGGGGGATTCCAGGGAGGTATGGCTTGCGTGGATCCCCCAACGTTTTCTTACCCAGAATCCCCTGCAAACCTCAAATTTAGCTGAAAAAAATCACTTTTTTCACAAATGTTTGTGTGGGAAAGTTGTGGCATCACCGGGCTGACACAAATTTCCTACCACCCAGCGTTCCCCCGGGTCTCCCGATAAAAATGGTGCCTCACTCGTGTAGGAGGCCCAAGTACCCGCGACAGGCAAGGGCCCAAAACGTATTGAGGCAACATCACAATTGCCTATCACAAAACGACCTGGTTTTGCAAGGGGGGTCACCTGGATTTTTGGCACCGTGCTCGGCAGCCAGCTAGGGAAACCTACCAAACCCACATATTTCTGAAAACTAGACACCCGGGGGATTCCACGGAGGTATGGCTTGCGTGGGTCCCCCAACGTTTTCTTACCCAGAATCCCCTGCAAACCTCAAATTTAGCTGAAAAAATCACTTTTTTCACACATTTTTGTGTGGGAAAGTTGTGGCATCACCGGGCTGACACAAATTTCCTACCACCTAGCGTTCCCCCAGGTCTCCCGATAAAAATGGTGCCTCACTTGTGTGGGAGGCACAAGTACCCGCAACAGGCAAGGGCCCAAAACGTATTGAGGCAACTTCACAATTGCCTATCACAAAACGAACTGGTTTTGCAAGCGGGGTCACCTGGGTTTAGCCCGTGCTCGGCGGCCAGCTAGGAAACCTACCAAACCCACACATTTCTGAAAACTGACACCCGGGATTCCAGGGAGGTATGGCTTGCGTGATCCCCCAACGCTTTCTTACCCAGATTCCCCTGCAAACCTCAAATTTAGCTGAAAAAAATCACTTTTTCACACATATTTGTGTGGAAAGTTGTAGCATCACCGGCTGACACAAATTTTCTACCACCCAGCATTCCCCAGGTCTCCCGATAAAATGGTGCCTTACTCGTGTGGGAGGCACAAGTACCCGCGACAGGCAAGGGCCCAAAACATTTTGTGATAGGCAATTTTGATGTCGGCTCAATACGTTTTGGGCCCTTGCCTGTCGCGGGTACTTGGGCCTCCTACACAAGTGAGGCACCATTTTTATCGGGAGACCGGGGGAACGCTGGGTGATAGGAAATTTGTGTCAGCCCGGTGAAGCCACAACTTTCCCACACAAAAATGTGTGAAAAAAAGTGATTTTTTCAGCTAAATTTGAGGTTTGCAGGGGATTCTGGGTAAGAAAACGTTGGGGGATCCACGCAAGCCATACCTCCCTGGAATCCCCCGAGTGTCTAGTTTTTAGAAATGTGTTGGTTTGGTAGATTTCCCTAGATGGCCGCCGAGCACGGGGCCAAAAACCCAGGTGACCCCCCTTGCAAAACCAGGTCGTTTTGTGATAGGCAAGGTTTGCTAGGTTTCCCTAGGTGCCAGCAGAGCTAGGGTTCAAAAACTACAGGTAGGCACTTTGCAAAAAAAGGGTCATTTTTCATTGTGAAAATGTGGTGTGTCCACCTTGCGTTTTGGGCCGTTTCCTGTCACGGGCACTAGGCCTACCCACACAAGTGAGGTACCATTCTTTTCGGAAGACATTGGGGAACGCGGGGTGGGTGGAATTTTGTGGATCCACGCAGATTCCAGAACTTGCCACCACAGAAATGTGAGGAAAATGTGTTTTTTTTGACAATTGTTTAGGTTTGCAAGGGATTCTGGGTAACAGAACCAGGTGAGAGCCAGTCAAGTCACCCCATCCTGGATTCCCCTGGGTGTCTAGTTTTCAAAAATGTATAGGTTTGCTAGGTTTCCCTAGGTGCCGGCAGAGCTAGGGTTAAAAAACTACAGGTAGGCACTTTGCAAAAAAAGGGTCATTTTTCACTGTGAAAATGTGGTGTGTCCACGTTGCATTTTGCCCGTTTCCTGTCACGGGCACTAGGCCTACCCACACAAGTGAGGTACAATTTTTCTCGGAAGACTTTGGGGAACGCGGGGTGGGTGGAAATTTGTGGATCCACGCAGATTCCAGAACTTTCCACCACAGAAATGTGAGGAAAATGTGTTTTTTTTGACAATTTTTTAGGTTTGCAAGGGATTCTGGGTAACAGTACCTGGTGAGAGCCAGTCAAGTCACCCCATCTTGGATTCCCTGGGTGTCTAGTTTTCAAAAATGTATAGGTTTGCTAGGTTTCCCTAGGTGCCGGCAGAGCTAGGGTTCAAAAACTACAGCTTGGCACTTTGCCAAAAAAGGGTCATTTATCACTGTGAAATTGTGGTGTGTCCACGTTGCGTTTTGTGCCGTTTCCTGTCGCGGGCACTAGGCTTACCCACACAAGTGAGGTACCATTTTTCTCGCAAGACTTTGGGGAACGTGAGGTGGGTGGAAATTTGTGGATCCATGCAGATTCCAAAACTTTCCACCACAGAAATGTGAGGAAAATGTGGTTTTTTTGACAATTTTTAGGTTTGCAAGGGATTCTGGGTAACAGAACCTGGTGAGAACCAGTCAAGTCACCCCATCCTGGATTTCCCTGGGTGCCTAGTTTTCAAAAATGTATAGGTTTGCTAGGTTTACCTAGGTGCCGGCAGAGCTAGGGTTCAAAAACTACAGCTAGGCACTTTGCAAAAAAAAGGGTAATTTTTCATTGTGAAAATGTGGTGTGTTCACGTTGCGTTTTGAGCCATTTCCTGTCGTGGGCACTATGCCTACCCACACAAGTGAGGTACCATTTTTATCAGGAGACTTAGGGTAATTCAGATTTGTAAAGCAACTGTTATTACCTATTGACTTTCGATGCATTTCTGCCTTCCAAATGAAAGACAATGTGTAAAAAAGAAGTCATTTTGAAAAATGACCGATAATTCTCATGCTAGTATGAGTATTCCCAATTTCGGAAATGTGCAAATATCTACTGTTTCTAAACTCTATATCTTGTTCCCACTTCAGAAATACATAGGTGTCTTTCATACCGATTTTTCCAAGTATACATTTTCCCAGAATAATTGCTATAGACCCGGTACATAATAAAAAACCATTGCAAGTCGCTGCTCAGTTTTTGGCTCTGGGTTCGTCGGGTTCTTGGTGAACCTACAAGTCCTATATATCCCCACAACCAGTAAGGTCCAGCAGATGTAACGGTATATTGCTTTCAAAGAGCTGTCATAATTAGAAGAAGTTACAGGTGAAAACTTTGACACAAAAAGCAGTTTTTTTCAACTAATTTTCAATTTTTTCCTATATTTAACTGTTAGTTTCTATAAAGAAACCTTGAAGGATCTACACAAATGACCCCTTGCTGAATTCAGAATTGTATCTACTTTTCTAAAATGTATAGCTTTCCAGGATCCATTATTGCTTTCATACCCATTTCTACCATTAATGGGAAGGAGGTTGAAAGCACAAAAAATAGCAAAAATAGGATATGTCCCAGAAAAAAGCCAAAACTGTGTAAAAAATTTTGGTTTTCTGACAAAAGTCTGTCATTCCCTAAAAGCTGGGAAAATGGTGATTTGAGCCCCACAAACCCTTTTTTGATACCATTTGCAGGAAAAAACCCAGACACTTTCATTTGCAGCACTTTGTTCCCATTTTTCCCCAAAAAAACCAAAATGTAGCTGTATTTTGGCTAATTTCTGGGTCCCCTCCAGGGGAATACACAAACCCTGGGTACCTTTAGAATCCCCAGGATGTTGTAAGAAAAGGACGCAAATTTGGCGTGGATTCCTTATGTGGTCAAAACGTTACAGGGGCCTAAGCGCGAACTACCCCAAATAGCCAAAAAAAGGCTTAGCACAGGGGGGGGAAAGGCCTTGCAGCGAAGGGGTTAAAAGGCAAAATCAGAATGAATCCCTAGTTGATGATCCTTTTGTATTGTTTGTAAACATCATTGGTTATAAGGCAGTTTGAGTGTGGACACTTCCATATTGACCAGAGACACCACAGAGTTGCCCCACTGTCTTTTATAGCTAGGCTTTGAGAAACACAAGACATTGAAGGGTGGAAAGCTTGAACTAATCTTAGCCATTGGTAATTACTCGGGCTGCATCCAAGTCCATCATTTTGTTGCCCACCAGTACACATCAGACAGGAAGACCAAGCCATGTGCAAATCAGCCTTGGTCCGCTCCAATACAAACAGTTTGAACTGCCTGGCCAGGTCCATTCTGAACCAGAACACTAGCAACCCCAGACTGGTTACGGCCTACTGGACCTCTTTAGTGGGGTGCTGCTTGTTTTCAGTGGCACAGTGAGCACGGCACCCACGTCTGGGGATACCCGTTTTACTTAGGGCATCGCACTGAGGAATACAAATAAGCAATGAGTGGAGAGCTTGAATTAATCTAAGCCACTGGTAATTACTTGGGCTGTATCCCAGTTCATTATTTTTCTCTCTGTGCTTTGCACCACAAATCTCACTACAATAAAAGCATTTATAGTGATCTGCATACTGCTGCAGCGTGATGCACCAGGGCCCATATTAGAGGCTGAGTGCAATTCTCATATCTGCACCATGGTGCACCTTTAAATCGGTGCTGCATATGATGGAGCAAGAACTCAAAATGAGACTTGCTCGTAAGCAATCCTCTCACAGTATTAATTAATTAAACTTTGTAATGTCTTTACTAATAAATGCATACACGAACACCGTATCTGAGAGAAGCTTGCCTATGTGTTTAAACTAATGAGTAATCCTTGTCTAATCCAAAATGGCTGCTACAGCGCGGGAACTCTATTACGCATGTGTCAACCATATCACGTGGTGTGACGTTTTTCTTTGCTTGGAGGGAAACTTTGTTTCTGCGCAGTGTGTGCTAAAATGGCTGCTTAATATTCTCATGTGCTAAAGCTTACGCATTTGCTGCAATTAACACTGTGGTATTCTAAAGCTACTAATGCGGGATAGATTTAAAATTAAATGGGGATAGAGTAGAAATAGGGGGTATACAGTGAAAACCTTTATTTTTGAATTTAATATGTTTCTTCTTTGATTTCTATTAGTTCGCAAATTGGGGCCTGGGTTAACGGAACGGCAGCTCGAGACCTATGGGATGTGCGCATGCGCTCTGAAAATAACAAGACACAGCGATGAAGTCAACTTGGAAGACATCCAAGGCCACGACCTGTTGGTCAACTCCACTACATCTGCGATGTTCTCTCAAATGCAACATTGAATATACATTTTGTATTAAACTTTGTCGTGAGACGGGTGGGAAATAAAGCAAATGTATTAATTGTGAGGGGCGGTATTTAAAAACAATGGGCTTTAAGAAATTGAACTAAATTATCATGGTGTGAGGATCAACCCCCTGTCCCTGTCCAATCAGAAGTAGTGGGCTCATAATTTTGAAACATTAATGGGAGGTACCTGGGTGTAGAAGGGTATAATAGATATAGAATTAGTTAATTAGTTAGCACAGGAGCGCACAGAGACGAAGGAGAGATCAGGCTTTGGTGCTCAACGAGTTGATCGATTGCAGACTGAATCGCTATCCAGAGAGGTCCTGAGGTGGGGGCGGCGGATTCCATTAGAAGGAAGACACGGAAGAAATCGAGGAGGAGTGAAGCGACAGAGAGGGGAAACAACGCAGGCGTCGTTGGTAGAGAGGTCACCTATCCTGTCCTGAACCTGGTCCGGAGGTCTTTGGTCTTCATCCTTCTTAGGACCTATCTTTCCAACTCCTTGGCCAAGGGGTTTGGTTCTCACATCTTTAGGTAAATATAAATGCAACCTTTAGCTGTGCTGCTGTCTCTATCTTCTTCTTTCTGAGGGACCGTCATTGATTAATAAGTGATTATTTAGTATGCTTCCTCCTTGATATACGATTAAGTATTATGTGGTTTTTTGTTTTACTCTGCTAAAGATTTAGATAAACATTTTAAAATTTCTTGACTCAGTGATTATTTCAGATTCATGACTTGTATTGTATGTTTCTCATTTTAAATTTCCCAATTTTCAAAGGGTCCATTGGTAAGTAATTACTCTTCAATCAGAAAGGTAATTGGTAGCAGGGATATTGAATGGGCCCAGGTGAGTATTCGGTGTATGGATGCTTGTTACTAGTAACCCGCTGGATCAGTTTTCTGGTAGCAGAGGATGGTTACGCTTTGTTAATTGGGTAATGAGAATTTATTTTTATAAACTAACATTCGTTTGTTAAAAGTTTTGTTTTATGTTGTCTAGAATCTCCGGGGAAATTTGAATAGCGGATGGTAAATGGAAGCCATACTGCAGTGAGGTTATCTGTCAGGCAGAATTAGTACTGAAAAGTTAAGCAGGGCTATCAGTACTTGTTAGGGACCCTATGCGTGAGTGATAGCAAAGGAATACGCTGGTAAAACTTTGATGTTATAACACCTAGAAAGGGTAACATTGAAGAAGTAGCAGGTACTTCCGAAGCTTATGTGAAGAGTAAACGGAAGGGTTTTAATCGTAGTGTATGTTTAGTAAACGGAAAGGTTTTACTAAGTGTGAGAGAAACTATCTTTTCCAATTTAGAGAAACTGGCACGATAGCGAATGTTTTATGTTGTTACTGAAATTTTAATAAGAAGCGTTGAGAAAATAAAGTTTTGCGTACGATTTTTGTAAAGGGAGGGTCAGCTGAGGGAATAAAGCTGACGTCACAAACGCCGTGCTGGGATTGGTCGACACAGCGGGCGTGGAACGAGTCTTGTAAAGGAGGGGTCAGTAGTCAGGAGTAATACTGACGTCACAGGTGTCGCGCTAGGATTGGTTGGAACAGCAAAGGATTGAGAAGCGCAGATTGTAAAGGAGGGGTCGTCAGACAGACGTCACAGAAAAGCCGCGCTAGGATTGATCCGAGTCAAATGATAGCTGGAATTTGATTAGTTGTCAGCATAGAAGTCGAAATCTTAGTGGATAGTGGAGATTATATGTGGAAACGTGATCCGACTTTAACAGGAACCCGTCCAGACAGAAGATTCCTAGGTTTTGCAGAATATAATTCAATACATAGATATTTACCCAAAATGTATGGAGAAAAGAGAAAAATTTCATTTTTACAAAAGATTAAGAATTATTTTAAGAAGGATAAACCCATCAAAACTAGGGAAGGAATTATTATTCCACCAGCAAAAACGCCCGTCTCATTCATGATGATGGAAAGAGGTTATCATACTTGCGTATGGTTAGAAAATTGGATAGAATATACAAAAGGTGACGGAATATTAGCTTTCCCCGAAAATGGTACTTTCAATGGGAGAGTTCTACAAAACTTAAGAATAAGAATGAATGACTTAGAACCCAGACCAAGATTAACGCACTATGAAGCCCTAGAAGAATGGGAAACAGAGGCATTTGAACGTGACCGACTGAGAAGCAATAGGGGCTATAGGGGATTTTTCCCTAGACATCAAAATGAGTCAAGAGACAGTCAGATGAAACAGTGGAGAAGAGCGATGCTTACCAAGGGTTTGTATCCAGTTTTCATGACAGATAAACCGTTAGGGAGCAAATGCAAAGAAAATACAAAACATTTGACAGGGTTTGGAGATTCTGAAGACGAATTTATGGAAGAAATATTAAAGAACCCGCCACCATATCAGGAAGGGACAAGTGGATGTACCCCAAGTGCACCAATTTTAAGAACACCATTGGTACCGCAAGTATTGCATAATCCACCAGTTAATAGGGTACTTCAGGATAAGGAAAGAGAGGCTATAGACAGAAACAGAGCAGAATTGATACAGAAAATAACACAGCTGAATGTACATCCTGATTCCCTGACCATACCTGTAACAATTGGTCCAGTGGTTCCCTTATATGGTGACAAAGTAAATTGTCCAAAGCCTTTAACTATGCCTATACCTGTAGAGACTCCAAAACATGAAGCAGTAATAATTGATGACCATATCAGTGATTGTGAATCTATGATTTCACTAATGGATTTACCTAATCAAGACTCTGTAAATAGCACCCCAGAAGAGTTCCACCTGGCTGCTCAAGAGATGTAAACATAATAACATCTTCCGGAACTAAGAGTGCTGCCATAGTGACACCGGAAGATTTAGAAAGGTGGGCACAGGGATCATACAGACAAAGTTCACCCCCAAAGATTATGGACATTTACAAATTGAAAGTCGAGTTAGAAGAAATGATAGCAGGCAACGTAGGAGTAGATCGTTTAAATACCTATAGTGAAGAAGAACTATTGTTTGCATGTAGAAGCATAACAAGAAATGTAAAGATATTCCATGAAAAATTGGCGGATTTGGCCTTAGAAATGGGAATTGAAATAAGAAAGTCAAAAGTACTACAGAAACCCTATAGAGCAGACTTTACTGACAAAGATTTAGAAAATATGAATGCATCTGGTAGGAAATTACAAGTGAAAGAATTAATGTCAGTATTACAGAAATGGGGAGAACTAGATAAATGGAAAACTAGATGGACAAAGAAAAAGGAAGAGGCACGGTACAGTAGATCGACTTCTGAATATTTATTGAAGGAAACAGGGAAAATAGATCAGATGTACCCGACGTGGGAAGTACCTGGAGGAGGTTACGTTCATGTCCCATGGAGCAGACAAGACATTTTGTCATTTACAAATGATTTTCCAAAATTGAGGGAAAAGCCAATTGAATGGTACAAGCAGGTTGAGAGGTTTGTGAAAGTGTCAAAGGTATTGTTAAAGGACTTGGATGGTCTGTTTGACATAGTGGTACCTGCCGATTTGTGGACAGATTGTAAAATTACAATTGACTGGCCAAGTGAAGAGTATCCTAGAGATGCAAAGACAGGTGCCCCATCAAATGATGTAATGAAAAAGTATCACCAGGTAATAACTTATCTGAAAGGGAAAATACCACCAAAAGAAACAGATTCAGTGAAAATAGACAGAACTACCCAAGAAGCCAGTGAATCGGTACATGCCTATTATGAACGTCTATTACAGGTGTTCAAACAGTATAGTGGATTTGAGGATATTGGAGATAAAAATATGAGTCAATTTGTCTACCGATTTGTTTATGGTCTAAAGCCAGAGATTTGTCAGATGATTAAGCAGCACATGTTGTGCTGGCAGGGGAAGCCTATTGACGAGATTTTGAAATATGCTAAATATTGTGGAGACGACATTGAGGATAGGCACAAGAAGCTGCAAGAGAAAGTAATGTGGGCTCAGGTGAAAATGGCTGAGCGACAGGGAATTAATTTGGATAATCCAACTGATAGTCAGGGAAAAGATTCTGGAATGAATGGTGACACAGGAAATGGTGGAAAAGTGAGAGGACGAATGAGTAGAGAAGAGGCTAAAAAGAAATTTCCTTGTCATGGATGCGGAAAATTGGGACATTGGAAGAACGAATGTAAGAAGATTCAAAATAATAGTGGCCCAAATCATAATTTAAATCCACAGACGCAGAATGACTCACAGCAGGGTGTAAACCCTCAGAGTCAGTTGCCACCTGCCCCTATACAGGGTAATGTAAGCAGAGCAAAGCATGGTACAGACGTCGGATATCAAGGAGGAAGTGGTAAGAATGAATATGTAACTTCACAGTTTCTTTTTCAGGACGAATTTGATCCATATAGTCATCAATGACGGTGCCTAAGAGAGGGGGAGAAGGAGTGCGTACTTGGCGCATCCTTACCGGTAGATCAGTCAGGTCGATATGTTGAAGGGAAAGTAAGAGGTAATGATATCACTTTTCTTTTGGACACTGGTGCTACCCATTCTACTGTAAGAACAGCAGACATCCCAGACCTCCCTCTCTCTGGAGAAGCTATCCAAGTTGTAGGTGTAGCTAATCAAAAAATCAGAACACCCCTTACTGAGCCAATGGAAGTAAAAATAGGAAACTTCCGAGAAATGCACCAATTTGTAGTGTGTGATTCCAGTCCAGTAAACTTATTGGGTAGAGACTTACTGTGCAAAATGAATTGCACTATTTTCTGCACACCGGATGGTGTTGCAATACAGACCCCGGATGAAGATCATGTTTATAAGTTCATGATAGCCAAGCAAGGTACGGAAATAGATGAGATGTTCTCTTTGATAACAAAAGACGAATTAGCAGAGGAACTAAGAACTACAGTGAGTTCCAAAGTATGGGATTTTACAGGGAAAGAAGTAGGACTTATGGCAAAAATAGACCCAGTAAAGATCACTGTAAAAGAAGGTGCAATTTTCCCAAATACCAGACAGTACAAAATGAGTGCAGAAGTAAAAGCAGGAGTTGTTGAGGAAATTAACAGAATGGTAAAACAAGGCATATTAAAAGAAGTTATGAGTAGTCCTTGTAATTCACCAATCATGGGTTTGAAAAAGCCTTGTGGAAAGTATAGGATTGTTCAGGATTTGCGGAAAATTAATAAAATTGTGGTACCTTGTTGTCGTATAGTACCAAATCCTGCAGTAATCCTATACCAGATACCCTGGAGTGCAGAATGGTTCACTGTGATTGATCTATGTCAAGCATTCTTCTCGATACCGTTGCACCCAGATAGCCAATATCTCTTTTTGTTTAAATTCGAAAATCACGTCTATGTATGGAATCGTGTTCCTCAAGGATACACAGAAAGTCCCTCCATTTTTAATCAAATACTGAAAGGGTGTCTAGAAAAATTAGTACTGCCCAGGAGTTCAGTCCTGGTGCAGTACATTGACAACTTATTGGTAGCATCCAAAACTCATGATGATTGTGTTGAAGATTCAATTGCGTTACTCAACCATTTGACTGAAGAAGGACACAGAGGGGCCGATTCCGATCTCGGCCGGTAGGGCTCCGAATCGGATTCGGCTTAACCGGATCCGATTCGGAGCCCTATTTCCCGACCGATTCGTACGCGCGTCCGGGCGAGCGAGTACGATGCGAAATCGCCGACCGACTCGTCCGGGCGTCCCGACCGCTCCGACCGACTCGTTCCCGGGTCTAACTGCACCGACCGACTCGCTCGGACTCGACTCGCACCGCGCAATGGAGACGTTCCCCGGCCGGGTGAGTACGATGCGCGCCACGAGCAGTCCGACCGAGCCGCGCACTCCGGCTCCAAAGAGCAGTCGGAGCCGTACTTTGGGGGTCCGTGTCGGACCCCCCTGTACGCGTAGCCACGCGAGTCGCACACAGGGGGGACCCATGGGTCCCCCTACACGTGCATGTACGGCGCGACCTGCATCGACGCGAACACGCTGTAGGGGGCGCCCTTGTTCGCGTCGTGCCCATTGAGTCAATGGGAGCCAGTGTACGCGTCGTACGACTGGCTCCCATTGACTTCAATGGGAGTCCGACCGAATCGAGTCCGATAGCATACGTGCGCATCGTACTCGTTCGGTCGGACTGCTAGAGTCCGATTCGGTCGGAAATCTCTCCGGGTCCGGCTCGGTCGGATAGATTTCCGGCCGAATCGGAATCGGCCCCTCAGTGTCACCTGAGAAGCTGCAGTTTTGTACAACGGCAGTTATATATTTGGGACACCAAATTGAAAAGGGAACAAGAAGAATAACATCTGATAGAATAAAAATAATCAAGAAAATGCCAGAAACACAAAGAGAAGTGAGAATGTTTCTTGGAATAGTAGGATACTGTCGACAATGGATTATAGGGTTTTCACTACTAGCAAAGCCTTTAATTCAGCTAACCAAGAAAAAAGCCAAAGATCCAGTTGAATGGGATGATGAAAGTGCCGGTGCATTTGTAAAATTAAACAATGCTTTGTGTGAGGCACCTGCCTTGGGTATGCCTGACTATACAAGAGAATTCACATTATTTTGCTATGAAAGAGAAAATTGTGCACTTTCAGTGTTAACTCAAAGACATGGACTAGACAGGCGTCCTATAGCATATTTTTCTGCTACATTGGACCCAGTGGTGGCAGCATTGCCAGGCTATTTAAAAGCAGTCGCTGCTACCTGTATGAGCATTGAACAAAGTGAGTCAATAGTAATGGGATATCCTGTAACAGTGTTTGTCCCACATGCAGTTGTGATCCTGTTGACAAGAACTAGAACTCAGCATCTCACACCAAGTCGGATGACAAGGTATGAACGAATTATTCTTGGAGCTGAAAATGTGACCATAGTTAGGTGCACTGTTGTGAATCCTGCTACATTATTGCCAGATCCAATTTGTGAAGAAGTCAAGGACGATCCAGAACATGACTGTCTAAAAGTCACAGAATTATGTACAAAACCGCGTCCTGACATACAGGAAATGCCCCTAAAAGATCCAGACAGGGAGCTGTTTGTGGACGGCTCATGCCTAAGGCATGAGGATGGTAAATTGAGCGCAGCCTATGCTGTGTGTGAACTATCTGGAATAGTCGAAGCATCCTATTTACCAGGAGTCAAGTCTGCACAAGTAGCTGAATTAATTCCTCTGATCAAAGCTTCCAAAATTGGGAAAAATTTAAGAATAACCATATTTACGGACAGTCAATATGGGTACGGGGTTGTGCATGACTTTGGCCAACTGTGGATGCAGAGGGATTTCATGACTTCTTCAGGATCCCCAATCAAAAATGGGCAGTTTGTAAAGGAATTATTGGAAGCAATACAATCACCAAAAGAATTGGCAGTGGTGAAATATGCCGCACACCAGTCAGGAGATGACTGGGTGGTAGTCGGTAACAGATACGCAGATCTAGTTGCTCAACACTGTGCCAGAAACAGGTTGGCAGTAAACAAAAAGGTTGAAAGGATGGGAATCAGCTGCCAACTTATGCTGTGTTCACCACCTGAAACATGGAATGATGTGAAAAGATTGCAAGACGATGCTGAGGAGAGTGAAAGAGATGTTTGGATAAAAATAGGATGTACCCGAAGAACAGATGATGATGTATGGGTATATACAGATGGCAGACCAGTCATGCCCGACTGTCTGATTTCACAAATGGCCAGAATGTATCATGGAGACACACATGTAGGGAGAGATGCCATGATTAGACTTTTCAGACAAAGTTGGTGCAATCCAAAGTTTAGGGCTGCAGCAGAGAGTCTTTGCCAAAGGTGTTTAACTTGCCAAATGAATAATCCAGGAAGGAGAACAGTAATTGGTTTGGGAAAAATTGGAAAGGCTGAAGGTCCCTTTGTCAGATTGTAGCTAGATTTCATACAGTTACCACCATGTAAAGGACTGAAATATGTACTTGTCATAGTATGTCTGTTTTCAAGATGGGTGGAGGCTTACCCTACCAGAAGGAATGATAGCATTACAGTCGCAAAGCTGTTATTACGAGAACTAATTCCTAGGTTCGGTTTCCCAGTAACTTTGGAATCAGATAGAGGAAGTCACTTTAATAACGATGTAATTCGAATAATCTGTGAAGCATTCCAAATTGAACAGAAATTGCACTGTGCGTACCGCCCAGAGGCTTCTGGAGTGGTTGAACAAATGAAAGGCACGATAAAATCAAGACTGTCAAAGATGTGTGCATCCACATCGTTAGATTGGCCAGATGCATTGCCTCTTGTTTTAATGGGACTCAGAAGTATTCCTGATAGAAACACAGGATTGAGTCCACATGAAATCATCATGGGAAAAGCAATGAGACAAGCACATGTACCTACAAATAAACTGCTGAACATAACTGATGATATGGTTCTAGATTATTGCAAGGCATTGGCTGACCTAGTGCGTTCTGTCTCTCACCAGGTTGGAGAAGACGCAGTGTCCAGGCAGCCTGAACAAGAACATGATCTGAACCCCGGAGACTGGGTGGTTGTGAAGCATCACACCAGAGAAACGTGTTTATCACCCAGGTGGGGCGAACCTTGTCAGGTTATATTAGTTACAAACACAGCAGTGAAATGTGCAGGATTGCCTAATTGGATTCACGTAAGCCACACCAAAAGGGTGCCAGTTCCTGAAGGAAAAGATCCTCAGTCAGCATCAATAACTGAGGAAGCTGAAGGTTGGCCAGCTGAAGAATCCCAGGTGAGAGATTCGGGAGAAGCTGAAGAAGAACAACCGAGCACAAGTCAGGACTGGATACCAGTGGTTGATATACCAGAAGTCTACAACAAAACAAGAAGCCGAGCTAAATTAAAAGAAATTGGTGAGGACCAGGTAGGTGAAGAAGAAGCAGCTCAGGTTAAGGAAAATGAAACTATAAGAGAACCTGAGCAGGACCAGATAGGGAGAGGAAATTTGGCTCAAATTGACAACGAAACAGCAAATTTTGAGCAGGGACAGACAGGTTTAGAAGAACCCGGTCAGGCTGCAGAAGTACAAAGTGCAATAAGCCCTGATCAGAACCAGTTAGAACAAGAAAAATACGTTCAGGGAGAAGAAAACCAAGAAAACAACCAGCAAGAAAGCCTCAAGCACGAAGACGTAAATCCTGAACAGGGTCAGTTAGTAGAAACTCACATTGAAGCAATTGAAGAAAAACCAATAAGACCTGAACAAGAACAAATAGAAGAAGAAACTGAAAAGGAGGAAAATCAAATTGTGCCACAGCTTGAAATTAAAAGAACTTTTGGAGAAGACTCAAGAGGTGAAGAGACAGTGCAAACAAAGAAAGTCAGAAAAGGTGATCATTGGCCTAGTGTCATTAAAAGAGTAAAATACCATATAGAAACCAGAAGTGAAGATCCGGAACAAGTAAATGAAGTAACAAGCTTATCTGGACAAACAAGTGGAACTGAAAAACGAAAAAGCAAAAGACTGAAACTTGTGAACAATAAGTTTAAGGGTCCTGATTGGACTTATATAATCCTTGAAGACTACGAGAGTTCAGAGTCAAGTGAAAGTGGTGACGAAGGAACAAGTGCAGAACTGACTTATGAAAAAGAAGTGAAGCCACCTTGATAACGTTAAAGTCTTGAAAGAAAAAAGAAAAAAAAAAGAAGAGAAATCTTCTTTGTCAAAATGCCTGACGACAGAGTTTCTGGGAGATCGAAACGGAAATGTTGTAAAAGATGCTGTGCTAAATGCTTATGTAGTCTGGTAGTGGTGCTTATAGTGTGGTTAGTTGTGATTGTAGAAATTCCTTACCTTATGATAATGGATAAAAAGATTAACAATGAAACAAAGGGAAGGATAGATAATTTGAAAGGTGATAGCGTAAGAATAGAAGCAGAAGATGAACCAGAATTTCATCATGTGGTAACAGCTAACGATACTAGTTTAAATGTGTTCACAAAATTATTGTTTCAATATGTAGATACCATGGAAGTTAGTGACTGTTATGTTTGTATGAAGTTACCAGAATCAGTAGCAGAAGGGTTAACATACCATCATTTGCCATTAACCTATGGCATATCATGTAGTGTATTAACTAGTTTATTTTATAGAACAGGGAGACTTCAGTATTATTATTCAGATATAGATGTGATATTTTCAGAGGTTCCGATTCGAAAGAATATGAACCCAGTACTTAGTAGTCAAGATGCACAATTTATGGGAGAATTTTTCCTAACAATGAAGATGATAGATATAACACATGCCCATAGAAGCAATCTAACATGTTCGTTACATGAAGAAGAAAAGATATTTTTGAATTTAGTAGAAATAGAAGACAACATTTCCAAAAGAAAGCGTCTGAGCATAAGGCTCATCTTCCACCTTGGGCTGAGAAAGAGGGTATTTACACACCTGGCAAAGCTCAAGCTGCTATGGCACTAGATTTTGTGAAGACAGGGAAAATGTATCTACATAGGTTGAAAAGTGATTATGACAATATTTTCATTGGTACCAGTGAATGTGAACATAATTTCTTAATCCTGGGAGGTTGGGGATTAAAAGGAGGAACAGATTCAGTTTTTCCTGGAATTTATTATGCGTGTGGGAATAAGGCTTACTTTAGGCTTCCTGCACGGTGGTATGGAAGTTGTTATTTTGGAATAGTTTTTCCAAAAGTATACCACGTAAAAAGAAACACTGGAAGCAATGAAAATAATAGTGAATTAACACGTAGTAAAAGAGCTAGTTTTTCTGAAATTGTAGGTGACATATTTAGTGCATTGATACCTTCAGTGGGAATAATTCTGAACTCAAGGAAAATATGTAAATTATCTACAGTGGTGGATCGTTTATCAACGGATACTGCTGGAGGGTTTCTAATGATTAATGCGGAGATGGTTGCGATTAGATCAATGGTTATGCAAAATCGACTTGCTCTTGATATAATATTAGCAAAAGAGGGCGGCGTCTGTAAATTGTTGAAAACGAAACATTGTTGCACGTATATTCCTGACAAAAGTGCAGAAATCGGAACGTATATAAAGAATATCACAAAACTTGAGAATGAACTAAAACCACTGGAAGTTGATAGTGTATGGGAAAGATTGACAAATAGCATTGCGTCAATTGGTACCTGGTTTACTAATGTAGGAAAAGGACTTATAGGTCAAATATTAGTACCCTTAGTAGGGATAGCAATAATAGTATTGTCAATAATGATATGGTGCAAATGTTGTAGAAAGAATGAGACATATAGAGTGACAGGAAAAGGAAAGAAACGAAAATTTGATGAAATAGAGTTAGAAGATCTGAAAAGTGAATTATACAAGAAACTGAAAGGAGAAGATAAAAATAGAAAGTGTAAAAATGAGAATGAGACAAAATTATGCTAAGAAGTTGGCATCTGGTTGTGGGTAGTATTTGATGGCTCAGAAATGCCATCAGAGAGGGGATTGATGGAGCAAGAACTCAAAATGAGACTTGCTCATAAGCAAACCTCTCACAGTATTAATTAATTAATCTTTGTAATGTCTTTACTAATAAATGCATACACGAACACCGTATCTGAGAGAAGCTTGCCTATGTGTTTAAACTAATGAGTAATCCTTGTCTAATCCAAAATGGCCGCTACAGCGCAGGAACTCTATTACGCCTGTGTCAACCATATCACGTGGTGTGACGTTTTTCTTTGCTTGGAGGGAAACTTTGCTTCTGCACAGTGTGTGCTAAAACGGCTGCTTAATGTTCTCATGTGCTAAAGCTTACGCATTTGCTGCAATTAATACTGTGGTATTCTAACGCTACTAATGCGGGATAGATTTAAAATTAAATGGGGATAGAGTAGAAATAGGGGGTATACAGTGAAAACCTTTATTTTTGATTTTAATATGTTTCTTCTTTGATTTCCATTAGTTTGTAAATTGGGGCCTGGGTTAACGGAACGGCAGCTCGAGACCTAAGGGATGTGCGCATGCGCTCTGAAAATAACAAGACACAGCGATGAAGTCAACTTGGAAGACATTCAAGGCCACGACCTGTTGGTCAACTCCACTACATCTGCGATGTTCTCTCAAATGCAACATTGAATATACATTTTGTATTAAACTTTGTCGTGAGACAGGTGGGAAATAAAGCAAATTTATTAATTGTGAGGGGCGGTATTTAAAAACAATGGGCTTTAAGAAATTGAACTAAATTGTCATGGTGTGAGGATCAACCCCCTGTCCCTGTCCAATCAGAAGTAGTGGGCCTATAATTTTGAAACATTAATGGGAGGTACCTGGGTGTAGAAGGTTATAATAGATATAGAATTAGTTAATTAGTTAGCACAGGAGCGCACAGAGACAAAGGAGAGATCAGGCTTTGGTGCTCAACGGGTTGATCGATTGCAGACTGAATCGCTGTCCAGAGAGGTCCTGAGGTGGGGGCGGCGGATTCCATTAGAAGGAAGACACGGAAGAAATCGAGGAGGAGTGAAGCGACAGACAGGGGAAACGATGC
Organism: Calotriton arnoldi; assembly: GCA_963921515.1. Lineage (NCBI taxonomy): Eukaryota > Metazoa > Chordata > Amphibia > Caudata > Salamandridae > Calotriton > Calotriton arnoldi. The sequence continues at coordinate 188,960 of CAWUFW010015910.1, forward strand.
AGGTGTCGTTGGTAGAGAGGTCACCTATCCTGTCCTGAACCTGGTCCGGAGGTCTTTGGTCTTCATCCTTCTTAGGACCTATCTTTCCAACTCCTTGGCCAAGGGGTTTGGTTCTCACATCTTTAGGTAAATATAAATGCAACCTTTAGCTGTGCTGCTGTCTCTATCTTCTTCTTTCTGAGGGACCGTCATTGATTAATAAGTGATTATTTAGTATGCTTCCTCCTTGATATACGATTAAGTATTATGTGGTTTTGTAATTTACTCTGCTAAAGATTTAGATAAACATTTTAAAATTTCTTGACTCAGTGATTATTTCAGATTCATGAATTGTATTGTATGTTTCTCATTTTAAATTTCCCAATTTTCAAAGGGTCCATTGGTAAGTCATTACTCTTCAATCAGAAAGGTAATTGGTAGCAGGGATATTGATAAAGAGTACAACTGACCCACCAGCGGAAAATGCTAGCGTAGTATGAATGAATGGGCCCAGGTGAGTATTCGGTGTATGGATGCTTGTTACTAGTAACCCGCATGATCACATACACAGACTGAGTCAGTGCTCTGTATGCAATGCCCTCAGTGCAAGAGTGAACACACCTGCCCAGGGTAAGGTAGCAACAATTAGTATAAGACAAATCACCTATGTGAAACGGCTGATCCATGTTACACTGTGCAGGTGGCAACCTGGCCTTCATTTGAAATGGGGCAGAGATCTCAATGCAGGCATGTACAGCGAGTGACTGCACCTGAGTACTGGGGAATGGATGGGAATAATCCATATTCCCCCTTCCAAGAAGCACCCTCACACCTCTATGTGGCACACAGTTAGTGTGCCTCCTGATGGCCTCTTTGCTTCTGTGCCCACCTCTATATAACAACAAGGGCACTGAGACAAAGGCATGTGCGCTGCCAGGATCTGTATTACAGAAAGTGCTGCAAAGCATCCATGGCCCTTTTTGTAATTCCAAAGTGCCCTCAGGGTGCAGAAAGTGTCAGAACTGCGATTCTGACCTTGTAAGTCCACACTGTAACTTCGCAGAGGCAAATTGGACTCGACTCAGTATGCCCTACTTTTCTGACTGGTGACCAGTAGCAGCTGCTGGGGATCGGCAGCGGTGGGGGAGATACAAAAATAAGGACAGAAAAACAAATTAAAAATATAAAGGTTTACTTACCTGCCATGCAGTCGCCGCATTGCTCCTCTCCTGATCCTCAATTCCAGGGCTGGTGCATACTGCACAGGCTCCCAGATGGAAATTCTGACATAGCTCTCATGCTGGGAATACTATTCCCAGCATGACAGCAGCGCCAGTGTTGGTCCGAATGGCCTGGTTTGCCACTCAGACAGTGCCTGGTAGCCTGCGGCTTTTCTCCACCCGGCTGTACCACGCAGCCGGGTGGAGAAAGGGTAAATGTGCATGACAGTTCGGCAGGCCTAAGAGAGGCGGCCAAACCGTCTTGCACACTTAGTAGTGCCCATCATCCCTCCTCCCCACTGTTGCACATAGAGTGCATGGCCCGCCCCGCCTTCGCTGGCAGCCTGCAGGTAAGAAGAAAAACAAATTGATAATAAAACTGGTTGTCATTGTATTTTTCATCTCTTTAAATTTGCTGCCACCTAGTGGGGCAATGCTCCTTGGCCATAACGGAGGAGCAGCCCTGTGACTGTTCAAATCCGACAGGGAAGATTGGTCAGAAATAGGGAAGCGGTTTTGTTTGTAGCGCGGTTACGTATCCCTCGAGGAGCTGCTGTCGAACCTTTACAAGCAAAGGATCTCATTTAGTTTTATGTCACTCTTCACTAAGATTTCTCACTACCTTTCCCACTCTACTATTGTCCCTTTTGTACCTACGATTAACTTGCCGATAAATGTGGTTGTTCTGGAATCTGAGAAGATGTCAGATGATCTTCTCTGTGCCTTCTGGACTATTTTTTGGTATTTACAGAATAGTCTACAAAACAAACAATATACGTTTAACTCAAGTCGAGCAATCACTGCTTACAATATGCAGTTTTAGTTTTTCATTTAACATCTTACTTTATGTTTGAAAAAATGGTTTTATAAATGTTTACTGTATCTTCAGTGTTTCCAACACACTGTTAAATGGACTGTCCTTAACTCCTTATGAGTACAAAGTCTTTTGGATGATTGGTTTAGCTGTGGTCATTCTTGTACACCAAAATTCAACTAGTGCAAATATGTAAATCTATGGGTTGTTGTCGTTTTTTCACTTGAGAATTTCCTTATTGCATAGTTATGCGTATTTAGAATGTAAATCCGTACCTTCATTTACTTCCGTGTTTTAATAGATATTAAGCTAACTGTCTTTACCTTTCTTTCAAGGAATTGGTGGCTGACCGAAGAATCCAAATGGAAACTGGGCTCTGGAGATGAGAATGAAGTTAGGCCACTGGAGCAAACACTGAGGTTGCAGGATTTTGCCAGTAAGACTCTCTATGGACCACAGAAATGCATCAAAATCACATCCATTGATCAAGAACCTTGCCAGGACTGCTCCTGAACACAAGTTATCTCTTGCAAGACTTCATATAAGATCTTCCGATGTGAGATTGGTGTCCACCAGGGACGTGTCTGTGAATATAAACTGTGCCACCCTTTTCCTCTGTAGCAAACAGCAGAATTTCATGACGATTGACTCTGGTATTGTAGTGTTTAGGTGGGGAACAGAACTTTACAACCTCTACAGATTGTAAAACTATCTTGAGTATAATTGATTGGATCATCGGCTATGTGTGGACTAGAATTTGAAGTAAAATGCTAGCCAATCATTAAAGAGAGTTCGAAATTAACTAATGGCATAGCAGACAAGATAAGGCAATTTTGTAATCATGCAAAAATACACATCTTTGGGATGGAAATCTTCGAGTGCCAGGTAACCATAAGTAATCACCCTTATCAAACAGTAGTCACTAAGCTGTCAAATAACCAAAACTTTCCAGCAGTCAACTGTTAAGAACCCAGAGAATCGAACTTAACCCAGGGACCGGAGCTTCATCCAAACCTGTTAGATTGTCACTCATTCTGCTACATATAATTTCCTTTGATTTGACATTTATATTGTTTTAGTGGTTAACTAACCTGTTATTGTTCTTCTTTGGCTGCAATGCACCATAAGAGAACAATAAAATCCTGTCAAAAGATATGATATTTTCCTTATCCAACTGGAAACAGATCCTTTATATAAGCAGATAGAGCATAAACTAGAAGCATGACGTTTTTAAGAACACTCTCAATATCAGCACATTTGTCTAATCAAGATCTGTCCCTTATCATAGACTCAGTTCCCTGGCATGCTCTATCTAACCCCTATCCTTCAGACTCTGTTCTTGGTCAGGTGTGTTATATTTGTGTAGGGACTGCACCAGAATTTGTTAGATAAGACTACATTAAACTCCTGTAAAATTATAGTGTTGCTGGTCTCAATAGGCATGGGTATAAAACAAAAAAGTCTCAGAGATAAATGGTATTCCCTAACAGTGTATGGTGAATAGACAGATTTCCTGTGTAAGACCTATTTGTTGGTATGAATAAGGCAAGTGTATGATTGACTGTGTATACTAAAGGCAGGAGTCAACTGGTGTTTGATTCAGTTGGTGTTAGCTTCTTCCAACATCCCCAGAACTCTGAGCTATTCCGGTCCCTCTACTTTGAAAAACGTCCTTGTCTGACTCCTTTGGGTTGTCCAGAAGTAAAATAAATGGTCACTGAGCCCTCCATGAGCCACTGGAGTGTGGTCCTCCGGAGTCATCTAATCAGACATGTTTCAATGACCTGGTTTTGACTGGATGAGGTATAGTGGATGTCAGAGGGCGAAGTAAGTAGAATATCATGTCTGGGTCACAAGGTAAGACCAGAAACCCCATAGGTAGGTCAAGATACCTGTGTATTCAACTACGTTTGTCCAGGGTGGCTTCTCTCCCATTAGAACATATCCAAAATCTGGTTTAAGATCCAGATTGTCCTAAAGAGGGAATCCTGAAAATCTGATACTGAAAGTTTTATACCAATACTGATTCTCCTAGGATTGGACATGCCTTCCACTTTAGAAGTTGTGGGCACTATGGAATACATAGCTTAGGTGGCCTTTCATGGCAATACAGAGGGGAAACAGCGTTTACAACGCTGCCATTACATCGCGTTCCTATTACAACGCAATGCCTTTACATCGCAAGTCATTAGATCGACTTGCTGTAGGGGGCGGTCTAACCTAAGGAATAGTATAATCTACTATTCCAACACCTTCCCTACTGTTGTGCAGGCTGGAGTTGGAATAGTAAATTATACTATTCCTAAGTCCAGCGCGCCCCATACAGCAAGTTGATCTTATGACTTGCGATGTAAAGGTATCGCGTTCTAACAACGCGGTCGTTGTAACGACCGCGTTGTAATAGAACGCAATGTTATAGCATGCGATGTAACATGCTATATTCATACAGAGGGACCTTAGAGTCTAGATCAGTGTGAGAGGCAATAAGGGCTCTGGGCCAATTTACCCCTTTTTGTGGTTTATATGTGGATGATTCAAGTATGACTGGAAATTCGGTTGGAACTAATCTCCCTGAAATGGATCCATTCTTTCTTCTCTCTTATGAAAATAAATACTTCCAGTAATATTAGTGTCTGTCATGTTTGCCCTAATATTATGGGGTCACACCCAGTAGCTCCTCTGAGTCCCAAAAAGAAATACACCCTTTTGAAATTAGAACTGCAGGTGTCTCTCACTCGACTTCTTACAAGTTATGCTCTGTTAGGCAGGAAGTTTTAGGAGCAAGACAAAGCTGCCAGAGAATCTCTTATCTGCAGATGATGATAAAATGAACCCTGCCCTATTATTAGAAAAATCCGTACATACACAGTGGTTGGCATTTTACAGTCATGATTATTATGCAGTATTTGTCTGTAAATCAACTGTATCAGAATGGTCCTAATTATTTAAAAAATAGCAGATATTAAGCAAATTAGAGCGCATGTTAGCTAGGCCCCAATCATATTTCATCATTCATCTATAATCAATTAGTTTGCTCTCTACCCAAAGTATCCAAAATATTGTAATAAAGCCAAAATATGTGGCTGTATGTGTTTACTAATCTTATATTATGCCAAGCCATCTATATTTTCCCCACATCCCATATGTTGTCATTAGGTCAGAGGTCAGAAGTCGGAACTCAGCCATTCAACATCTCCCCTCAGCAATTGGTCCTTTTGTCGAACTAACACCAGTACCTTCTATACTTTTATTATCAACGATGTCTTATAGAATGAGAAGGGATCACTCATGCTTGCCAACCATTTTGCTACAACAATTTGTAAATAATGCCCCTTTGCAGAATCATACAGAAGCTACAGTAGCTAATGTTACTTTTAACTCTATCCTTATAGATGAATCTATATAGGGTCATCTTCGCTTGCAGCTGAGGTTACAACACGTGCATCAGAGAGGTTGAAAGTTTTCCTTCTCTGCCTTCTCTATCTTGTTAGTTAAAATGGTATGAAAAAACATGAGTATTGATCACCTATTTGTTAACGTTGTCATTCAAACTGTTGGCTTTCTAGGCTCTATGCTTACTGCACACATTCGCTAACATTAAATGCAGTCATGTTTGAATACAATCAAGCCGGTCTTTTAATTAACATGCAATATTTTCATACGAACGTCCTGCCGCACATAGCAAGCCCCCCTTCCTCATCAACAATGATTGCTGCCAGCCCACAATTTGGCACTTTGGCTTTGAATTTGGTCCCTGATGAATGTGGCTACAGGACACTTTCTCTCATCCACAAATGGAGCTCCTAAAATACCAATTCAGGATATCTTGGCATTGGGATTCTACTAAGGGAGTTTTTCAGTCCCTCATATCAGCGTTCTGTTGAAAGAGGGGCTGTATTGGATTCGTTAGCATTTTCTGCCAGCACGGCTTGTTTACAGGTCAAGGATGAGAAACCAATGTCTTGGGTACGATGACTCATGCTGCAATGTGCAATTTGGCAGGGCACTCAAGAAGACCTTCATCAGTTGTGTGTAGCACTAGTTTAATTTATGGTTTAAAAAAATCATATCATATCATTTACAATAATATAATTGTTGAACAGCAAAACACTGAAAAAAGACAAATTAAACGCAGAGTTGGGAACTTCCTCTAGCAGCATTAGAGAAAACAAAATGTACCTTTCGTTATCACAGGAAAAGCTAAATAATTTTGCTGCACTAAAAGATCTGTGGCCTGCCTCAATGAAAATAGGATGTAATCATTCCACCCGGTAATCATTCCACCCTTGACATATAATAATACAAAGCATGTGTTCTGGAGTTTCCCTTGTGTTATACTAACAAGGTTTCTAGCTGCCTCCAAACACGAAAACTAAAAACATAAAAGGCAAAATGTTACATAATATTTTTTGTGTCCTGGCAATCGAATTAGAATCAATATATCTCAGTCTAGTTAAAGTCTCAGGAGACAATTCGGAAAAAGGTAGTAAATCTGGACCTGTAAAAGTACACTACGAATGGGTGCCAAATAACAACAGTTTGTATTTAAAATTTACAATAATACTCCTGTAAAGCTGCGCCAGGTGCAGGTCCAGGTACTAATGGGAATGTCACAGTTCATATCTCCGGGGCTCCTATTTCTCAATGAATTATTCTACATAGTATACAACTTAGGGGCATTTTATCAAGAACGGCGTTAAAATTATCGCCGCTTTAGCAGCAAAAAACTGTCGCTAAAGCGGCGATAATGGGCTTGATAATATGCCCTTGAGAATTCCAATAGAAGCCCATGTTGACACCAGAACATGGGCTTCTATTGGAATTCTCAAGGGCATATTATCAAGCCCATTATCGCCGCTTTAGCGGCAGTTTTCTGCCGCTAAAGCGGCGATAATTTTAACGCCATTCTTGATAATATGCCCCCAAATACTTGGGAAATGGAGCCCAATATACAAACCCATATTTTCTTCTTTTGTATTTTTTTTTCTCCACAGGAAAAAACATTTTTCTACATGAACCAACCCTTTCTCCAACACCTCCTCCAAGTTTGGAGATGATCCATTCCTCTACCAATAAGGGAAGGGTAGTTATTCCAAACCTTTGCTGTAGTAAATCTGCAACCACTTCCAGCGTGGAAGTGAATTGGATCAGAGTTTGTGATTGTCAACACACATACAAGTTTGTGAGCATTCACAAACTTACAACCTTACAAGTCTAACCTTGCACAGTTACATCCATGTTCCACCCATCATATGTGAGTTACTACTGTGCATTTCTCAATACTCATGGTAGAGTACTATGCATTAATAAACCCATTTGCACCTATTAGGATTTTTGTGAATTCCTCAAAGGCATAAATACAGAAAGTTTTGGACCTAAACATAAGTAAACATACAATCTAAGGGGCCGATTTCGATGTCGGACGGACCTGAGTCCGTCTGACATCTATCTGGAACTGGGACCGACCGACCTCCTGTCGGCGGTCCCAAACCAGCAATTAGGGTGCAAGCGAACAATCCTATACTTTACAATGGGAGCATGCATACCGACTGAATGCATGCTTTCATTGCAGAGAGCTGAGGTGCAGTTCATCCCTGCACCAGGTGGCAGACACGCTTTCCGACATGGCTTCCATGTTGGACAGGCCGGCATGGAAGCTATGTCAGAAACCATGCATCGTAATCTCAAGGGCGGAAAAGCCTGCCCTTTGGGATTACAAGCCGGCTCTGACTGGCCGATGGGCTCCATGAGCCCATCGTAAGGCAACAGGAATGACTGGCCGGTTTACTTTCTGACTCCCAGCATCATAATCGGTCGGAAAGTAAACCAAGCGGCCCATTATGATGCAGCTAGGAAAGGAGCCTTTACGGGCCGCATCATAATCGGCCTCTAAGTGTAGAATATGCAACAGGTAGCAACTTTGCATACCAAATAAAACAACTAATAGCCCTAGCCTATGTACCAACAACAGAAGTAGCAAACTACTGCAATTTACATATAGAAAGTCCTTTTTACGAAGCCAACGAAACCAAACTAAAAACCTTACTCGACTATTTTGAAGATACATGGATAGGAAGACTGCACAGATTAGGACACCGAAGACAACCCAAATTCCACATCCCCTGGTGGAATGTCTATGAAAGCACCCTAGCACAAAAAGTTAAAACAAATAACGCAGTGGAAGGATGGCATAATGCCTTTCGAAGCAACACTAGGAAGAATACAACCAACTCTAGACAAACTAATCAAATCTATCAAAGAAGAATAACACTACCAAGAATTAAGGCTAGAGCAATCCCTAACTAAAATATGTCCTTCAGTACAAAACTAGACTATACCCAAACATCCAAGGCCTAGAATATCTAGATACAATAGCCAAATCTATACTATAAAAATCACAACAATCCAAACACCATAAAATATTCAAAACGAACAAAAGCAGCAAACAACCTATTACTAGTCTTTTTTATATTAATAATTATAATTATGTCATTGTACCTATAACTATTTACACAAAAACATGACATAACATAGGACCTGATTACGATGGCAGTGAGACCTCCACCGACAGCCTGTCGATGGTGATCTCACCGCCATCGTTTGCATGTTTTCCGCCCGCCATATTATAATGGCGGGCGGAAGGATGATGGTTGGAAAATCTGACCGCCACACATCCGATGGGCTCCTTGAGCCTGCCGGTGCGGTGGAGGGCCGCGCATTCCCTCCATAGGGATTACAATGGCCCTTTCTGCTCGCCTGTTCATGGCGGTTAACTAGCCATGAACAGGCAGGCGGAAAGGGATTTTGGGGGCCGGTAGCAGGCCCCCATTCCCCCCTTGCTCTAAGCTGTGGGCACTGGGGGGCACCTACAGATCGCTGTACCATGTCGCAGGCACCCCATGGTGCCTGCCACGTAGTGCAGGAATATGTCAGGTGTCCCTTTTTTGCATTTCGGCGGGTGCTGCAGCCAGCAGCACCCGACGCAATGCAAAGTATAGGCATAGCGACCGCTGTGGTGGCGGTCGCATCCTAATGCCTACTGCGGGGCCGCTGACAGCCTGTCGGGCGGTCCCATCTGCGACAGGGTGGTGGATGGATGAAAGTCGGTCCACCATCCTAATCGGCCCATAATTATTAAATTAAAAAATCAGCAAAACAAATCTTAAACAAAAACATTTCCCACCCATAATAATTAAAAATAACTTACAGTTTTGTAACAGTAGATCATCTTCAAAAATGTGGAAATCCAAACGAACTCCGAGCAAATCCCAATCCATGAAAATAGTAAAGCCCCAAAAATAATGTAAAAATACAGCTGTAGAAAAAATGATCCAACGATGCAATCCTCTCAATATTGAAACCCTCAAAAACCGGAAAAATAGTGTTGAAAAAGAAACGCTTCAACAAAACGGAAAAGTAAAAGAAAATGTAAAAAAGTAAATAGTTTCAATAAAACTAACTACAATTTCCATTTAGTAAAAAAAACCGCATCTGCAGCTCCATGGTAAATCGAAATCGGAAACCTGCAAAAATAAAAAAACAACACCCTCCCACGAAAACATATACAACCCCACATACATTAAAAATTACATTTAATATAACATAACACATTTAAATAACATATAATTAACACTCTATAACACTATCCTGTTTTTAAAAACCACGACAAACAAACCAAACTACCAAAACTACACCATACTACAAAATAATCCTACATTTAACACTCTACCTACTCTAACTACACTCATACCAACTCCCGGATACCCCAAAATTACCTTAAAAGTAATATAAAACAAACTTACCTGAAGCGACGAAACACAGCTCCCAACCGTGAGGTTCCCTCTTCCAAAATGACCTAAAAACGAAATAGATATAAAACAAAAGCAAGAAAATCCTAAAAAAAATGGCTGCGTGATAAAACGGGGAAAAAACACTATTTCCCCATAGACAACAATAGAGAATTACTAAAAATAATTCCAACAACTTCAATATATAGTTTTATATTATAAAAAAATATATATATATAACAAAAAACTGTAAAATATATGTGAAATATTACAATAACATAAAGTATAATATTTAATATATATTAAAAACATTTGTGTTATATACTTAGGGCCTGATTCTGATGCGGTTTGGAAAGCTTCCCGACCAAATGGGTTTGGGAATGGTTTCCGACCGAATCGGATTGGGAGAGTCCAACCGACCGAGTACGATGCATCCAGATGCTTCCAGATACGATTTGGTTGGGCTCGCATTGACTTCAATGAGAGCCTTTGTTCCGACCGAATGCATAGGCTGCCATTGAAGAAAGGGGTGGCTGGGGAAAATCGGGCACCCTGTGGTAGGCACGCCCTGGTGCCTGCCACACTGTGCATAGCTGGTAAGGGGGGACCCATGGGTACCCCCAGGGGCCCAATTGGGAAGGCTCTAGGTGCAAGGGGGCACACTATGGGCCCCCAAAGTCTGATTCGACTGCCGATTCGAGTCGGACGACACGATTCAGAAAGGCTGTCCAAATCCAGCATCGTACTCGGTTGTTCGGAAATGCGGCCCATAGAGACGTACGATTCTGCTCCGTACGGCTTGGTCATTCCAAATGCCGTCGGATAGGGATTGGCATATTCCTAACACCTAACTCGCAGGATACTCTGTTGGTTGGAAACCATTCCGAGTCAGGGCCCGATTCCGATGTCGTTCGGAAGGCCTCCGAATCGGATTTGGCTTTCCCGGATCCGATTCATAGTCCTTGTTTACGACCGAAAAATACACAGGTCTGAACGACCAAGTACGATGCGAAGATCGCGTACGGGTCGACTGAATCGTTTCTGGGACCCGAACCTGTTCGTACAGCTCGTTCGTAGACCAATCGTGCCGCGCTATGGAGCTGAATTCCGACCGAGCGAGTACGATGCACGATTCAGAGGGCTGCTTTGCCTCGGTCTCAGCGAGACGAAACAGCTGTCGGAATCGTACTTCGGGGGGCCGTAGCAGGCCCCCCTTTACCCGGGGCCCTCCAAGTCTGTCACGGGGTGTGCCCATGTGTCCCCCGATCCAGGCATGCACAGTGTGGCGGGCACCAGGGTGTACACTTTTCCCCACCCACCTCTTTTTGCTATGGGAGCCTGTGTACGCGCCTGTACACAGGCTCCCATAGAGTTCAATGGGAGTCCGAGCGAACTGAGTCCGTAAGCAAACGGCTGCATCGTACTCGCTCGTTCGGACTCCCGGAGCAGGATTCGCTCGGAAAGCCCTCCGAATCTGAGTCGTACGGAGGGCTTTCCTAGCGAGATCGGAATCGGGCCCTCGGTCGGAAAGACACGTTCCAATTTGGAAGGAGCAAATGCCGTTAGGAGGCCTTCCTAACCGCATCAGAATCAGGCCCATAATGTACAAAATATTAAAATACCAAATTAAGGGGTCTATTACGATGGTGGTCGGATGTCCACCGCCGGGCCGGCGGTGGCGCCTGCAGTACCGGCGGTGGACATCCGCCCGCCATCGCAACCAAGAAAACCGCCGGTCACATTAGGATGGCGGTGGTGACCGCAGCGGTGGGAAATTCCGACCGCCGCTTTACCGCCGGTTGCTATCCGCACTCCTGCTTGGCAGACGGAGCAGGACCGGGATAATGGTGGCGGTGCAGAGCAGGCTCCGCTGGCAGGATTATGATGCCGGCGGTAGCCAGCCTTTCCTCAGCGGTCAGACCGCCATTGAAAGGCATGCGGTAATTGTCTTCCGGGGGCCCGTTGCAGGCCCCCAATGTGTTGGGGGGGTGTGGGTGCACTGGGAGGGTACCCATGGTCCCCCCCTACATTTCCCTGTACCAGGTGGCAGGCACTGTGCAGTGCCTGCCACACAGTGCAGGGAAATGCAGGACATGCTCCTTTCGGCATCGCGGTGGTGCTGCGGGCAGCAGCAACCGCCGCAATGTTAATGCCTGCGATCCGACCGCCGCGGTCGGATTTCGACAGCGGGTCATCGTAATGCGACCGGCGGTGATGTCGCGGTACATGCGGGTGGTCTTGTCCCGCTACCATGGCGGTCGGGGAGGTTTCCCGACCGCCATCGTAATAGGCCCCTAATATTGTTAACATGCAAACAATATGACAATGTTTAACAACTAAAAATTTATAGTAAAATGTGGTCAATTAAAAAATTTTACTTTGCTACATATGTGTAAATTAATAAATATAGTAAATAATATTATTAAAAAATAATATTATTTAATATACTAAATAATGACCACAAAAAACTGTAACATTGTAATAATTTTATGATAACAATAACATTATCTAAAATGTATTAAAATATATGTAAAAACAAGTGTACTAAAATGTATTTTTTTCTTAAAAATAAATTGAAATTTTGTAACATAAAAAGTATATGTATTTGTAAAAATGTCAAAAATATGACTGTAGTTCTGTAAAATAAAAATATTTTGCAATGTAAAAAGTAAAAAAATATTTCAAAACTTATAACTGTATTAAAATTGTAATATTATAAAGCCGTTTAAAAAACCTACATGTTGAAATGTGTTATATTTTATGAGTTACTATTACTTGAAATAAAAATTTTAAACACTATGGGGCCGATTCCGATCTCGGCCGGTAGGGCACCGAATCGGATTCGGCTTAACCGGATCAGATTCGGCCCCCTCTTTCCCGACCGATTCGTACGTGCGTCCGGGCGAGCGAGTACGATGCGTAGCCGCGTGAGTCGCACACAGGGGGGACCCATGGGTCTACCTACCTGTGCCTGTACAGCGCGATTCGCATCGACGCGTACCCGCTGTAGGGGGTGCCCTTGTTCGCCTCGCACCCATTGAGTCAATGGGAGCCCGCGTACGCGTTGTACGACCGGCTCCCATTGACTTCAATGGGAGTCCGACCGAATCGAGTCCGATTGCATGCGTACGCATCGTACTCGTTCGGTCGGGCTGCTAGAGTCCGATTCGGTCGGAAATCTCTCCGGGTCCGGCTCGGTCGGAGTGATTTCCGGCCTGAATCGGAATCGGCCCCTATGGGTCCAATTACGATGCGACTTGGAAGGCTCCGACCAACAGTCAGAGCCTTCCGAGGCGCATCATAATGGGCCGGTTGGATTCCTTTCTGACCACCTCATTTTGATGGAGGTGGTCGCAAAGGAATCAGACAGGTCATTCCAGCTGGCTTCCGACTGGCTCAGAGAGCCCGCCTGCCAGTCGGAATGTGGCAAGTAATCTCAATGGTGGGCTTTTCGGCCCTTGATATTACGATGACGATTTGCGACATGGTTTCCATGCTGGTCTGTCTGACATGGAAACCATGGGGCCAATTATGATGACGGTGGGACCACCACCGACAACCCATCGGTGGCGGTCCCACCGCTATCAGAACCATGATATCCGCCCGACATTTTACCATGGCGGGCGTACAGGTGGCGGTCAGAAAGACCAACCACCATGCATCCGATGAGCTCCTTGAGCCAGCCGGTGCAACGGAGGGGAATCATATCCCTAAAACGGTGGCGGTGCCTACCAGGCACCACAGTAGGGATTATGATGTTCCTTTCCACCCGCCTTTTCATGGCGGTTAACCTGCCATGAAAAGGCAGGCGGAAAGGGAGTTTGGTGGCCTGTAGCGGGCCCCATTTGCACCCGGCCCTAAGCTGTGGGTTATGGGGGGCAGGTATGGTGCCACCCTCCATATCCCTGCACCATGTGGTAGGCACCACATGGTGCCTGCCACGTAGTGCAGGGATATGTCAGGTGTTCCCATTTTGCAGCCAGCAGCACCTGCCGCAATACAAAAGATAGGCATAGCAACCACCGTGGTGGCGGTCGCATTGTAATGCCTCTGTCAGGACCGCCGACAGCCTGTCGGGCGGTCCCGTTTCCGATAGGGTGCTGCCATCCTAATCAGCCCCCATGTCGGAAAGCATCTTTGGGGGCCCCCAGCAGGGCCTCCATGGGTGTAGGGCCCCCGGTTGGAGACCGAGGGGGCACCTATGGTGCCCCACTGTTGATCCGTGCACCTTGTGGCAGGCACCTCCAGGTGCCTGCCACGGGGTGCACGGATGAACCACACCTCCCATTTTACTATGTGAGCATGCATTACAGATGGTGTATGGCTGAAATGCATGCTCCCATAGTAAAATGTAGAAATGCGACCAAACAGTGTTCAGTCGCATCCTAATGAGGCGGTAGGGACCGCCGACCGGGTGTAGGTCGGTTCCATGACCGATGCGGTGTCGGGCGGAATCGTAATGAGAGCCTAATTTTTGTTATTTACAATAAATGGAAAATAAAACAAACCAAAGCAAAAAAAATTAATGACATCTCCATGTATAAATATACTATATTTTTAATAATCATCATTTTGGTAAAAAATTGTTTGTCTTATTTTTTATATTTAATTTATCAATCTAATTCCTTAAAATAACTATAATATAACATTGTAAAAAATAAGCACAACTAACAAATAATAATTAAATATAAATATACACCCAAAAAATATATATTATACCGTAAACAATATTACACACTTACAAATATTAAAATACTAAACTTTTAACAACAGGAAAATTAACTAACCAAAACTAAAATAATTTAATAAAAAATTATATATTACACTAACCCATTAAAAACACTATTCCAACTGCAAACAAAACAAACTCCAGAAAAATGCTTGACACCAAACTATAAAAAAATACTATTCCAACTCTAAACTAACTAAGGGACCAATTACGATGTCAGTCGGAAAGCCTCCGATCGACAGTTGGATTCTCGCAGTCAGAAGGGGAACCGTTTGGTCATTCTGAATCAGTTCCGAACGGCACTCAGAGAATCTGAGTCAGTCAGAGCCGATTCGTACAGCTCTACGGACAGCGTTTCCGGCGTACCGATTACTAATGGGGCCCCTAGCAGGCCCCCCTTCATCCTGAGGCCTCCAGTTGTGGACCGAGGGGATACCTAAGGGACCCACATGTAAAACCATGCACTGTGTGGCAGGCACCATGGGGTGCTCATGACAGGGTGCAAGTATTTCCGCAGACACCCATTTTCCCCATTGGAACCTGTGTTGTCGGTCGGAACGCAGGCTCCCATTGAAGTCAATGGGAGTCCTTCCGAACAATGTTCGGAAGCATTGTAATCGGTCGGGAGGAACCGCCGATCGCAAGTCTGATTCCGAGTCGATGTCGGGAGGAGGAAACTCCGTCCGACATTGTAATCAGACCCTAAATTCAGGGAAAGGGCTAGATAGCAAAACCTAAAAAATTACTATTCCAACTCCAAACTAACTAAATTCAGAGAAAGTTATGGACAATAAAAACTAAAAAATTACTATTCCAACTCCAAACTAACTAAGGGGCTGATTAGGATGGCCGCCCAACTGAGGCATTAGGATGCGACTGCCACCACACCGGTCGCAATGCCTATGTTTTGCATTGCGGCGGGTGCTGCTGGCTGCAATACAAAAGGGGTCACTTTACATATCCCTGCACTATGTGGCAGGCACCATGCGGTGCCTGCCACATGGTGCGGGGACAAGTCCCAGTGCCCACATCGGATGGCCAGGGGGAAAGAGGGCCCGCTACGGGCCCTCAAAGTCCCTTTCCGCCTGCCTTTTCATGGTGGGTTAACCAGGGTTAATTCAGGGAAAGTGCTGGACAATAAAACCTAAAAAATTACTATTCCAACTCTAAACTAACTAAATTCAGGGGAATTGCTGGACAATAAAACCTAAAAAATTACTATTCCAACTCCAAACTAACTAAGGGGCCGTTTAAGATGGCGGTTAACCCACCATGAAAAAGCTGGGGGAAAGGGACTTTATAAAAGATTATATTTTAAATAATTGCGAAATCTATTTTAATTTCCGCTAAATATCTTTTAATATTAATAAAAAAATATGTTGGTGAATTTCAAATTTATAATTTTTGTAAACATTTTTAAAAACACAAATTACATGTTTTCTTAAAATAAAATGTATTAATTTTTGTAAAAATTTAAAAACACAATTTATTTATTCTTTTAATTTACAGTTTTTAAATTTTTGTAAAAATGTTTAAAAACACCAATTACAACTACTAAACATGTTTTATATATATTAGTCATAAAATAAAATTGGATGAATTAATATATTTAAAATATAATTTAAACCGACCATTTTTTTTCTTAATATTAAAAATAACTTTTAGATCATTAAACTATAATAAATCTCATTATTCTTTTTTGAATTATCAACCCCTCAAAACCAAACAAGACACAATTAAATCCAAAAACAACTAAAAGGCCCATTACGATACCGGGCGTGAAAAAATCCGCCAGGCATGAAAGCGGCAAAAATCCGCCCGCACACACCGTCTGAACACCGACCACGCCATTACGATTACACAAACCGAAAACCGCCATCGGCGGAAAAACCACACAAGATACCGCCCGCCCTCGTCCGAGTCGGAGTCAAACCGCCCGCCACGGACGGAAACACGCACGACAACACAAAACCGCCCGCCCTCACGGCCGACACACCGCACGTGAAATTACGATCGCACCGCCATGAGCGCGGGTAAACCACAAATATACCGCCCGCCAGCGCAAACAACGCCGATGAGAATTGACACGGCAGAAGCCATGGCGCCCACGTCCCTGCACAGAAACCATCCGCTGACAAAAACAATCGCACACAACATGGCCAACAAGTCCACACAGCAAGGCACGCACAAATACACAAGCACAGTACACATCCCGAAAACACCCCCCTGGACAAACAAAAAATACAAAGGCCAGAACACCAGACACAACACACCTGAAAACAACAGACCATGAGGACACACCCACATAGGTAAGTACAAAAGCAGCACTCCCACAGACCACAACCCCTTGCAACATTGCAAACTAGAGAGGAGAGGAGAGGACACAGTGACACAGCAAGGACAGCAGCACACCACAGAAACGCACACATCACAACCACCACCACCACCACCACCACCACCACCAAACACCGGCACCACAAACCCCCTGCACATTACACAACACACACCGCACCAGCACCACAAACACCATGGCACCACAAAGAATGCCCAAGTTCACGCCCATTGAGCTGACGGTCATGGTCGACGAGATTATCAAGGTGCACCCACAAATCTATGGGAACCTGGTCCAGCACACACCACTAGCCACCAGAAACAGAATGTGGAACCGGATCGTAGACCAGGTCAATGCAGTCGGGACCCTGCCCAGGAACAGAGTTGAAATCAACAAACGGTGGAATGACGTCAAGAGCCTGGTCAAGAAGAAGGAGAGCAAGAACAGAGAGCTGGCTGCCGTCACTGGCGGAGGGAATCCCGCGCTCTTCAAGACCTTCAAAGCGTGGGAGGAGAAGGTGCGAGTCATTATACATCCGGAGATCCTCGCCGGATTAGCAGGGGGAGTGGAGGCTGGTAAGTACAAACTAATGTATACCAGCACACCGCTATGTACTCACATGCACTACCACCATGCCACAGCTCCCAGGGACAAACACCCCCATGTCCAGCACACAATACACAACACATCACACACACATGCAACAGACACCACCACACACAGCCCAAACCTAACAACTGTAAGATACGTGGGGGCATGTGTACACTCAGCCAGCCACGTAACCACCAACAGGTCCCCAAGTATGCCAGAAGCACCACAACGAGCACCCACCACACCCATGTGTCCGCCATAGCTGCACTAACCGACAAGTAACAGGTAAGTGGCAGGAACACAAAGTGCAGTGGGTGGGAGGGTGGACAGCTCAAGTACAACACACACCAGGCCCCTAGTCCCACAGCACAGCAAGGAGGAGCATCCCCACACCCCACACCCACGTGTCAGCCACCGCAGTGCACACCGACAGCCGAAAGGTAGACATCACGGTCCACAACAATCGGTGTCAGTGGGTGTCCAGCCATCACCACGACCCACAACACCGCCCCCACCCCCACAGACCTGCAACATGGAGCACCCCCGCTTAGAACCATGTGGCATCCAGTACAGTGCACGCACGAACAACCTGCAGGTGGGAAACTGGACAGGGCTGGATTACTGGAGGCATGAGGACCGTAACACGACCAACACATGGGACATGTTACGTAGCAGACGAACACGCAGCACCGCCCACTGTCACGAACAAGTGAACAATGTGCACACGGACATGAACCACAGACTCACACCCCACATGACCCATCACAGACACAGCAACACCCAAGGAGCCACGTCTGCATGCACAAGCCACACTGAATATAGTACCACACGGCAGCCACTGTGCAACCCATCACACACAACCGAAACACCATTGAAGTCCTGTCCATGTAGCCCCTACTGCCTGTCAACCACACACCCCACAACTACGCCTATGTAAGACAAACAACACTAGACGCAACAGAGCGGAACAACATAAATGCACACGAACACCACTGAACCCATCAAACACACAGACACACCATGCACATACAACATACCATCCATCCCATCCGTCAGCCCCAGTCTCATGAAAGGCATGTCATCCGCACAGCTGCCACACATACAGCAGTCACGCTAAGATACATGCCCATGACCAACCATGTGCCAGAAGTCAATGAAGCGCACGCCACACTGTGAGCAACAACACACAACATGGGCCACACCCCCCCCGAGCACTGCAGTGATGCACATGGCACAGGGCACAGGGCAGCACGCACACCAAGGAGATGGGACAACTGCAATACGTCGGGTGGCACACAACCATCACACACTCATAACGATGCGTCCAATGCCATGTCCAGTAATCACAACAGACAGCAACAGACAGCAAATATGCAGGGTATGTCAGGCATGCACACACCTCAGACCATGCACTGTCATGCTGCCACAACACATGTCACGTTCGGCACCCATGGCTCACAGCATGTAGCCCAAAAGCATATTCCATCCCAAATGCGTTTCTGGGGCATGACCCCCATGTTGCCATATGCGTTCCTAAGCGTTCCATTTGCACCCCAAAAGCATATTCCATCCCAAATGCGTTTCTGGGACATGACCCCCATGTTGCCATATGCGTTCCTAAGCGTTCCATTTGCACCCCAAAAGCATATTCCATCCCAAATGCGTTCCTGGGGCATGACCCCCATGTTGCCAAATGCGTTCCTAAGCGTTCCATATGCACCCCAAAAGCAAAGTACAAACCAGACCCAGGATGGGCCTGGAGCCCGCATACACCAGAGTCACAATAAGTAGGAGCACAGCAACACACCCATCGGCATAGCCAATCCGTCCCATGCCACATGTGCACAGCACACAGTCCCATTGCCAAGCACACACAACAACAGATTGTACAGCCACACACCCGCCTCCGGGACACACGTGCACGAGAGTGCACGAACGGAGAATGTCAGACAACCAATACAGACTTCGCCAGGTGCAACACAATAACAAATCTCATTCTCTCCACAGGTGACGAACTGCTGGATGCTGGGGATGGAGACAGCAGCCAGCACAGCCAGCCTACAAGCCCCCAACGAGGACACACGGATGTGGAGGATCTGTCCTCCTCTTCGGACACGGACCACCAAGCAGGCCCATCTAGTGTGGCAGGGCCCAGCCGCTCCCCAGGACCCCTCCTACCCACCAACCCATCATCCAGGGCTGCTGAACATTCCCAGCCCCCTGCTGCCACTGTCGTTGCGGCCACACCCACGGTCATTGCGGCCACACCCACGGGCATTGCGGCCACACCCACGGTCATTGCGGCCACACCCACGGTCATTGCGGCCACTACCACTGCCGCAACCGCCACCACGTCTTCGCTGGCCCCAGCCCCAGCGCAGGTGGTGGCCCGGACGACTGGATCCACCCTGGGAGCCAGGGCGAGGACCGTGGTGAGCAATGTGGCTAGTGGGCAGGCCGGTGGCAGCAGGACTGGTAGGAGGAGCAGGGTCAGGGAAACGCCAGCCTCCCCTGGGAGCCATGCCCTGCCTCAAATGGCCAGAGTCCTTGGGGCCTATGAAGAGGCCCAAGGACAATGGGCCAGGTCAGCTACAGACACGCGTGAGGTGCTGGGGGTGCTGAGGTCCATGGACGCCCGTATGGGCCAACTCGTGGACCTCATGGGCCAGCTGGTGGTGGCGGTGAGGTCACAGCCAGGGACAGCAGCTCCCCTCCGCCACCACCTGCCGGGGCGCAGGGTCGAGCAGCAGTGTCCAGTTCCCCTGCGTCCACAGCCAGTGAGCACACCTCAACCACCAGCATGTCGCAAGCAGGCACCCCCTCGCAAACGTGGAAGGGGCCGTCCGAAGTGGAAACAGATCTCCCGGGAGGACTTCGCACGCTCCAGACGCAAGTGAGGCAGCCAGCCAGCCTTCCTTGACCACCCACTGCATTGACTTGGACTACGATCCCACTCCACACAGCCATCTGGATGGCATGTGTGTGTTGGACTATGGACATAGAACCAGTGGGTACACCCTGAGCATCACGCAGCCATGACCGACAGCTCATTGTCACTGCACGCACCACTTTTGTCATCACCTTACACACAATCACATGTCACAGTTTGAAATAAATGCACCTCTTCCACAAACTGCTGTCTGTGCCCTGTGTTTTAATTGTACGGAATACAACGGCCACCTTGAGCGGAACGGCACCTGATGCGTGGCATGGCAATGGAACCGGAGGGCCTGTAGGGACCTAGGGGTGGGAGACAGAACAGGAGCACATTCAATGAGTGTGTCACACACCCATCACACAGTACATGTCAACAACTACAAGCAATGTACACACATCGCACAGAGCAATAGGGCACAATGCCACAGCCACCATCAGTGGCATACTAACCTGGGCATGGAGCGTTGACACACAGCACGCAGTGAACAAAAGGCCACCCTGACACAGCACACACACACCTGCACAAATACAGACACATCAGCCGTCGTACATGGACACTCACCGTTAAGTGAAGTAGCGGGCGATGAGCTGCTGGCGCACATTCCCAGCTTCCTCCTCTCCGCTGTCCTCCTCACTCGAGCTGTCCTGGTCTGCGGGCTGGGGCCCTGGTTGATCTCCGTCATCCACAATGAGGGGGATCTGCTTCCGAATGGCCAGATTGTGCAGCATGCAGCACGCCACCACTATCTGGCACACCTTCTGTGGGGAGTACGCCAGCGCACCCCCGGTGCGGTCCAGGCACCTGAACCTGGACTTGAGGAGGCCAAAGGTACGCTCGACCACACGTCTGGTCCTCCCATGTGCCTCATTGTAGCGATCGTCTGCTGGGGTGCGAGGATTCCTCAATGGACTGAGCAGCCATGCCCCATTCGGGTACGCAGAGTCACCTGGGTGTGAGGGACACAGAGAACCGTTGCTATTCCAACTGGACAGGGGACAGCATCGCACAACCAGCACGCTACACCACTCCACATACTCACCGACAATACAGCCACGATCCTGTTGCAGATTGGACATCAGTCGTGGCAAGATGCTGTTGCGCATTACGTGTGCGTCATGGGCCGAGCCTGGGAACTTTGCACACACGTGGGTTATCACCATGTCCGCAAGGCACACCACTTGCACATTCAGGGAGTGCGTGTGCTTCCTGTTGCGGTACAGGTGCTCAGTGGCCTGTGGTGGAACAAGGCCAACATGTGTGCAATCAATGGCACCAACGACGTGTGGGATCCTGCCAAGGGCATAGAATGCACCCTTCACTGCCGCCAATTCACGAGCCCTGGGGAATCTGATGTACCTGTTTCGGTACAGCATCATGGCTGCCAGTACATCCCTCAGCACCTTGCTGAACATGGGCTGGGACATCCCTCCTCCACTGCCCACTGTGTGCTGGAATGACCCAGTGGCGAAGAAATGCATGGCGGCCATCACCTTAGCCGTGGGGGTGAATGCTGTCGGATACACCCTGCGGGGACGGAGATGGGGTTCCAACATGGCACACAGTCGATGCAGGGTTGGCCTGTCCAGCCGAAACTTCCTTATGACCTCAGTATCCTCCATGTCCGCCAGCAATTGGTATGGGCGGTCAATGTTCGGTCTCCGCCTAGGGAAGATGGCAGTGGACACATGTCAGAGCAACACAACACATAGCAATTTCGCATTCACATCACTGACATGACTGAGCAACCACATGAGTCACAGCCCAGCTGTCAAGCAGGGACGGCACGGCCACAATACACTTACACAGGTCTCCCACCAATGGCAATGGCTAGTGATGCAAACCACTGCCATGGTCATGCACATGGGGATCTAGGCCCCAATGACTTGCGGGGCGTGCTGATGGGGACTGACTGCATATTCGTCAAGCGGCAACGCCACGGCAACATGAATGTCTGCTGAGCATGGCACTGCTTCCGAGGCTGGATGAGTATGGCACACGACGACGACGATGTGGGCACAGGCTGAGCGGCCAAAACAAGTGGGACCTGTGGCACGAGGGGATATGAGACAGTAGTAGGTGTCAGCACTGCACCCTATGTACAGCACTGTACGGATCACACCTCCCGAAACATTGACAGGTGTCCACATTGACAGCCCCATGCCAAGACGGCTGTGTGCTTGCAGTCACACGTCACAGGTGAGAGGTTACATTGCACGTGCCAGGTGGCAGACGTACATAGTGGGAGCTATCATGTGTGTGCATGTGTCTCCTGTTCAGGATCCACCAGATGGGCGCTGACTCTGTACTGACCATTGGACACAGCATGTTCCGTGGAAGGCTTGTGTGTGTGGGATGGTGGCACTGGATGTGCCTCCGTTGGGTGGGGGGCCATGCACAGGGCGGGTACGTCGATGATTGCGCATTGTTGGTCACGGTGGGTGCACCCACTAAGATGTGTTGCCCTGTGTACAATTCCTATGTCCGCATGATGATGGACTGTAGATGTGGGCAGACTACACATTGGTCGATGTGCTGTCCATGTGCATGTGCCTTCACACCAGGCACAGCTGCCCCTGCACATGTGACCCCTGCTGGACTCGCTGCTGGGTCTGTGGAGCTGATGCACCTTCTGTGCGTGGGGCGGACAGCTCACCTCACTTCCCTCATTGCGCATGTCATGACTTTGCCGCAGGTGACATGGATCATGGAGGGCCCACATGTACGCGTGGGTAGGCTACACATGTTTGTTCACTGGTCGCCACCCCCAGTCAGTGTTTCGAATGGGAAGGTTGTTGTGCTGGTGGTATATTCGATGTGGCGGATGGGCGGGCCTAGGTGCGGGCTTACATTCCGGACATGGGGGGTAGTTGGATTGGCGACTAGTTGCAGTACACACGGGACACGTCTCTTCCTTTCCACATCTGGGTCATCCCTTGTACTCACTGACAGTGATACAGTCATCTTCGCCCCAGCCCTCATGTCCTCCCCTCGCTCCCCCAATATGCATGTGCACCTGCGAGGCTAGCGCTTGCACAGGCAGCCCCAAGCTCGCACCAGAGAGGGCAAGGAGTGTATGTGTGGGTCCAGTTGCACGAGTGGGCTGTCTCAGGGTATGATGTGTGGCGGGACGCCGTCCACCTGCGTGGTGCCCCAAATGGAGACCCGGCCTGCATGGACTATGCATCACAGTCTTCGCCTTCCGGATCCGCCACCTGCGACACCCAGTGGCAGTGGCTGCCCTTGCGGCCAGGCCGCGTCCGTCTGTGACTGATGGCCCACACATTCACTCTTTGGCCTCTCTGGGGAGGGCTCGGGGGTGGTGGCGCATGCGCTTGCACTTAGTCGCAATGGCATGTGGCGTGGTTGGTATAATGGGCAATGGATGGGATGGTGCGAGCCACCTCCCGTGACGTCAGTGCTGCTCGTGCTGAGGTGCGTCCCCCTACACTTCCATTTGACTTGTGCCATGCTACACGTTGAGGTTCTATTGCCTGCGTGATATGACCAGGAGGAGCGCGAGGAGACCTCTCACACACCATGCTCCACTGCCATCCCGTGCCCTGTATCGCCTGTGCGGATTGACTATGTTGGGGTTACACCTGGTCGACTGGGGCTGTGTGTGCCTTGTCAAGGGGCATGGCGGGCGCACAACAGGATCCAGCTAGTCCACGGAGGGTGGGCTGACGTGTGCGCCTGGTTCCGCATTGTTCGTGTGCCCGGCTGCTGTGCACACACGTGTTCACTTCCCCCGACAGGTGTCCTCTCACAATGCCCAGGGAAGCGGTGGTGTACTGTTCATGACCCCTCCCAACACGGCGTGCTCCAACTTGGCATGTGCGCATCTACCCGTCACACCCACCCACCTGAGCACTGCGTCCATACGACTTCACACGACACATGTGTGTCTTCCACAGTTGTGCTACTCATTTGCGTTGACATCCAATACCAGTGGACTACATGGTCATGTCACGACTGCTGTGTACTTCACATACTCTCATCCTCTCTCATTCGTACTTGTGAAATGAGTCAGCGGAGACAGTTTTGGTTTCAAACATTATATTGAGTCTTCTGTCCTCTGTGATGCAGTATAGTGGACACTACTGGCAGCGGAATACATGTTGAGGATATACTGAGCATGATTACAAATGGGATAGGGTGTGGGGTTACATGTGATTGGCTGTTGCATGTGGGATGTGGGCTTCAGAGTTACATCTGCTTGGCCAAGGCTGTGCTAATGTACATTTACGTATAGCTGCGGAGCTGCGGACTTTGACACAGACGGTATACAAGTAGCCTACCAGACCGCTTGGCATCATGGGCACAGTCCATCTCAGTTCCATGTGACATGTTTGCTGCGGTTGTTCCTCATGCACGCGTGCATGTGAGATGACATCAGGGCATGTGCTTGCGTGCATGCAGCGGCGTGCCACTTGTTGTTGCAATGTGGTGGTTACTGGACATGTCACAGTCACTGGGGTCGTGTTGTTGTTGTTTGCACTTGTCGTCCGTGCAAAGGTCCTGGTATGGGATTCCCGGGGTGGGGGTGGGAGGGGTGCAGCACCCACAGACTCCAGGCGACCTATTCATGTCCACTGAGCGGTGTGTGTGTCCATGGGCGCTGGATCCATGTCGTGTCCTGGTTGTTCGTGCAGTTCCGTCCATGTGGGTGCGATACACAGACCCCATGCCACTGCCTCCCACGATGCATGCGGTGTTCCTGGATGTGATAGGGAACAGTGTGCAAGTCCCGGTCATATCCGATGTCATGGCGATGTCGTTGATGGTGTGGTAATTGTTGCCGGTCGTTTGGTATGGCTGTTGTGGTGGTGACTGGCCAGTCCGTGCGGAAGCTAAGCATGGGTGCGGGGTTGGACATCATAGGTCAATCGGGGAACCTGCGTTGGGGTCCGACGAATTTACAGGTTGTCAGGTATGCGATGCCGTCCAGCAGGGCTTCCATGTCATTGGTGGTGTTTATGTTTGCCAGCCAATGTAGCGGATGGTGGCTGTCAAGGTGTTGTTCGTAAGTTGTCCCTTGGAGGACCATGATGGGGCATGCTGGGTGACATTCGATGTAGCTGTGCTCGATGATCCGTCGTGTGGAGGCACAGTGGTCCCATTTCAGTGCGGGTGCAATGTTGGCCACATACGCCATGCCCCCATTGGCAGAGCAGGCCCTGTCGTGTGCGTCCAGAGGGAGGAGTAGTACTAGCAGGTCCTCCTTTAGACATGCCGGGTTGGAGAGACACATCTCCACGGGATGCTGGTAGGGACACCTCCGACAGTAGAAGACGGGTATGACGCAGCTGAACAATGTGATGCGGTAAGTCAGTCGGTAACTTACGTTCAGCAGGGACAGGAGTTCGCATCCCAATATATGTATCAGGTTGGTTTTGTACAGCTTGACCTGTCCGGCGTAGTTGGGTAGGTGTGTTGCGGTTGCATTTTGCAGCGGTGCGTTGTGGTGGCGTGCTCCGGCTGTGTGTGCAGTCTGCAATGTGCACGCTCCGAGGTTGCTGTGAGCTCTGTGTAGTCGTAGGGAGACAGGACTTGTGTTCTGTTGGCTTGTGCGGAGGACACGGGCCCTCATCCCACATGCTTCTCAGACAGTTCAAGGTCAGTGATGTGTGACTCCTTCCAATTAACTTGCATGGGGCCGACATGGGGGAGTGTTTTCTTTATTCTTTCCCGTCCGTTGTGTTCTTCTGTGATATGCGCTATCTGCCCTGTGGTCGGTCTCCTCTGCATGCCTGTGTTGGTCTTTTATTGGACAATGGCTGTATTCACCGGCTTCTTTCGTAGGGCTGTGGTTTCGGAGTTGGAATGGAAGGTCATTCAGTGCTGTCTGCTCTCCCTTGTGTGGGCGGCAGGCTGCCTTTCCGCTCTGCGTTGGGCCTTGTGTGTGAGTGTTATTCTTGGGCCACCTGTTGTCGGTCCCCGGGCTCTTTGGTGTTCCGTTTTGTATGTCTTGTTCATATGTGCAGGGTGGTATGGGTGTTTCAGTGTGGTACAGGCGTTCCTCTTCCCGAAGGGGCCCTGCTTCTCCTAGTTGGTGTTGCCGCCGCTGTGTGCTTCGCCATGTTTGTTGCACTGGGGTGTGTCCTGCTGTTGCGTGACTTCACTGACATGTGTGCGTCGGTTGTGTGACGTTGGGTGTTGTCCGTGAATTGGGCGTTGGGGACATGTCTGTGGCAGGCCTGTCACGTGTCATGTGCGTTCGGGGTGGGGCTGGTGTGTGTGCTGCTTGGTTGTGTCCCTGTGTCTGTGTGCGACGCATGCATGGCGCTGCGGTTGGCCTCTGCGTTGTGCGCATGTGTGGCAGCGTCATCGCCGCTTTGGGGCCGTGACGGGGTGGTTGGTTCCTAGTCCCAGGTGGTGTGTACACATGTGTTACGAGATGTTACAATTTGGCCTGTGTGTCATATGTGGATGCTATGGTAGATGTGTCGTGTACACGCGGGGGTGGGGGTTGTCCGCTTTTTCCGCCCTTGCACTGTGTGCGCTGTTTGCGTGCACTTGTTGTATGTGTGCCTACCTGCGTCTTCGCGGTACGTTGCGTCCTTGGTGGTGCATCAGATAGAGCATAGGGAGGGCCTGCAGTGCTGGATTCATGCTCGGGGGTGCCGCTTCTTCGGTGTCCGTGCTCGGCGTTCGTGTTACCGCTTCGGTTTGACGTACGGTGTCTCTTAGCCGTGGGTTCAGTTTGTGTGCGGCATTGTAATTTGTACGCCGGGCGGTACGTGTTTCGTCGGACGGTGTGTGTCAATTGTGCTGCGCCGCTACGTGTACGGGCGCACTTTGATGGCGGACGGTGTCGCTGGCTTGCCGGCGGTGTTTGGCTGACTTTTCGCATCGTAATCGGGCGGGCGTGTGGACTGCTGCGTGCAGGCGGTAACTGGTGGTTTTTGCATCCGCCAGCACGGCGGTAGTGCTTCCGCCCGACATCCTAATGGGCCCCTAAATTTTTTATATTATTTAGAAATAATTTTATTTAAAACATTTTTTTAATAAATCATAAAAATAAATAAAAATGTAAATTTTATGAAATGTATTTATTTAAAACAAATATATTTTAAATTAGTCCCAACCCTTATCCCCTATAAACCCATCATCCCGCTCCTAAAAATTATAAATCAAAATTTTTAAAAAATATATTATTTCCTAAACATAAATAAATAATAACATAAAATAACTACAAATAACATCAACAAAATAAACTTATATATTTTATACTTCAAAATAAAATTACAAAAAAATCGATATTATGAACAACTATATTTTTAACATTGATTTTTTCAAATTCAATATTTCATAGGTACACAGATTTTCATATTTTTAACATCGATATTACTTCCCTCAATATTCTTCTTCCACGATATTCTTGACTCAATATCCATGTCACTCGATATTCCTGGTTCGATATTCTTTCTCTGCACATAATAGACTATAAGGTTGCTCTATTTATAAGAATCTGGGCCACATACCGTTTCACATGACAACTGTCTTGCCTTCTAGTTCACTAATAGCACTGTCGCCAAAGTAAGCAGCAGGGGCAGAAATTTTAGCAAAATGTATTATATATTTACCATTGTCAGCAGCCTTTTATGCCAGCATCAAAATATATTAAAATTATTCTGTATAAAAATGGATGCAGAATGTATTGTTCTTATTGTGTCAGTTGCCTCTTTCTTTCATTTCTATTTATTTACATGGGTCAATCATCTGGTGGGAGTTGGATTTTCCATGGAAGTAGTTGTTTTAAGCTGTGATATTCTATCTCCAATATTCTTTATCAATCAATTAATCAGTGATAATCTATCTCCAATATTCTTTATCAATCAATCAGTCAATCAGGATTTATAAAGTGTGGCTAATCACCCTATAGGGCATCAAGGTGCTTGCAGGTCCCAGAGGCTTATTCAACCAGCCAGGTCTTGAGGGCCATTCGGAATTCCGGAAAGTGAGGTGATTGTCTGGAGTTGTGTGGGAAGGCTGTTCCAGATATTTGCTGTGAAGTGGGAGCAGGAGTATCCTCCACTTCTGCTTCAGTAGATGTGAGAAATATCGCAAGTGAGAAGGGGGGTAGAGCGTAGACTTCTAAACGGTTGGTGGATGTTCAGGTGGTGGTTAATGTAGGCGGTTCCTTGCTTGTGTAATATTGTGAAATATTTTTGAAACATCTGGTGCTTGCAGAAATCAATGCTAAAGAAAAACCTTTCCTTTAAAATGTTCTTCAAATCTCATAAAATAAATTGGAAACAATGCCTTTTCATGTTGCCTTCTCACCTTGGTATTAATACAAGGAAATATAAACATCTGTAATAGTTACTTTAGCTAGCTTCATTTTTTCATGGGCATCATTTTCATTTTGGTCTGTTATAGCCTCGACCAAAGATGAAGCAAAGCGAAACAAAAACAGAAGTGGAGAGAATCTTAAAATCTAAACAAGCACCTAAATATGTAATCATTTACAATGAACCAGGAACAAATATCTTAAAACAAAGATAATTAGTTTCAGACACTGTACAGATTAATTATTTAACAAAACAAATAATGGTTGCAATAGGTCAATCCGGAGTTAAACACTGTAGTTCATACACCAGCTTTCATAACACCACAAGTCTTTGCCCTTGAGACTAATAATCTCAGTGCTCTTTCATTTTTTTTAATGTTTCTACTTCCTCTGGGAAGTCTAACAAGAGTTGGCCTCCAAAGAGCACTCAATGAGTTAACAATGTTCGCCAAGGCCAACACTTTGGAATTTAATGTTACAAAAACAAAAACAATGTCAAGCACGAATTGCCCTGGACATCAATATCCAATAAAGTTGGGAGAAACAACCTTAGAGGTAGTCAGTACGTATAAATATCTGGGGGTATTTATAGACGATCGATTGAACTTCCAATATCAAAAACAATATCTTGAGAAAAAAAGGAAATGGTCTTATCTATGCATTGTGCCATTGCAAAACAACTACAGGGCCCTTCATTCAAGCCGATAGTGGCAGTGATAGCTGCCAAACTACTCCCGATGGTACCTTATGCAAGTATAGCTTTAAATGGCAAGGATGCAAAACTTTTAGATACTCTGCAAACAAAATTATACAAAAAAGTTTTTTGTCTTCCTCAAAACGCTTCTCCAACTCGGGTACGATTGGAATTTGGTCTCATCCAACAGGAGATTGGGAGAAAATATGTGGCACTCAAAACTTGGTACAAATTCTGGCTAAATAGATCCAATGTTTTACATAATGCCTGAGGCGGGCCCAGGAAGAAGATCCAGGTTCAAGCTACGGTAAATTCTTGAAAATAGCATTGAAGGAAACAAGTTCAACCGAACTCTGGGCACAGAATCCATCTTTCCAAATCTTTCGTAGAGTGATAAACAAATCGGCCAAACTCCATTCACTGTTAGAAGACAAAAGTACACCAACAAAGTGGTCTCACGCCTGGATGGTCCTTCAATCATATACAACATTACGTCCAGCAGAATACCTAAACTCAACGTACTCACTTCATCTGAAACGAAAGCTAATGGCCATCAGATTTGGGGCATTACCAAGTTTGGCAGACCAACCCGCATGGAAGGACAATGGACCCAGGACATGTAATTTATGTGGTGCAGATCGGCAAGATTTTATCCATCTGATTTGTGTGTGCCCTTTTTTAAAATCTATCCGGATTCTGTTCCTGAAGAAATCTTTTAATGATAGGGGCATTCGAACTTGCAGATCCGCCATTATTAAAGGTCTAGATCCAACAGATTCTAAATTGAACTGTAAGATGATGAAATGCCTGATACTATATGAAAAGACAACCCACCCCAAAGAATCCCTGGACTGCACTTAAAACCTTAAGCTAAACTGTACAATTGCACTTAATAATGAGTACTGATGAGACTATAATATTGCCGACAACTTTTATGAAACGTTCCATTTTAGTTTGTTTTAAGTGATATGAAATGGTCTTTTAAACAATTGAAATGCTGGTTAATTAACTTAATCTCAATATTAGGATATTGTTATGTTTTTTTTATCAACTTAAACAACATAGTATACATTTGAAATTTGAAAAATACTTCCTCTGGGCATTGGTGGCAATCAAAATGATTTCCACCTGTTTTAGATTTGGCTTTAATCAGAGCTTAGCGAGATTCATTCTCAGTGTTTATTTGAAAACAACAGAGGGGATACTCACAAACTGCAAGAATTAATTACACTTGTAAATGCGTTATACTGTACCAAGGATCTGGGAATAGATTTCAATTCCTCAAAGTGACAAATCAGTTTTTTTGTTTTTTCTTAAATATTGGGCGATGTAAGAGATAGATTAGATTGTTCACATTTTGTAGTACGTTTTGTAGTACTAAAAACATACTACATCATAGCTGCCAAGTTTCAGATTGCTTATGTGTGAAATTTCCGTTGTTTCAGGGTACTTCAACAACCAAATTTGTGACACTAAGGGTGACACTTTCTTTTGAGTAAAATCAAGCAATGAAATCCATAGAAAGAGGTTAAAATCTGAAATTTCACCCTTTTGAGCAACAAGAAGCTTTAAAAAGATATTTTTGGGTTTGAAACAATTTATAATGTGTGCTGTAATCCTGGCAGTTCAGGCGGGATGGCATATCCAAGAACGACTGACTACTTGATAGTGTGTAAAAGGCCACTTTAATGAATATAATAAAGCCTTAGCTCTAATACCTTACATACTAAATCAATCTGGCCTCACTATACATCTTGAAACTATCCAAACCTACCTCCCTCCTCCCCTAAGCAACTCTTCACAAACCAAAAATCGAAATCCATCACAGCACTCGTTGCTCAAACTCCCTGCATCCAAACCTCGTGCATACACCACTGTTATCATCTTATTCCACTCATCAAAACTCACCCACCTCTTCCCTCCAAAATCTCTAATAGGTCTCAACCTGACCAATGTTTTTTTTAAATAACTGTAAAACTTGTTAACACCAGCCAACGGCATCTGCTCATAACTGCAACAAAAAGAGGAAAACTCTATCCTTGAGCACCTGACTCACTAAAATTTTAAAACAAGGGAGGTGCGAGGGGAAAAAACCTGAGAATAATCCCTGTCAGCCGGGGTGCACCATAAACTTAAATGGCAACCGGCACCCAATTGCATGGACCTAAAACTATGACCCTAACCCAGCCCACACAATCCCCAAACAATCAGGGCTGCCCCTTGCCCTTGGACCCTACCACCCGCCCGAAGATCCTGGGGGGCAGGGCATTCTGCCCATCCTCCAAAAACCCCCAATTTAACCACTAACACAGAGACAGCCCTACCAGGTTTCCCAGGTCCATGCGGGATGTGTCACTCCAGTCCCTTTTTTTTCTCTGAATTCTGGGACTTATTGTGTTATTTATGCCCCTGTAAAACAGAACTACAAATACCAGAATTCAAAGGAAAAAACCTGGATTGGAGCAGCACATCATGCATGGACCTGGGAAACTTAACAGTTATGGGGAGAATGAGTTTGAAACAGCTGCCTGCGCGTGTATGACTCATTCACAGCTATGTGCTCACCATTTTCATTCAGAGGAAAGTAACACTGCTTCAGACT
The DNA here is from genome assembly GCA_963921515.1 of Calotriton arnoldi. NCBI lineage: Eukaryota > Metazoa > Chordata > Amphibia > Caudata > Salamandridae > Calotriton > Calotriton arnoldi. The sequence goes on from CAWUFW010015910.1 coordinate 220,939, forward strand.
GTGGCTCTGAATGGACTTAGTAACCTGGAAATCTTTACTTTTACAGTGTATTTGGTGTGAAAACAACTCGACAGGGGTGATAGCGAGCAAGCAGTAACGGCTGCCTGATAATTGGCATTGTGTGGCATCATGAATTCATGATGGCATGTGAATTGCCACTTATTAGGTAAATGTTTTGTGATCGAGTGAGCATTGAGGCTGGTATGGCAAAGGCAGAGAATGATTCAAAACAGTTAGTCAACAATATTATGAGTGATTTACCTTTTTATGTTGGTGATTTTTTTTGCTGTCAGACTCTCCTCGTGCCAAACTCTTGAGGACAACCGTCATCAGCGAACGGGACCTCTGGCTGTATGATCTCCGACAATCCCGGGGCCCTCCTGGGTTGCGGAACACTAAAAAGCACCTGAAGCCACTCTATGGTAGGCAATCACTATCTGGTGGTCTGGATATTGGTTATTGTTGTGTTTACAAAACACTGTGAGAAACTTTACATTACATTACCTATGTGCCGCCATCAACCTGCTGATTAGCCTGCACTCCAAACTGAAAATGACTGAGGCTTACAGTGTGAGCCATTGACATGTAGTACAAAACATTTATTGAATTAGACACAGGGTGTGCTCAAAGTTGGAAAGTGTGGGGGATAGGAAGATGTGGGAGCAATTAGTTTTACCAAATGCAGAGCTGTGGTGCTTCTAGGACCTGTGTCTAGTACATGGGCGCTTTCTTGTTACCAGGCCAATCTCCTGTTCCAGACTCTGCGTACATGGTTAGGCCCTCAGATGCCAGTCTCGTCAGCGGAGTCTCTGCTCACCAGGCTGATACAATCAACTTAGGGCCCTATTACGATGTCGGGCGGAGCTTCCTCCGCCCAATATCGTCTCGGTCATGGGACCGATCGACATCCAGCCGGCGGTCCAAACCGACATATTAGGATGCGAATGAACACTGTTCAGTCACATTCCTATACTTTACAATGGGAGCATGTATTCCCATTGTAAAATAGGAGGAGCAGTTCATGGGTGCAGGGATCAACAGGGGGGCACTAAAGGTGGCCGTGCACCCATGGGGGCCCTGCTGGGGGCCCCCAAAGTCGAGTTCCGACAGGCTCATGCTCTCTGAGCCTGTCAAAAGCCAGTCGGAATGACCGGTTGGATTCCTTTCTGACCGCCTCTATTGTAATGAGGCAGGCGGAAAGGAATCCGACCGGCACATTATGATGCTGTCAGAAAGGCTCCGACCAATGGTAGGAGCCATTTCCGACAGCATCGTAATCGGTCCAGGAGTCTCTGGTCACCAGGACATGGTATCCTCACCGTCTCTATTCCCTTGGCCAGTCTTTGCTTCCAAAGTTGCACTCTCCTGGCAGCCTCTGCTTTCCTGACAGATTTTCTTCCAGCCTTTGACTCCAAGCTCACTTTGCCCCCAGACTCTGTTTTCCAGTGATTCTCTGCCCATGAGACTGGTTCTTTCTAACCCTGTGGATTTCAGCTCTGTAGATCACACTTGGCAATAGCTTGTCCAGTAAATAGCTGAACAGTCAGTAGTGTAAGACTGGGGGCCCGTTCTCCTGTATTTTTCTCTTAAAATGGAAGTCTTCTGTCCCACAATTACTATGACGGGGTAAAGCTGAGCAGTTGCACCCAAGTGATCACAAGCAATCATGTAAGAGTACATTCTAGTAGCGGTGGGACACTTGTATTGGTTGCTGAATGTCTTGTCATGTGCGAGACCAGAGAACATTTTCACTGCATAACTTGTGTGTTCTTTTCAGCGAGTAAGCTGGAAGACCTCGTTTTGTGTTAATGGTATAGGTATACAGTCTAGCTGGCATCACTTTTGTGATGCTGCTTTCTCAAATCAGAATCCCTAGAGAATTAATTCTCTATTGCCTCAGCGGAGTGGCACTTGTATGCAATAAGGCTCACGCATATATGCCAATAGACCAGATTCAGGCAATAGACTCCAGATTTTTTAATCCAAAAATGGCTTTATTTTGCCTGTCTCCCACCTGTAATTGCCTCTGCTTCAATAGAAGTCAATGGAGGAAATACATTCTCCCGATTCTTTTTTAAATATCCCACTTTGCTCTTCTAAAAGGTTGGCATGTATGCTCACGTCAACTGATCCGTGCCTCCTTCTATTACTCCGAAATGGACTTCACCATTCCGACTATGACTGATCTGTTACCACTCAGTGCAGCACCAAAAGTAGAGGACATTACTTATTATTGAAGGGTAGCCACTTTAACGTGCAACAGAGGGAGACTTATTTAAAGATGGCAGTGGTACTTACGAGTTAGATAGTGGATGATTCGTCAGAAGACTTTGGCATTTTAGAAAGTGTCCTAACACGTGGCATGCTCAGGCTCGCCTTCAAGTTCAGAAATTCGCCTGAAGGGAGGTCTCGCTTGAGCAGAGCTGTATTGAGTTGTAAGGTGTGTCATTTATTTAAGTGATCAGGGTCGAAACGCGCTTCAGGAGGGGAGGGCATGCTATAATTTGTGTGACTAATGCATTTAGGGCCATATTTATGATTGCATTGCTCTTGCACCAAGCAAAGTGGCACAAGAGTGACGCAAACCTTCAGTCACATTTTTTAAGCCACGCAAAGCCACTTTGCGTGGCTTTGAGTGGCTCCATAAAATCTGGAGTAACGCAATCGCTGCGTTGTGTTACTCTACCCTGGGTAGGCGTTCCATGAGTGTTGCATGGGGGAAATAGTCATTATGATCCAAAGATGGAACAAAAGAATTGGCTCTCCATGAATGTAGGAGGTTTCATAAAATGTAGCTCTTGTAAGGCTTGCATATATGGACTAAACTGCAAGAGTTACCGAACCTTTGAGAGCCATGTGATCACAATTAATGACAGAATTACTTGCAATACAGACTATGGGGCCCATTACGATGGCGGGCGGAAGCACAACCGCCGTGCTGGCGGATGCAAAAACCACCAGTTACCGCCGGCACGCAGCAGTCCACACGCCCGCCCAATTACGATGCGAAAAGCAGGCCAAACACCGCCGGCAAGCCAGCAACACCGTCCGCCATCAAAGTGCGCCCGCACACGTAGCGGCGCAGCACAACTGACACACACCGCCCGACGAAACACGTCCCGCCCGGCGCATAAATTACGATGCCGCAAACAAACGGCTCCCACGGCAAAGAGACACCGCACGTGAAAGAGAGGCGGAAACACGGACGCAGAGCACGGACAACGAAGAAGCGGCACCCCGGGCATGAATCCAGCACTGCAGGCCCTTCCCATGCTTCTGCTGATGCACCACCAAGGACGCAACGTACCGCGGAGACGCAGGTAGGCACACACACAACAAGTGCACGCAAACAGCGCACACAGTGCAAGGGCGGAAAAAGCGGACAACCCCCACCAGCGCGTGCACACTACACATCCACCATCGCATCCACATATGACACACAGGCCAAATCGTAACATCGCAGAACACATGTGTACACACCACCTGGGACTAGGAACCAACCACCCCGTCACGGCCCCAAAGCGCCGATGACGCCGCCACACATGCGCACAACGCAGAGGCCAACCGCAGCGCCATGCATGCGTCGCACACAGACACAGGGACACAACCAAGCAGCACACACATCAGCCCCACCCCGAACGCACATGACACGTGACAGGCCGGCCACAGACATGTCCCCAACGCCCAATTCACGGACAACACCCAACGCCACACAACCGACGCACACATGTCAGTGAAGACACGCAACAGCAGGACACACCCCAGTGTAACAAACATGGCGTAGCACACAGCGGCGGCAACACCAACTAGGAGAAGCAGGGCCCCTTCGGGAAGAGGAACGCCAGTACCACACTGAAAAACCCATACCACCCTGCACATATGAACAAGACACATGAAACGGAACACCAAAGAGCCCGGGGACCGACAACAGGTGGCCCAAGAATTACATCCACACACAAGGCCCAACGCAGAGCGGAAAGGCAGCCTGCCGCCCACACAAGGGAGAGCAGACAGCACTGAATGACCTTCCATTCCAACACCGAAACCACAGCCCTACGACAGAAGCCGGTGAATACAGCCATTGTCCAAGAATAGACCAACACAGGCATGCCGAGGAGACCGACCACAGGGCAGATAGCGCATATCACAGAAGCACACAACGGACGGGGAAGAAAGAAGAAAACACTCCCCATGTCGGCCACATGCAAGTTAATTGGAAGGAGTCACACAGCACTGACCTTGAACTGTCTGAGAAGCATGTGGGAAGAGGGCCCGTGTCCTCCAAACAAGCCAACAGAACACAAGTCCTGTCTCCCCACGACTACACAGAGCTCACAGCAACCCCGGAGCGTGCACATTGCAGACTGCACACACAGCCGGAGCACGCCACCTCTACGAACCGCTGCGAAATAGCAACCGCAACACACCTACCCAACTACGCCGAACAGCTCAAGCTGTACCAAACCAACACGATACATACATTGGGATGCGATCTCCTGTCCCTGCTGAACGTAAGTTACCGACTGACTTACCGCATCACATTGTTCAGCTGCGTCATGCCCGTCTTCTACTGTCGGAGGTGTCCCTACCAGCATCCCGTCGAGATATGCCTCTCCAACCCGGCATGTCTGAAGGCGGACCTGCTACCACTACTCCTCCCTCTGGACGCACACGACAGGGCCTGCTCTGCCTATGGGGGCATGGCGTATGTGGCCAACATCGCACGCGCACTGAAATGGAACCACTGTGCCTCCACACGACGGATCATCGAGAACAGCTACATCGAATGTCACCCAGCATGCCCCATCATGGTCCTCCAAGGGACAACCTACGAACAACACCTTGACAGCCACCATCCGCTTCATTGGCTGGCAAACATGTACACCACCAATGACATGGAAGCCCTGCTGGACGGCATCGCATACCTGACAACCTGTAAATACGTCGGACCACAACGCAGGTTCCCCGAGTGACCTATGAAGTCCAACCCCGCACCCATGCTCAGCTTCCGCACGGACTGGCCAGTCACCACCACAACAGCCATACCAAACGACCGGCAACTGTAACCACACCATCAACGACATCGCCATGACATCGGATATGACCGGGACATGCACACTGTTCCCCATCACATCCAGGAACACCGCATGCATCGTGGGAGGCAGTGGCATGGGCTCTGTGCATCGCACCCACATGGACGGAACTGCACGAACAACCAGGACACGACATGGATCCAGCGCCCATGGACACACACACCGCTCAGTGGACATGAATAGGTCGCCTGGAGTCTGTGGGTGCTGCACCCCTCCCACCCCCGCCCCGGGAATCCCATACCAGGACCTTTGCATGGACGACAAGTGCATACAACAACAACACGACCCCAGTGACTGTGACATGTCCAGTAACCACCACAGTGCAACAACAAGTGGCACGCCGCTGCATGCACGCAAGCACATGCCCTGATGTCATCTCACATGCACGCGTGCATGAGGAACAACCGCAGCAAACCTGTCACATGGAACTGAGATGGACTGTGCCCATGATGCCGAGCGGTCTGGTAGGCTACATGTATACCGTCTGTGTCAAAGTCCGCAGCTCCGCAGCTATACGTAAATGTACATTAGCACAGCCTTGGCCAAGCAGATGTAACCCCACACCCTATCCCATTTGTCATCATGCTCAGTATATCCTCAACATGTATTCCGCTGCCAGTAGTGTCCACTATACTGCATCACAGAGGACAGAAGACTCAATATAATGTTTGAAACCAGAACTGTCTCCGCTGACTCATTTCACAAGTACGAATGAGAGAGGATGAGAGTATGTGAAGTACACGGCAGTCGTGACATGACCATGTAGTCCACTGGTATTGGATGTCAACGCAAATGAGTAGCACAACTGTGGAAGACACACATGTGTCGTGTGAAGTCGTATGGACGCAGTGCTCAGGTGGGTGGGTGCGACGGGTAGATGCGCACATGCCAAGTTGGAGCACGCCGTGTTGGGAGGGGTCATGTACAGTACACCACCGCTTCCCTGGGCATTGTGAGAGGACACCTGTCGGGGGGAGTGAACACGTGTGTGCACAGCAGCCGGGCACACGTACAAAGCGGTACCAGGCGCACCTCAGCCCACCCTCTGTGGACAAGCTGGATCCTGTTGTGCGCCCGCCATGCCCCTTGACAAGGCACACACAGCCCCAGTCGACCAGGTGTAACCCCAACATAGTCAATCCGCACAGGCGATACAGGGCACGGGATGGCAGTGGAGCATGGTGTGTGAGAGGTCTCCTCGCGCTCCTCCTGGTCATATCACGCAGGCAATAGAACCTCAACGTCTAGCATGGCACAAGTCAAATGGAAGTGTAGGGGACGCACCACAGCACGAGCAGCACTGACGTCACGGGAGGTGGCTCGCACCATCCCATCCATTGCCCATCATACCAACCACGCCACATGCCATTGCGACTAAGTGCAAGCGCGTGCGCCACCACCCCCGAGCCCTCCCCAGAGAGGCCAAAGAGTGAATGTGTGGGCCAACAGCCACAGACGGATGCGGCCTGGCCGCAAGGGCAGCCACAGCCACTGGGTGTCGCAGGTGGCGGATCCGGAAGGCGAAGACTGTGATGCATAGTCCATGCAGGCCGGGTCTCCATTTGGGGCACCACGCAGGTGGACGGCGTCCCGCCACACATCATACCCTGAGACAGCCCACTCGTGCAACTGGACCCACACATACACTCCTTGCCCTCTCTGGTGCGAGCTTGGGGCTGCCTGTGCAAGCGCTAGCCTCGCAGGTGAGCATGCATATTGGGGGGCGAGGGGAGGACATGAGGGCTGTGGCTCATGTGCCTGCTCAGTCATGTCAGTGATGTGTATGCGAAATTGCTATGTGCCGTGTTGCTTTGACATGTGTCCTCTGCCATTTAACCCAGGCGGAGACCGAACATTGACCGCCCATACCAATTGCTGGCGGACATGGACGATACAGAGGTAATCAGGAAGTTTCGGCTGGACAGGCCAACTCTGCATCGACTGTGTGCCATGTTAGAGCCCCATCTCCGTCCCCGCAGGGTGTATCCGACTGCTGTCACCCCCACGGCTAAGGTGATGGCCGCCATGCATTTCTTCGCCACTGGGTCATTCCAGCACACAGTGGGCAGTGGAGGAGGGATGTCCCAGCCCATGTTCAGCAAGGTGCTGAGGGATGTACTGGCAGCCATGATGCTGTACCGGAACAGGTACATCAGATTCCCCAGGGCTCGTGAATTGGCGGCAGTGAAGGGTGCATTCTATGCCCTTGGCAGAATCCCACACGTCGTGGGAGCCATTGACTGCACTCATGTTGGCCTTGTTCCACCACAGGCCACTGAGCACCTGTACCGCAACAGGAAGCACACGCACTCCCTGAATGTGCAAGTGGTGTGCGTTGCGGACATGGTGATCACCCACGTGTGTGCCAAGTTTCCAGGCTCGGCCCATGACGCACACATAATGCGCAACAGCATCTTGCCACGACTGATGGCCAATATGCAACAGGATCGTGGCTGTATTGTCGGTGAGTATGTGGAGTGGTGTAGCGTGCTGGTTGTGTGATGCTGTCCCCTGTCCAGTTGGAATAGCAACGGTTCTCTGTGTCCCTCACACCCAGGTGACTCTGCGTACCCGAATGGGGCATGGCTGCTCAGTCCATTGAGGAATCCTCGCACCCCAGCAGACGATCGATACAATGAGGCACATGGGAGGACCAGACGTGTGGTCGAGCGTACCTTTGGCCTCCTCAAGTCCAGGTTCAGGTGCCTGGACCGCACCGGGGTGCACTGGCGTACTCCCCACAGAAGGTGTGCCAGATAGTGGTGGCGTGCTGCATGCTGCACAATCTGGCCATTCGGAAGCAGATCCCCCTCATTGTGGATGACGGAGATCAACCAGGGCCCCAGCCCGCAGACCAGGACAGCTCGAGTGAGGTGGACAGCGGAGAGGAGGAAGCTGGGAATGTGCGGCAGCAGCTCATCGCCCGCTACTTCACTTGACGGTGAGTGTCCATGTACGACGGATGATGTGTCTGTATCTGTGCAGGTGTGTGTGTGTGCTGTGTCAGGGTGGCCGTATGTTCACTGCGTGCAGTGTGTCAACGCTCCATGGCCAGGGTAGTATGCCACTGTTGGTGACTGTGGCATTGTGCCCTATTGCTCTGTGCGATGTGTGTACATTGCTTGTAGTTGTTGACATGTACTGTGTGATGGGTGTGTGACACACTCATTGAATGTGCTCCTGTTCTGTCTCCCACCCCTAGGTCCCTACAGGCCCTCCGGATTCCATTGCCATGCCACGCATCAGGTGCCTTTCCGCCCAAGGTGGCCGTTGCATTCCGTAGAAATAAAACACAGGGCACAAACAGCAGTTAGTGAAAAAGGTGCATTTATTACAAACTGTGACATGTGATTGTGTGTAAGGTGATGACAAAAGTGGTGCGTGCAGTGACAATGAGCTGTCGGTCATGGCTGCGTGATGATCAGGGTGTACCCACTGGTTCTATGTCCATAGTCCAACACACACATGCCATCCAGCTGGCTGTGTGGAGTGGGATCGTAGAGCAAGTCAATGCAGTGGCTGGTCAAGGAAGGCTGGTGGAAGGCTGGCTGGCTTCCTCACTTGCGACTGGAGCGTGCGAAGTCCTCCCGGGAGATCTGTTTCCTCTTCGGACGGCCCCTTCCACGTTTGGGAGGGGGGGTGTGTGGTGGCGACCTGCTGGTGGTGGGTGAGGTGTGCTCACTGGCTGTGGACGCAGGGGAAGTGGACACTGCTGCCCGAGCCTGCGCCCTAGCAGGTGGTGGCGGAGGTGGTGTTGCTGGCCTTGCCTGTGACCCCACCGCCACCACCAGCTGGCCCATGAGGTCCACGAGTTGGTCCATACGGGACACGAATTGGCCCATATGGGCGTCCATGGACCTCAGCACCCCCAGCACCTCCCGCGTGTCAGTAGCAGACCTGGCCCATTGTCCTTGGGCCTCTTCATAGGCCCCAAGGACTCTGGCCATTTGAGGCAGGGCATGGCTCCCAGGGGAGGCTGGCGTTTCCCTGACCCTGCTCCTCCTACCAGTCCTGCTGCCACCGGCCTGCCCACTAGCCACATTGCACACCACGGTCCTCGCTGTGGCTCCCAGGGTGGATCCAGTCGGCCGGGCCACCACCTGCGCTGGGGCTGGTGCCAGCGAAGACGTGGTGGAGGCGGTGGTGGTCGGTGCGGCGATGGTGGCGGTTGCGGCAGTGGTAGTGGCCGCAATGACCGTGGGTGTGGCCGCAATGACAGTGGCAGCAGGGGACTGGGACTGTTCAGCATCCCTGGATGATGGGTTGGTGGGTAGGAGGGGTCCTGGGGAGCGGCTGGGCCCTGCCACGCCAGATGGGCCAGCTTGGTGGTCCGTGTCCGAAGAGGAGGACAGATCCTCCAGATCCGTGTGTCCTCGTTGGGGGCTTGTAGGCTGGCTGTGCTGGCTGCTGTCTCCATCCCCAGCATCCAGCAGTTCGTCACCTGTGGAGAGAATGAGATTTGTTATTGTGTTGCACCTGGCGAAGTATGTATTAGTCGTCTGACATTGGCAGTTCGTGCAATCTCGTACATGGGTTTCCCGGAGGCGAGTGTGTGGCTGTGGCATCTGTAGTTGTGTGTGCTAGGCAATGGGACTGTGTGCTGTGCACATGTGGCATGGGACGGATTGGCCATGCCGATGGGTGTGTTGCTGTGCCCCTACTCATTGTGACTCTGGTGTATGCGGGCTCCTGGCCCATCCTGGGTCTGGTTTGTACTTTGCTTTTGGAGTTCATATGGAATGCTTAGGAACGCATATGGCAACATGGGGGCCATGCCCCAGATTCGCATTTGGGAGGGGATATGCTTTTGGGGTTCAAATGGAACGCTTAGGAACGCATATGGCAACATGGGGGCCATGCCCCAGATTCGCATTTGGGAGGGGATATGCTTTTGGGGTACATGCTGTGAGCCATGGGTGCCGAACGTGACATGTGTTGTGGCAGCATGACAGTGCATGGTCTGAGGTGTGTGCATGCCTGACATGCCCTGCATATTTGCTGTCTGTTGTGGTTACTGGACATGGCATTGGACGCATCGTTATGAGTGAGTGATAGTTGTGTGCCAGCCAACGTATTGCAGTTGTCCCATCTCCTTGGTGTGCGTGCTGCCCTGTGCCATGTGCATCACTGCAGTGCTCGGGGGGTGTGGCCCATGTTGTGTGTTGTTGCTCACAGTGTGTCGTGCGCTTAATTGACTACTGGCACATGGTTGGTCATGGGCATGTGTCTTAGCGTGACTGCTGTATGTGTGGCAGCTGTGCGGATGACATGCCTTTCATGAGACTGGGGCTGACGGATGGGATGGATGGTATGTTGTATGTGCATGGTGTGTCTGTGAGTTTGATGGGTTCAGTGGTGTTCGTGTGCATTTATGTTGTTCCGCTCTGTTGCGTCTAGTGTTGTTTGTCTTACATAGGCGTAGTTGTGGGGTGTGGGGTTGACAGGCAGTGGGGGCTACATGGACAGGACTTCCATGGTGTTTCGGTTGTGTGTGATGAGTTGCACAGTGGCTGCCGTGTGGGACTATATTCAGTGTGGCTTGTGCATGCAGACGTGGCTCCTTGGGTGTTGCTATGTCTGTGATGGGTCATGTGGGGTGTGAGTCTGTTGTTCATGTCCGTGTGCACATTGTTCACTTGTTCGTGACGGTGGGCGGTGCTGCGTGTTCGTCTGCTACGTGACATGTCCCATGTGTTGGTGGTGTTATGCTCCTCATGCCTCCAGTAATCCAGCCCTGTCCAGTTTCCCACCTGCAAGTTGTTCGTGCGTGCACTGTACTGGATGCCACATGGCTCTGAGCGGGGGGTGCTCCATGTTGCAGGTCTGTGGGGGTGGGGGGTGTTGTGGGTCGTGGGGTGGCTGTACACCCACTGACACCGATTGCTGTGGACCGTGATGTCTGCCTTTCGGCTGTCGTTGTGCACTGCGGTGGCTGACACGTGGCTGTGGGGTGTGGGGGATGCTCCTCCTTGCTGTGCTGTGGGACTGGGGCCTGGTGTGTGTTGTACTTGGGCTGTCCACCGTCCCACCCACTGTACTTTGTGTTCCTGCCACTTACCTGTTACTTGTCGGTTAGTGCAGCTGTGGCGGACACATGGGTGTGGTGGGTGCTCGTTGTGGCGCTTCTGGCATATTTGGGGACCTGTTGGTGGTTACGTGGCTGGCTTAGTGTACACATGTCCCCACGCATCTTACAGTTGTTCGGTTTGGGCTGTGTGTGGTAGTGTCTGTTGCATGTGTGTGTGATGTGTTGTGTATTGTGTGCTGGACATGGGGGTGTTTGTCCCTGGGAGCTGTGGCATGGTAGTTGCGCATGTGAGTACATAGCGGTGTGCTGGTATACATTAGTTTGTACTTACCAGCCTCCACTCCCCTGCTAATCCGGCGAGGATCTCCGGATGGATTACGACTCGCACCTTCTCCTCCCATGCTTTGAAGGTCTTAAAGAGCGCGGGATTCCCTCCGCCAGTGACGGCAGCCAGCTCTCTGTTTTTGCCCTCCTTCTTCTTGACCAGGCTCTTTACGTCATTCCAACGTTTGTTTATCTCGACTCTGTTTCTGGGCAGGGTCCCGACTGCATTGACCTGGTCTACGATCCGGTTCCACATTCTGTTTCTGGTGGCTAGTGGTGTGTGCTGGACCATGTTCCCATAGATTTGTGGGTACACCTTGATGATCTCGTCGACCATGACCGTCAGCTCCATGGGCGTGAACTTGGGCATCCTTTGTGGTGCCATGGTGTTTGTGGTGCTGGTGCGGTGTGTGTTGTGTAATGTGCAGGGGGTTTGTGGTGCCGGTGTTTGGTGGTGGTGGTGGTGGTGGTGGTGGTAGTGATGTGTGCATTTCTGTGGTGTGCTGCTGTCCTTGCTGTGTCACTGTGTCCTCTCCTCTCCTCTCTGGTTTGCAATGTAGCAAGGGGTTGTGGTCTGTGGGAGTGCTGCTTTTGTACTCACCTATGTGGGTGTGTCCTCATGGTCTGTTGTTTTCAGGTGTGTTGTGTCTGGGGTTCTGGCCTTTGTATATTTTGTTTGTCCGGGGGGTGTTTTCGGGATGTGTACTGTGCTTGTGTATTTGTGCGTGCCTTGCTGTGTGGACTTGTTGGCCATGTTGTGTGCTATTGGTTTTGTGTGCGGATGGTTTCTGTGCAGGTACGTTGGCGCCATGGCTTCTGCCGTGTCGATTCTCATCGGCGTTGTTTGCGCTGGCGGGCGGTATATTTGTTGTTTTTCCGCGCTCATGGCGGTGCGATCGTAATTTCACGTGCGGTGTGTCGGCCGTGAGGGCGGGCGGTTTTGTGTTGTCGTGCGTGTTTCCGTCCGTGGCGGGCGGTTTGACTCCGACTCGGACGATGGCGGGCGGTATTTTGTGTGATTTTTCCGCCGATGGCGGTTTTCGGTTTGTGTACTCATAATGGCGTGGTCGGTGTTCAGGCGGTGTGTGCGGGCGGATTTTTGCAGCTTCCATGCCTGGCGGATTTATTTACGCCGGGTATCGTAATGGGCCCCTATGTTACCTATGTCCTAAGATGTGGATGCAATAAGCTGTATGTGGGAGCACTATTAATAAGTTGAAATTGAGGATTTTACAACATATAAGAGTAACCACGAACGGTGATAGGAGTTTCCCCATGGCTTGCCATTTTGAACAATACCACAATCGGTCATTGGCAACATTCAGTTATTGTGGAATTAAGCATATCTGGACCCACCCATGGGGAGGTGATAGAGAAAAAGGAACTGAGAAACCAGGAATCACGATTAATAATATCAGTGGGAACAGAGATGCCTTGGGTTCACAATACTGATGCTGAACTGTATGTTCACTTGTGAATAGACATTGAATGGAACTTTTGATTCTTGGTCCACACTAGGAGATCCTTGTGAAGTGCACATAATAAAGATGGAATTAATATTAATAGTTTTTTAACAACTTTAAGGAACATATTATGCTATGAAAGATATTGGAACAAATCCTGTACTGTAATAATTGTTTACAATCACAGGTTGTGCACTTTATAAGCACTATGTACTTCATGTGCAATTGAATTGTACAATTATGTACTGTGTACCTTATAGATAAAAGCACCTTATGTGTATCAGAATCATACATTAAGCACTTTCAATGCACAAGGCACTTTACATGATGGATACCTGAGGATAGAATTGTACTCTAAGAGAAAAACTATGCATGTATCATAATTGTGCATTACTCATTTTGATTGCACGAGACACTTAGGGGCCGATTCCGATGTCGTACGGACTCAGGTCCGTCCGACATCGTCCAGGAGCCGTAACCGACCGACCTGCTGTCGTCGGTTACGGCCCTGCAGTACGATGCGACCGAACCCTGTTCGGTCGCACTCGTATACTGCACAATGGGAGCATGCATTCCGAGCGGAATGCATGCTTGCATTGTGAAAAGCAGGAGTGCAGTTCATCCCTGCACCCTGTGGCCGGCACCCCAAGGTGCCTGCCACCGGGTGCAGGGATCAACAGAGGGGCACCATAGGTGCCCCCAGGCCGCCATTCGGCGGCCTCGCACCCATGGGGGCCCTACTGGGGGCCCCCAAAGACAGTTACCGATTGCCTTTCGTGCCGGAAAGACCGGCACGAAAAGGCAGTGAAATACTGCCATCGTACTCCCTCGGTCGTGAAGAGGCGGCCGGGGAGTACTGAAGGATTTCCGGACGGCGGACGGGCTCTCCGAGCCCGTCGTAAGCCATCCGGAAATTCGAGTCGGATTCTTTCCGACCGAGCCCATCGGAATGGCTCGGTCGGAAAGGAATCCGGCCGGCACGTTCCGATTCGGTCGGAAGGGCTCCGACCATCGTTCGGTGCCCTTCCGGCCGAAATCGGAATCGGCCCCTTAATGTAATGAATACCTGAGTATAGTATTGTATTCTAAGAGAAACATTTTACATGGAAATATGAATTTTAATGTTTTGCAGTGAGAAATATTTTTGAATATATTTTCATCTCTAACATGGATAATTACGATCGATGGTATGTCCTATGGATAATGGATCATGCACCTTAAAAAGCATAATGCACCTTAGAATATGAAACCTTTTGCGGTAGTCATATGTAGTCACAAGATTGAAAAAGATTTGCATTGATTGCATATTGAAAAGTGTTACTAATTGCAAATTCTGATTAATGAGTTTTGAATTTGAGATATGGAAGGATATCATTGGTATTCTGTTTTGAATGGACATTAGGAAAACATGGAGGATTGGAATTGCCGGCATAAGATGCTTAAAATTGCCGCTCGTGTGTTTAAGGGTCTTTAAGGTGGAGAAAGGACTACTGATAAAATGCAATCACCACAGTGTCTGTGAGATCCAGTTGAAGGCGTCAGCCGAAACTTGTCAGTAGTTTATTTTTTGTTTGTTTTGTGCCAATAATTTTTAATGTTGGTGTTCACATAATAAAATTGGAGTTTGCACAGAAACACCTGGACTCTGTGTTGTGCCGTTGTGCTGGTGGTTCGAGAGGAGGACACAGTGAAAGGATTTATATATATTTATCAAAATAATTAATTTACATTCATATTTAGCATAGAAATATTATTAATATATTTCCTGTTTAATAAACTTTTTGAATGTTACCTATAGTATACCATAGGAAGACTTCACTGTGGGGCCAGAGATCACCGCAAGTAAGCAATTATTTACTTACTTTTGAATTAAATCTTTATTACTACCAAAAGAAATGTATTTGATTATGCATTAACAATTATTAAAACTTATGTATAGAATTTATTAAAAGTAATTTAACTGTGGCCTGACTGTGCAGTCTGCCTATGGTAAAGTATCCCATTGGTCTAATAAATCTCACATTCTTGGGCCATCTCCTTAATCCTATTCTTTATGTTTTAAGGTCACAATGTGTTGAACGAAATCAAACGCATTTGACTTGGCCCTGGGAAACTGTGCCCTAATATCCAGTTTTAAGTGGTAGTCACATCATTACAAGTTGGGTGCAAATTGTGATCAATGTGTGAGTTTGTTCCTGCGAGTTTCAGATACATACATACATACATCATACATACACAAATTGTTCATAATTGCCCATTCTGGGTGGTGCAAATTGGAATTGGGTGCAAATTGCTAACCCACTAATTATTGCTTTTTGCAACTGCAATAATTGGTTGGTGCACAATTCACACTTGTGATAGTAATCTTACGGGCCTATTTAGTGTAAATGTAGTTCTAAATAGCACATATGGAGAGCTCATCTACGCTATACCGATTAATGAATTGGAAAAAACAGGGAAACAGGCATCATCTGAAGAAAATAATATACAACTGACAAACTTTACTACTGGGGACATGTAACTAGTGCTCACCCATTGTATTGGGTATCATTACTTGTTTGGTGTATGTTTGGGGCATGCAACCTGCCATGATGTGTCTTTCAGTAGGTGAAGAGTAGTGTTAGGAGTGAGATATCATGTGTTATATCATTCATTGACAATTAACCTATTTGCAATTTCCTATGTGTAAGTATTTGTTATGTTTAAATTTTTATAACTTAATAATAGTTAGATGCAATGTCTACATTTGTATGACCATTTGTTCGAAATTATATTAATCGCATATTTATTTATTTAGAATGCGATGTTTATGTGTGTCTGTAATGGCTAATGTTTTGTGATTTTTTTTAAATTTTGTTTATTTTTATTTTTTAGGTGTTTTTGTGCTGGTACTGTTATTCTTCGCTTCCAGTGTTTTTAATATGATTCTTTTGCAGTACCTGTAAGTGGCCATTTGTGGTGCGTGGCTCGCTCCAAGGCTATGCTGAAGTACTAGCATTAAGCCAGATTGTAGTGCTGCTGAAGTAGATTGGGTGTAATTATATTGAGTTGCAAGTGACTTACATTTTCATAGATAAGTTTTTATTTGCTTGTCCCTTTCTGTGCCCCTCCTTGATTTTCTCTTTCTCCATCCCACTTTGGAGTAGACATTCTCCATTTTCAGTCACCCCCTTGTTACTCCCACACTTGCACTAAAAATGTATAGCTAGTAGTGTGGAGTTCTCCTCCCACATGTTAGGGAACTCTGCACATAAGAGATAGAACTGACGTAGGTGGAGCTCACCTCATACCTTGTTGAATTACATTTATGCATATGTTTGTACTACTGTAGGAGTACTCATAAAAGCCTTTGTGAATAGCCACCTATATGTTTGTAGAACTCTGTTCCTTCATTACCTTTAATGATTATTACAGTTAACGTTACTGTTGCTCTTTATGTTATGCTTTCTCTACTTTTGATATTTATTTTTTGCTGACATAATCACACAGATGGGTCATCTTCCACATTTTGCAAGCTTTCAATATTTAACATCTATTATGTTCTCTAACATGTTGACCACTCATATTGCCTTAGATGATGGACCATAAAGATCTATAACCATTTTATTTGTTATATTATTAAAACTTTTTTTAAGCTATTTCCCCAAACATTGTACTCACAGCCACAGGCCATCACAATCGCTACTACATATAAGGCTGGACAATACATCAATAAAGAATTAGCAAGGTATGCGATATCCCAAGAAAAAATGCAGTAAGCTCCTCAAAGCAAGTAACATTGAATCAGAGACCCAGGTACTCATCATAGATTTGTTACAGCTCCTACCACGGAGGGCCCGATAGCAGGAATTGGTTCCTAAAGGAGACCCTGTTCAACCAGTCTACCAACCTGCATACCGCAGTCGGAGATCGACACATGCTCAATGCTTTCCCCTGCTGCATTATATATATTTGCAATGGAGCCCAGATGTCTTTGGTTATGGGTGAGGGGAACAGAGGGTGCACAGAGATCTCCTACAGCAATATCTTGGCAAATATTATGGCAACCTGGTCCAGACCAGCCATGCTTTGTTTTGGAATAGTCTACATCTATTAATTTATGCACCATGTTCTCCATAATCCATCAGCTTAAACTGTAAATAGATGCTGCGGCTATATTTATGGATGTTGTGACAGTGTTTGACTCCGTTGAATGGAATTTTCTGTTCACAGGATGGGAGTTGGGAATGATTTTTTAAAGTGGGTGAGGTTTCTGTGCTCATGTTAGTGTGATCGGTCTTTACTCCTCAAGTATAGCAATTTCAAGGGGAACATCACAGGGATGCACCCTATTGCTGATTTTATTCACCCTAACCAAACAGCTATTTACCAATTTCATTTGTGAACTTCATTTGTACATTCATACAGAGGCCTACGCATTCATAGTCAACATCCTTCTTTCACTATATGCAGATTACATCATTCCATCTGTCAGAAAACTGGTGGCTAATATGTCCCTAACATGCAGACATTTCTCAGCTTTTGTGCCATAACTGATCTGTCCATAAATTGGGCCAAGAGTGCCCAGATGGGACCCGCAAGAGGCTCAGTTGAACCATGGCTGCCACTATGCCCCATGCGAGTTGTTCTACAAAGAAGAGGAGGTACTATTCTAATAGATTGTGGAAGATAGATAATGCATCCGTCCCAGAGAACCTCATGGCCATGGGCCATCTTGGGGTCCTGGATTTCTAACACATCCTGTCTAAGGCTATTTTAAACACCTTCCTCTTACAGACTGATTTGTTTACAAATACTGTATTATAATGCAATATAACAATCCTATAAATCTTTATAAAGTTTTGAACGGCGGTCTTAACGTTTATGTGTGATCCACATTAATTTCATTATATACTACAGCCCCACTGAGACACCACTCATCCTGTTTTCTCCATCTCCCATTTTCCTTGCTTTTGGGTTACACCATTTTTACTGAGTATGTGTTGGTAATCTCAAGAATATATCCTAGGGGACCCTTATTTCCAGCAGGGATGATAGCAGCTTACTAATCAATATAATACTGCTTTATTTTCCTCTGTATGCTATTTTTGGCATATTTCACTTCTTTTGATTTTTAGGTCTGACTCTAGTCAAGACCTTTTGTCATGAACATGAACAGAGAGTTACATCCCCTTCTATCATTGTTTGCTTTTGGTCAGCCTCCTCAAGTAATTTCTAGTTGAAGTGTCTTTAACATTTTTGTTCAGCCCACACGAGTATTGGACAGTTGTTTCTGGTGATTATTCGAAATAACTAATTAGTCTCATGGATCAAAGCTGCTTTTTGCAACTGCTCTTCACGTATGTCATTATGCATTTAACCCCTGATTCAGTGGTCTTGTTATAGCAATGTGTACATCAAGGAAGCAGCAAACTCGAGGTATGTGGTGAAACACGAGTACATGTATCAGTCGTCTCATTCAGTCACCAATTCTACGTAAAATACCCAACTGTGAAACTCACAAACCCTCATCCCCAAACATTTCAAGCTGGAGTGCCTGGTACAACGATAAAGGAAGGTATGAAAGGGAATGGAAGCAGAGAGATGGGTAAGAAGAAGAAGAAAAGAAATAATAAATAAAAACACAACATGTTTATACATTATAACACATCTTCACCCTGGAAGACAGAAACAAAAATGCAATGAACACTCTAATCATCAAACAGAACTTTCCTTGAAGGCATTCTAATACTTGGGGTGGCTTTTAGTGTATTTGCTATTGATTCATTATCACTGTGTTTTGACGCATTTGTGTCCGCAGAGTGTTAATTTCTAGCTTGCATCTGTTCAACATCTATATAGGTGTCAGAGTAATCACTGTTTGCCTTTTCGTTAGAATCAACCTACCACCCTCCTTCCACATCATATTGTACATCACTCAAGGTGTTATATGTGTCAATGTTACAATGTTGAGTAAATGTATTTACACTCTCGGCCATGCATTTAGACAATCTTGCGAAACTCCAACACTTGTCATCTTGGGTGATGACGCTCCCTGTATTGACTTTCACCACTCTGACAGGCATGGAGAATTTGCTTTCCCCTTTAGGTAAACACCTTCCCCACCTTATCTTAACCCAGTCACCCCTAGATATATTACAGGAAGTAACTTTGTGTGACTGGCCATATCTTTCTTTAGACGGTTTTTGCTTATCAAGGATCCTCATCTTGACAATATCTAGATCCTACTTCTGCACAATATTGTTTCTTAAGAACTTGGTCTTAAACCAACATGGGCAAATGAGGGACCTAGGCCGTCTTCTTTTCGTCAATTCAAAAGGGAAAACAGCAGTGGTAGAGTGTGGTGTTAATAGTTACCTTTAATTATCATTTGAAGCGCTCAAACGAACCATTGCACTGGGCATCATATGAGGCTGTTCTTACATGTTTAATCTTATGTGCACTTAGGAAGTGCATAATTTCATATGAAGTGAACTGCACTCCATTATCTGTAATCAATTTCTCTGGGACACCCTCCCTACTAAACACCTCAGTGAGAAATTCTAGTACCACACTAGCAGTCACACATGCCACAAACCTCACATCAGGCCATTTAGAATGGTAGTCCATGAGCATCAAGCAAACCTCAAATTGCTTGGCACATTCCTAGAGGGG
This sequence comes from Calotriton arnoldi, assembly GCA_963921515.1. Classification (NCBI taxonomy): domain Eukaryota; kingdom Metazoa; phylum Chordata; class Amphibia; order Caudata; family Salamandridae; genus Calotriton; species Calotriton arnoldi. Next base: position 240,501 of record CAWUFW010015910.1, read on the forward strand.
CCCACAATATCCAGCCCCACCTTTTTCCAATCAAATTCAGGCTATGGCGTTGCTTGCATAGGTGGTACTTGGGTTTTGTAGCTTTTATCAGCAGACATACAGACTTCATACTGACGAATCATACTGACTGCTTCAGCCTCCATTCCAGGCCACCAGTAAAAGCTTTGTACTTGATTTTTAAATGAAGACATAACCATCTGCCCCTTGTGGCACAACATGAGAAGGCGGTTGCATAAGCCCATTGGGAGAATGCATTTGTCATTACAGAATAAAAAATTCCCTTTAGTAGACAACTCAGAGGCTACATGGGCAAAAGACTGAAGTGAGCCAACAAGACTTTTGGCTTTGGGCCATCCATGTATTTTTGACCTGGTTAAATTCCTCGTCCTTATAATTTTCCATGACCCGTAAGGTTTCATCTCTCACATCCACATCCAGGCCACTTATGCATGGACATGCGCAACCACATCACACTCTTCATCGTCTCCTATGCCTCCCTTCCTCCTGACTAAGTAATCTAGAAAGGCAATCTCTCGGTTGATTTTTCCTGCCAGGGACATAGCAAACCTCAAAATATATTCTTGCAACTTTGAGCAAAAATGTGCGATATGGGCTGTAGAATTTCTATCCCCTCCCGGAGATAGAATGGGAATGAGTGGCTTGTGGTCAGTTTGAATAATAAAACCACTACCCCAAATGAAGTGTCTTAAATGGTTTGTGGCCCATGCACAAGCCAGTAGCTTGCATTCAATTACAGAATACTTACACTCTGCTTCGCTTAGGAATTTGAAGCATTGAGGGTTGGGCCCATCTCAGGTGGCCACCATTCGTTGTTTCAGAGGGTATCCTTGCCTTTCCCGAAGATGAGTACTTCTGTTTTGTTGAGTTTGAGACAGTTGTTCATTCAGGCGCCACTGGCATCAACAGATGCATCAACAGATGCATTTCTTTCAATTATCAAAAGGTGCATTTACAAGTTGTGACTTTACTACGTCAAAAGCCCTCTGCTGTTCAGACTCCCATATGAATTGACTATCTTTACGTAATAGTTTCCTTAAAGGTTCCACGACAGTAGCAAAATATTTTATAAATATTCCATTATATTCACAGTCACACAACCCCAGATATGACATCAGCATTTCTTTATTATCTGATGAGGGTGCTTTTGTTATGGCATCCACTAGATTTTCCTAGGGAACTAGCCATCTGCAGAAATGATGTCCCCCAGATAATTCACTTGGGACTCAAATAGTTTACACTTCTCTGCGCTCAAAACATGTCCCTTTTTGGATAATATTTTGCATACTTCCTTTAAGATCCTATAATGTTCAACCTTTGACTGGGTGAACACCAGGATATCATCCTGAAAGCATCAAACATATTGGTCCATATCCTTCAACATCTGAAACATGGCTTTCTGAAAAACAGAAGATGCAGGCGGCAATCCAAAAGGCATCCTCTTGTATTGATACACTCCACAAGGGATAATGAAAGCTGTTAGGGGTATTGCCTTCTTGGAAAGCTCTATCTGATGGTATGCACTGCGGAGATCTAGAGTGGAAAAAACAGTGGCATCATTAAACATGGATAGCAGATCAATTATTTTTCCAGAGGATGTCTATTCACAATGTTGTTTCCATTGAGAGCTCGTAGGGTGATATAAAGTCTGAGTTTACCATTGCTTTTTAAAAAACAAAAACACAGGAGAGATCCATTCTGCTGTTTCTATTTCTTCTATGACGTTGTCCTTTGTTATCCGATCCAAAAGTCCTTGTAATTCTTTTCTGACACGAAATGGTACTATCCGCATATTTTGTCTCACCGGTTCCTCCCCATGCTTTAGTTTTATTTTGTGCTTGTATCCTCATAATTTGCCCAGTCGTATGCATAAAACTTCAGTGAATTATGTTATTATGTCCACTGCATCTATCTCTTTCACAACCAATACAGGATCAGCAGCATTGGGATCAAGATTGATGTTCAACCTTCTTTGATCCCTCCAACCCAATACATTTGCCCCTTTTTTCACCACATAACTGGGCAGATCATCCTTTGAACTGTGTTTGGCCACAAAGTGTCCCACAAAATCAATTTGACGCCATCAAAATGAATAGCGCAAACGTCTGGAGGCAATAGCTGTGGAATTTAATTCCCTATTACTTCTTCAAAATAGGACTCTGAAATAATAGTAAAGGGTGAGCCCGAATCTGCCATCACAGACAAATCCCTATCATGTATTTGAATGTTATATATTGGTGGATTTATTTTTTCATCAGATGTTTCATTTCCATCCATGTGCACCATGAATACCAGGTTAGTCCCAATTTCTGCAACCTCTTCTATTCTAGTTTCTCTATAAGAAGAGCTATAAGTTACTTGTGCAACTTGATGCTTAATCTGTCTCTTTGCCTCTCAACACATCTTATCGAAATGCCCCTTTTCTTACAATTATTGCACTCTTTATTCATCACAGGACAAATCCTTGAAGACACAAAATTATTAGGCTCCATGAATTTGGAAGAGTCGCCCATCTAAACAAAAGGGACAGGGTCTCAAAACTTATTAAAACCCAAAAAGGATCCCTTTCGTGTCAGTCAAGCTCTCTACTTCACACCATTCATTACTATGTGTTTTATATGAGTGAAGAGAAAATTCCCCCTACTGCTGGTATCAAACTTTATAAACAATGACCACTGTATTGTGTTAAGATGTATATTTAAAACGTACTGTATACAATATTTCGTTATAATAGTTTTCAAAAAGCCACATTAAAAAAACATATGTTCTATTGTGTATAAAATATCATCACTGATCTATCTCAAGATAATCTTACTCTTCTAGTGACTGTGGATAACAATAGCATTAGTTTCTTCAAACACAGTTAGTTATAAACCAAATCACATAAATAATACAAATCTTTATCCCAAGATGTCGACGCAGCGTTTCGGTGATTTTTGAGGTTGGTTCACCCCATCTTCCACAGGACAAATAATAAGTTTATCTAAAAGAGGCTTCCTTTCTACTCTCTTTTTCTGGATGATTATCACCACAGATTAATAGGATCACGAACACACCACTCGAGTAAGCTTTTTGCTTGAGAAGAGGCTTTTGAGTGGATTTTCTTCTCCAACGGAAAATGTGAGTTATTTTTTGGTGCGAGAAACCTTTTTTTCACAGGAAGGAACTGCCCTGGAGACTCCAACTCCAGGCTCCTCCCGGTCCTTTGTCCATCACCTGGTCATTTTTCATTTGGATTTGGAGCTGGAAGGATCCCTCTCTGTCTGCTGCAATTATACTATTGGATTTAAGGACTTTGTATTTGAGATTTCACAAGTAAGTTCACAAACTCTTGTATTAGAGTGTTGTTTGTTTGATAGAGTATTTATTCATACTTTTATTTGAATTTTCAAATTTATTGTGATGGGTGGCTTGCAGTTTCAGTAGGAGACTAGTTTATTTTTGCATTTAATTTTTCTTCTTTTGTTGTTTTAAACCTTCATTTAGGGCTGGGATGGCATTTGATTAAATTAAAAATTTGGTGTTTTTTTTGTATTTCACATTTTTTTGTGTCCAAAATTGTATATGTGGGGTAATATTCGATGCTTTGGGAGAATGTGTTTTTGTAAAATTTTTATAGTTCAGTTAATTTTTGATTTTGGCATTGCTGAATTAATGGTAGTGTTTTCTTCAGTGTTACCATGCCTCCTTTGCCTGGCCAGTGAGTCTGCTTGCCATAGGCCACCATTTGTCTTTGTTCTACATGCCATGTGGCCAGGGGGCATTTTGTGGAGTCTGTGTTCATAGGCCTGAATGTGTTCTCGTTGTTCCACATGCTTCCTTGTTTGCTGTTGTTGTTTTACCATGTGGCTGGCAGCCAATTTGTGCTTCCAGCCAGTGTGTTTTTGCCATAGGCTTGATTGAGTTCTTTGTTCCCCATGCCTCCTTGCTCGCTGTTGTCACAGATCACGTACCACTTGTGCATATACTCAGTGGAAAACATTCTAATAACACTTCTTCTAGGCTAATAAGGTTAGTGTCAAAACTCCAGGAATCCAATTTTGAGGGCAAGCACCTTCCTGGTAGCAAGAAGTTTCAAGCAGATTGCCTATCATGCATGTCTTTAGATATTGAGGAGGAAGAAGTACTTGAGGACACTAAGGGGCCGATTCTGATTCGGGCCGGAAATCTCTCCGACCGAGCCGGACTCGGAGAGATTTCCGACCGAATCGGACTCTGGCAGCCTGACCGAACGAGTACGATGCGCACGTATGCCATCGGACTCGAGTCGGTCGGACTCCCATTGAAGTCAATGGCAGCCGGTCGTACAACGCGCACGCGGGCTCGCATTGACTCAATGGGTGCGAAGCGGTCAAGGGCGCCCCCTACAGTGGGTACTCGTCGAAGCGACTCGCGCCGTACACGCACAGGTAGGGGGGACCCATGGGTCCCCCATGTGTGCGACTCGCGTGGCTACGCGTACAGGGGGGTCTGACACGGACCCCCAAAGTATGTCTCCGACTGCTCTTTGGAGCCGGAGTGCGCGGCTCGGTCGGACTGCTCGCGGCGCGCATCGTACTCACCCGGCCGGGGAACGTCTCCATTGCGCGGTGCGAGTCGAGTCCGAGCGAGTCGGTCGGTGCGGTTCGACCCGGAGCGAGTCGGTCGGAGCGGTCGGGACGCCCGGACAAGTCGGTCGGCGACTCGCATCGTACTCGCTCGCCCGGACGCGCGTACGAATCGGTCGGGAAATAGGGCTCCGAATCGGATCCGGTTAAGCCAAATCCGATTCGGAGCCCTACCGGCCGAGATCGGAATCGGCCCCTGAGTGTGTGGTTGCAGTTTTGGATGCAGTTAATGGATGTGGAAGCAAAGTTACAGAAGTGAGGTGGTTGGAAGCAAGTCAGACTGATGAATGTTTAAGTAAAGTGACACTAATATTGTGCTTGGTTGGCCTGAAACTAGGTGTTTATCTGGTGATCTCAAAACATTTGCTGAAATTTCGGAGGAATTGTCAAACGTTAATGGAATGGTCATGCAGGGAGAGGTTTTTATCCCACCTGAAGGTTTGAGACATGAAATAATTCAGTTAGCTCATCAAGGACACTTAGGAATTTCAAAAACGTGTAAAAGAATTAAACAGTTTTATTGGTGGATATCTTTAGATAGCAATGTGAAATTTGTGATTGACAATTGCTCTTATTGTTTAATTTCAGAAAAACATCGAAGAACCAAAAAGCTCCTTTGCATCCTGTGCCAATCCCAGCTATTGCATGGAAAAAGTAGGTTTAGATTTTTCTGGTCCATTTTCTCTGCTTCCTACTAACATGAGGTACTTAAAACTCTATTAATTGAAAAGGATTTATTTTTCATTTGTTGAATCCCGAGTACTAATGCTGCCATATTGTTTTTGGAGAATGTTTTCAACCTGGAAGGGTCACCAAAAGAAATCATTACTGATAACAATATGCATTTTCTTTCTGAGAACATTTTCTCATTTTTCAAACATAATGACATAAAACATCATAAAGTAGCCATGTATTCTCTTAGTTCCAATGGCTTAGTTGAGAGGGCCAATAGAATCATAAATAAAGATATACAAACAGCAGTAACTTCAGGGCAGGAGGTAGGCAAGTTTCTGAGAAATAACATTTGGAATTATAATGTCACTCCCCACACTACCATGGAGGAAGCTCCATTCATACTGTTGAGGGGACGTGAAGTGCATGCCAGTTTGTTTCCCAACAAATTAGAGAGTACGAGAGAAGAGCAGAAGGTTGATCTGTCCAATGAACGTGTTTCTCGCTCTGTTGCAATGAAACAAATTAGTATGAAAGGATACTTTGATCAAAAGCACCATTCCCATGACAAAGATTCTTAGCATTGGTGATTGGGTCATAGTTAAAAGTCCAAAGAACATAAGAAAAGGAGAATCAAAATTTTAATTCCCAGTTCATGTTATAAGGATTACTAAAGGTGCCATTTTGATGGATGGGAAAGGTTGATGGAACAGAAGGCTGTTTTTTAAAGTTTCGCCCACACAAACTAGTCTTATAAATCAGAAAAGAAGTATGGATACAGAACTGAATTGGCATTCTTGGTTGAAGCCGATAAATGTGACATGCAGTTAGGATGCTGAATTGCAGGTACCTGTGACGACAGCCGGTAACATACCCCATACGAGTAGGAATATGGCATCAAGTTCAAGAGTGATAAAGGTTCCAAGCAAATTCAAAGATCATGTCATGTACTAAACCTCTTATGCAGTTACTTAATTTGTTTTAAGTGTTTTCATAACCTACATTTTTTTTTGTCACCTTTGTAGAGGGAAAGGTGTTGTAAGTAAGTTTCTGTGAGAGTTTTCCGTGATGTTATGATGTAATAGAATGTTGGCACAGTTCTGATGCCCTCAAGGTTTTGAAAGTGACCGGTATGTCAGTTGCCAACAGGATCTTAGAGGACCAAGACGTGGATTTCTTATGTCATGTCGTGGGCGCATATACCTACAACAAAATCAGTTCATTCCTACCATCTTCGAGTGAGTAGCTTGCTTCAGTGTCCTGTATTTTCTTGTAAGGCTACCTTTCTTAAAAAAGTACTGGACATAACCTGCAAGTCTAAAAACACAAAAATTAAGCTACACTTCTTTTCACTAGGCCGACCAACTTCCACAGAACATTTAAGTGCTTTCTGCTGGGCTTCTGAACTTCTTAAATACTCTGAAGTCTTATACATAACATAAAAAAGCCACCTGGCATAAACATGAGTCTAACTCTGAGAAACACATGTACACCAAATGCGAATTGCAGCTATAAAACTTGCCAGGGCAAGAGGAGGAGAAGTATAATTAAAAAGGCAGAAACCTCTTTCATGATTAGAAATCTTATAAAAACACACATCAGGACAAATGAGCAGTGAAAACCAACAAAATGTTCTTCCATTCAAATATGAAATAGTGATTCAGTTTTGTTCACTTCCTGGGATTGTTCTACCAACACAGGGTCTGATTCACAAAGGTAAACGTTTGGTCTAAGTTTAGGAATTCCCAAAGAGCATTTATGAGCACTATTTTTATGTGCGCACTGGGTCCGGATCTCCGCCCAAGTGCAGACAAGAAGATACTACTCCTAAATGCCCTTTGTGAATTCCCAAAGTCCTAACTTTAGACCAAACGTCTAAGTTTACCTTTGTGAATGGGGCCCGAAGACATTACATTCACTCTGGAAACACTTGAACAGATATGTGGCTAGAAGAGAAGATTGGGACTAATTATTTGAGCAAGGTTATTGGAAGCATTTGTGTCCAGAAATACAAATTTGTGTTTGACATCCCAAAAAGCTCCAAAACTTTATCATATATAAATATTCAACAAAGCATGCTACTTCCAGTGGCGTAGGAAGGGGGGTGCGGTGGGTGTGGGCCGCCCCGGGTGTCATCACTGAGGGGGTGACAAAATGGCAAAAATATGTGTTTTAAACACATATTTTTGCCATTTTGTCAAGCCGGGGCTGACCAGAAATCACTGAGGGGGGTGACAAAATGGCAAAAATATGTGTTTTAAACACATATTTTTGCAATTTTTTCAAGCCAGGGGTGACAAGAAATTTTCTGCACCAGGTACCACCTGACTTTGCTACGCCACTGGCTACTTGCCTTGGTTTCATGTTGAAAAATAACTGAAAGTAATTCCCCTAGCAGCAAAAATACATCTCTTAAACAAGCAAAGATCTCAAATTGAAAACCAGAAGTTATATAAGCATCATCGTAGCAATCAAAAGGAGTCGGAATTTTGTTGTGAAGTCATTGGACTGCTCAAAGTAGAGGAAGGTGTGAAGTGGGGGATTTACCACCCTTTCAGTCACAGAGTTGTGTAATAGTCTGAGGTTCAATTCAGTTAAATTCAGAATGCGATGAAATCTGAGAATAAACAAACAAACAAAAAAAATACGCAAGGCAGCAACAACAACCAGCGGGGGAATTCTACGTGAGAATGGGAAGGACAACATTTTGAAAACTGCTCGAAATTAAGAAATGCACAACCAAGTAGGTATTTAAATGTAAATGAGATGGCGAGGAAGGGAGCAACAGCAGAGGTGACCATTGCTCACGATTTGTGACCTTTTAAACTGGAGAAGATGGATACAATCTTTACATTTGTCACGACAGATCATCCTAAATAATGGGGAATTGTTTGCATATAGCACACAAACTGGGATACAGTTAAAAATAAAAAATGCCATAGTTGGCGGAAATGTTGAAGGAACGCTTGAGTTTTTAAGAGCCTATCATCCAAGGACAGCTATGTACAGAAGTTACATAAATCTACAGATTTAAAGCTCTTGGATGCGTGGTTCAAAGAAGTCCTTTTGAAAATAATTACAAACCCACCAGGACAGAAGAGGATTGAAACTGATTAATGAGCATTTAATGCGTTTCATGAAATGTCAGGGGATTCATTGTTTACCGAAGAACAATGCGTTTTTGTCATTTTTGAATGATGAAGGCATTCAAATTACCATAATGCATTAGACACATATTCTATATTGACTAGCTCAAAAAAAGATAAATGAGAGCTTTCTTGGAAAGGCATAAGAAACAGGTAAATCAACAAACTCATTTTCAGAAATTAAAATAATTCCTACACATATCTTGCAAGAAATTGTAACTATCTCTTCTTGCGATGCACTTCAAAGATATAAAACGAGCCCAGAGAGTATAGTGGAGGTTCTCATTTGAGGAAGGATCTCAACAGAACTGTTAAAGTAATAGTGTGGGCTGGATCACAATTTGTTTGTGGTTGGCGCGATTACAAGTCCTTGGCAGTGAACAAGGCAATGCTTGTTGGAGCACCTTTTACACTTGTATTGCGAAAATAAATTTCTGGAGTTGCCAATGTGTGCAAGAATATCTTTACATATCTGTTATGTTGCGCCGTGTTGGAGAGACCATGGGGGAGGTTTGCTAAGATTTTGCGCCGTGTTTGCGTCACAAAAGTGATGCAAATCGGCGCAAAATCTTTTTTTCCTAATTAACTTTCCAGCGCTAAACTTGTTTAGCACTCAAAATAACGTAAAAGTAATGTGAAGCAGCGCATTGCGCTGCTTCGCATTACTTTACGCCATGGGGGCGCACCAAAGGTGGTGCATGGGCGTTCCCATGCAACCACCTAAAGTTTCTCACGCTAAACCCAATTTACTAAAAACAGTAGATTGGGTTTAGCGTGAGAAAACTGCGCCCTTTTAAACTAGGCGCAAGGAAGGATAAATGCTTTCATTTCTCCTTCCTTTTCCGACTTTGCATGCGTGCTGCACTGTGCAGCACATATGCAAAGTGGGAAAAGCTTTGCATCGTGCCTAGCATAATATTTTTTACAGGAAGGGTACCCTTCCTGTACAGAACCTATGCTACACTCATGCACACACCCTAGTGCTACGGCGCTAAGGTGTGTGCATGGCGTACAGCAGCTGAAATCAGCACCGGCGCAAGGGAAAAGGGAGGAGAGAGCCATAACTTTGAAAATATGGCGCTCTCCTGCTCCCTCCCTGTCCTGCAACGCAGCGCAGCCTTGCAGGGGGCTGCACTGCATTGAGTTGAGATTTTGTAAATCTCCCCATGTGTTGTGTTGTTTTTTAGCTTTTTTGTTTTTAAGCTGCATGATTACATGGTTTATTTTTGTGCTGCACTGTGTTTGCTAAGTTGTGTTCCATTTTGACTGTTTTGTTGCGCTGTATCAGTTACGTTTTTTGATTTATGTTGAATTTTTTCTTTACATTGTGTTATCCAGTTGTTATATATTATGATCTGTTGTGCGCTGCAATTAGTTTATAGATGTCAACAAATGCTTCTACATTTCTAGTCAAAATAGCATATTAAATTGACATTGACAACCAACCATTTACCATCATATAAGGTGCTACTTCAATCTTCCCATAAATCACCATTTCCAGCGTTCCTTTTATTTGATAGGGCCATTAGATTTTAGTAATAAATGGATGAGGATGGCATTCTCTTTTTTCAAGAAAACATCTGGTATCAATTGAGCTAGCATGTTTGTCACCTACATGTCAGCATCAAAATCCAAAAACAAAGTTCTCATTTGGCATGTTAGACAAAATGAAGGATAATTATATGAAATGAATGTATCAAGCAATGGCTTGAGTCCGACAGGTAAAGCTATCAGAACAAAATATACCTCATTCTACCAATCTCCATCAGCACAGTCTCAGCCAGTCCTCCTGTTAGACCTGTCATCCTTGGCATGGTTCCCCCTATCTTTTTGCCTTCAACACTCTTGTTTTTTGCTGACTTCATTTTTGTGGGCTTTAGGTCTCTGTGCACTTTACCACTGCTAACAAGTGCTAAAGTGCATGCGCTCTCTCCTCAAAACAAGGTAAAACTGGCTTACACCCAAATGGCATATTTCATTTACTTATAAGTCCCTAGTAAAGTGGTACTACATGCACCCAGGGCATGTAATTAAACGCTATCACTGGGCCTGCAGCACTGATTGTGCCACCTACTTAATTAATCCTTTCACACATCTCAACATCTTGTGCAGTTTTAACCTGCATTTCAATCTGGCAAAATTAACCTTTTGCCAGGCGCAAACCTTCCTTTTTAATACATATGTCACCCCTAGAGTAGGCCCTGGACAGCCCTGAGGGCAGGTTGCAGTGTATTTAAAGAGTATCAAACATAACAAGATTATGGACGGAGTGCTGAAACTTTTCAACCACTCACCCCCAGTCACAGATCTGGGTTTAATCCATCATTCTTTTGCTCACTATGCCACCACAGTTTGGACCCAGCCATAAGCAAATCAGTCTTGACCCTTTTCCTATGGGAACAGTCCAGCCCGAACTGCCAGGCCAGGTCCTCCCTGGACCAGAAACAAGCATCCTGGGACCAGTTTCGGGGTTTCACCCCTCCTCAGCTAGGCTAGCTTGAGTCCAGTGGTACAGCGAGCAAGGGACCCACGACTGAGCATACCCTTTGCCACTTAGGGCGAACATAGCAAACACAACAAGATGATGGACAGAGTGCTGAAACTTTTCAACTGCTCACCCCCAGTCACAGATCTGGGTTTAATCCATTGTTCTTTTGCTCACTATGCCACCCCAGTTTGTACCTCCCTCCTCAGCCAGGCTAGCTTGAGTCCAGTGACACAGCGAGCAAGGGACCCAAGTCTGGGCATACCCTTTCCCACTTAGGGTGAACATAGAAAACCTGAGTCTAAACTGGAATGGCATTGGGAGCAAAAAAACGATGGATTTAGGCCCAGGTCTCTGTACTGGGGTGAATGTATGACATTGTCTGCATTCTGCCCATCAATTGTTCTTTTTGCATTTATTTAAAGAGTAGGACATGTACTTTTAAGTTTTACATGTTCTGGTAGTAAAAAACTCTTAAATTAGCTTTTTAGTACTAGAAGGCCAACCTCCCCCATAGAACAACATTGGAATTATCTTATTACAAGTGATCATTTCCAAATGAGAGCAGTTATCTAGCTCATGTTTGATGTCTTTAGAATTGTAATGAAAAATTCTCTCTTGTGGTGAAGTCGGATTTTAAATTACAATTTTGGAAATGCCACTTTTAGAATGTTGTCATTTTTCTGCCTTAGCCATTCAGTGCCTCCAGCCTGTCTCTGGGTCACATGATTGGGTGTAGCTGACAGTTGGGCTTTGTGTACTCCTCCTAGAAAGCCATACACAATAGGGAGCTTAGGTGTGCCTGGATGCGCCATCAGTGGCAGGGTGGGATGTTGGAGTTGGGCACAGCCCTACTTAAACTTGAATAGATTGTGTCTTGCCTCTAGACAAAGTGCTACATACCCCTTATGGTAAGTCTGGAGCCAGGGCAGAAAAAGTAGAAAGATTGTGTACTTCAAAGGGAAACATATAGAAGATTCTCCCACTTCAAAGGAAGGCCCATATATGAATATTGGACCTCAGTCACCAACTCTGCAATACACTTCTGAACATGTGGATACTCTGCAAGAAAGAAGAAAAGCTGTGCTGTTGAAAGGAGTGCTACTCTGCTCGACTGCAGCTCTGAAGGACAGCTGCCCTGCTGCGTTGACCTGCTGCCTGCTGTCCACGTACCTGGGTGAGAAGGACTGGACCTGCATCTTTTGAACCCAGAACCCCAGGGTGACTCCAAGGACCTCCTGACTAGAGTCTCAGGGGCAGAAGGCTCCAACAACCTTGAACTCAGCACCTGGACTCTGCCATCTGTGAGTCCTACCAAGCCAAGTGGTGCCACACCAATCCTGCACCCTTGTAAGTCGGCCTGATGGTGCTTTGCCAGTTCATTTGTGGATACAGCAGAACTGGTGGATCTTCTGCCCTGTGCAACCCCAAGCAGAACTGAAGCATTGCCTCTGCATTGAGGATTGACCTGGCAGCCCGCATCGGAACCGCCGCTGCGTGATGCTTTCCCAACAATGGTCCTTGCATTGCAAATCTTTGGTCAATGGCAGCCACAACACCTACGCAGGCTCTCGCCTTGCAGCCTCACAGCTCCTCGAAACTGATGCATCACCCCAGCTGCACGAGGCATCCTCAATGCAGAACGTCTCACCATGAGCTCTCGCCGATGGGATCCTCTACGACGATGGAGGACCTCGCATCGCGGCTTTGTAGCTCCTTGGAACTGACACATCGCCTTGGCTGCACTACGCATCCTAGTCGTAGGGCCTCGCAATGCTCCTCAACCAGAATTATAAGGTCCTCTTATTCAGAGGCCCTAACTGGGTCCCTGTAGCCGGCCCACACTCCATCACAGTCGGCCTGAACTTGTGACTTGTGACTTTGTCCCGGTCCAGGGCGAACAGTTATCCACAATTGGCACTTTGTACTTTCTGACATTATTTCACTGAAATTGTTAAACCTACATATCTTTAGTTCTACTGATTTGATTTTTGACATTTCAGTCTTGTTTTATTTATTACAATTGTTCTATTTTTTTAATTGGTGTGGGATTTTCCTTGTGTGGTTTTTCACTTTATTACTGTTTGAAGTGTTGCATAAATACTTTACACATTGCCTCTAAGTTAAACCTCGCTGTTCTATGCCAAGCTACCACAGGGTTGAGCAGAGGTTAACTTTGGGTAACATGTGTCTCAACCTGATAACGATTGTGACTTCAGCTTGAGTAGGGATTCGACCCCCCTCAACAGTAACCTAGTTTCTTACATTGCCCAATCAGTTTTCCAGCTGTTCAGTTGGAATTTTGCAGAAAGTTTGTTTGTTTACATGGTAGAAAAACTTTCAGCAAAAAAATTAAAGAAAAACTGAAACAAATGTCTGAAAATCATGCATGGAAACCAAGACGACCTGCTGGCCTTTTTTCTTTACTTTTGAAAGGCAAAACCACAAAGAGAGTGGGGGCGCTGGGCTAAGGTGTCGGGTGGTTTGTCTTTTAAAAACAAAACAAAAACATATTTGATACATTTGGAGTTTTCTCGAAGCACATTGAAGTCATTAAACATTCTTCATGCCTGGGACATCAATGCTGAACAAGGCAATCCCACCCATGACAAAATGATGAAATTATGTTTAAGGGGCTACTGTATCCGAGGGCCACTCTTAACAGGGCTTCCCCCCAGCACCATTCGTATTGGCAGATGGAAGGGTAGGAGGATGCTCCCAACAGCAGAGCCATTTAGGGTCTGCCATCTGAAACATAGTATTCATCCAATACTAGATGAGGATGGAAATCTGACAGTTGGATGGTCAACACATTTGTCGACATTTGAAGGCTAACCCATTGCTGCTCAACTCTAAATGAAGCCCAAGGGCATTAAAGGTAAGCAGACCACATTACAAAGATATAACCAGTGACATATCTAAAATACCAAACTGCCCCACATCCACTGATATATTTGTTGATGGGAGACCACTGCATACTCTATGAAAGTTTTGGAAGGCGACAGACAGAATGCAAAATTCTACTTACCTACTCATGACATATGAAAATCAAATGTATCTATATTAAAGATACAGCAACTCCACTGCCCTACCCTACTGCATAAAGTACACGGACCTCAATCCTTCCATTAAGACCCAAAAACCTGAATATGTGGGAGCAATGCCTTTCAGCGCTTTAACTGGCAGACACTAACCAAAGGCAAGCAGCATTTCATAAATGTAAAAAATATACATAAAGTACAAATATGTTATTACAATATTGCCCAAGTAGATAATGCCAAGAGCAGAAAGCAAACAGCGCTTTATAACAAACACTCGCAAAGACACTGGGGCATATTACCAACAGGCAGCGATAATTATCGCTAAGGATTTAAAATATCGCCGGCTATCGCTGGATTACATCGCTGAGTTAGTGCGTTATCATCAATGCTTAACTCCAAAGCGATAAAAAATCCAGCGATGACGGCGAAATGCCTGAATATCGCTGGAAATCCAGCGATAAAAAAGCAGCGCTAGGGAAATCTTTGATGATAAGCCATGGTGGACTTATCCTGACAATCCACCTCCCATAGGATAATATGGCTAAGTCAGGAATTTTGCAGACGTTGGATTCCAGCGTTAATGGGGGCTTAGCGCGGTTTTATTTGTAGCTACGCGGGTCCGGGGCATCGTTGTTAATAACCCGATGCTGCGTTAGCGATGTATTCCCATGAAGTTATGTGAGGAACGCCTACTTTGCATCTCATTAGCGATGCGATGCTAGGCGTTAGTAAAACGGGTGCTAGCACAAGGAAACACGCGCTAAAGCCTGTTAGCGTGTCCTTGTTAATACTTCGATGGAATTATCGCCGCTTTTCGGCCGAAAACGGCCGCTAAAGCGGCGATAATGGGCTTGATAATATGCCCCACTGTTTTAGAGTGGAAATCAAAGTGGTCTTTCTGACGATGGGGTGATGGAAACAATCCAATCCAGTTTGTGGAGTGGGACATCTCACCAGTAACAGATGATGGGGCAGAGGTCAGAGAACTAATTCCACATTGTTCTGTGACACTAACTTACACTTGGAGCTATATTTGCATGGGTTAACCATCATGGTTAAGGAAGAACTGCGTCAGTGCTTTGGGATCTCTAGGCTTACTTACCACTATGTAACTCTTCCCAGTAAAACTTTTAAAACTGTCTTGCTTCTTAGTCCTATGACACGAAATGAACAGGCACAGGTAGGGTTTTATATCTTTTTTGGCATCCACCTCCAGCCAGTCAATACAGCTACACGTCCCGTCTTCTCCTCCAACTGTTACCAGGTGGAACCACCGGCAACCCGGCTTCCACCTGATGACCAGGTAACTTAAAGGGACCCTGGCATGCAGGTATAGGCCACAACATTCTATTTAGATATTTTGGGATTGGAGCCGATCTACAAGGACGTATAAATCTGATTTGTTGCTGCCATCATCCGGGCATTCCCGGCTTACTTTCTCAGAATCAACAATGTTCCAGTTTTGGGAAGGGGAAGGGAACACTCCCCCTTTCCCCAAATTGTGGAGATATACAGTAAGCAGCTTCTCCTCAGGATAAAAACAGCTCCTGTATTAAAAAACTGTTAAAGAATACTGAAAAACTGCGACGGACGAAGGCTTCGAGGCGCTACCTAGAAATCCTTTTGAGAATTCCAGAAAATGAGCAATCAGCACCAATGTCAGGTTGAAAACGGTGGGTGCAGGTTTGCAACGTTAACACCCGGGCCCTAAAATGTGCCTCTCAGTTGTCACGTGGCATCTCTGTGCTAATACATGATCAATTCCCGAATTGACATCTTGCACACACTGCACATATTTATACATTTTCAACCCATTGACCTTGATTCACAGCGAAAGCGTGTTCACTTGCCATAGGATGCCCGTACACAAAAAACAAAATTCGAACCAGTTTTTTAAAGTCAAGTAAATACAAAGGCCTATATTTAGCAAAATACCAGCAGTTGCAACATGGCCCCTAGCAACTAAACACCTTGGGGTATATTCACAAGAACGTGTGATAACTACAGCAAGAGTAGCGTAACACAACTTCCAATATCGCAGCCCATCGCGGGAAAATATCCCCGTGTCAACGTGGAATTCACAACAAGGTGGTAGCATGCAATAGTCTGCCGAAACCGCAGACAATGTCCGCGATACAACCACGACAATGGAGATAAAAACACAAACCACAACACCAAAAAACACGCGATGGGCAAAAGCGCGATGAGGAAATCAGCAACAAGCAGCGCCAGGCCTGCAACACACACCTGGCAGGCGTCAAAAATCCCCATAAAAGTAGAAAAAACACCCACACACAAACTGACCAACACACAAGCACCATGGAGGCAGCCGGAGCAGGCGCAGAGGACGAGCGCAACCCCACAAGCACCCCGGTCGACCAGCCAGGGACCTCGGGGACAGGGAAGGGCAAGGAAAAGAAGACGAGGAAGACCAAGTTCAGTCCGCAGACGAACAGGATCATAGTCACGGAGGTGATGGAACACCATCACCAACTCTTCGTCACCTCCAACGTGTCATTGGGCACCAAAACTGGAATATGGCGGGACATCGTCGACAAGGTGAATTCCGTCAGAGAGCACTAGCGGACAATGGACGAGGTCAAGAGGCGATGGAATGACATCAAGCGGAAGACCAAGGAGAAACTCTCCGCCAACCTGAAGGCAGCAACGCAGACCGGAGGTGGGGGCCCAGAACCACAGCTGGAGCTGGATGACATGGAAGAGCTGGTGTCGACAGTCATCAGTGTGGAGACTGTGGCAGGAGTCGGGGGACCGGACACTTCTCGACAGGACACAACACAACCGCAACAGGGTGAGTGACCACCAGGTACTGGGGGGACGGGGGGAGATGGCCACAATGGCACACATGCACAAGCAAGCAGGGCACAGTGCACACCCATAATCACTCTGGGTCCTCGACCAGACCCACACACTGTCACAATGCACAATGCCATGCTGTCTGAATGTCAACCTGTACCATGCGGCTACATACATGTGGACACATTGTAATACACCATCTCCCCTTCACATCGCAGGGGCATCGTCAACACCTCCTGCAGAGCAGTCACAGTCACTCTTCACTGATGACGAGGAGGAGGACAACACCAGCATCGACACCCAAACCATCCAAGAACTCATTGACCTCATCCGCAACTCACCTCCAGGATCAGGGTAGCCCAGATACATCCATGAGACCCCACCCACCACCCAAACCACCCAGCAGGAGGCACCCACAGCCCCGGCACCCTCCCAAGACCCCCAGGAACAACAAATGGCCTTCCAACGCCATGTGCTGGAGGGTCAGAGGGAGACAGCCGAGCAGGTGCGGGTAGGGTTCGAGCTCATGGCTAACAAACTGGACGCCATCCTTGGGTGTCTATGTCCACCCCATGGTCTCCAGCGAGCCCTGACTGACATCTCTGGAGTCATGACGCGGAGGGAAGAATACCTGTCCGCTCAGAGTGGCCCCAGCGATGCCAGCCGTGAGTCATGGAGGACATGGTGCGGATGGAGGCGGAAAGGATGGCAGCCGCCGCTGCACATCAGCGAAATGTAGCTGGGATCTACCGAGCCCTGCATGTCCTCGTCATGGCATTGCTGCCACAAGGCGTGGCGATGATGAATGCTGCTGCCCCCACACCATCCACATCTCCGCCCCCTGGTGTGTCAGTGCCTCCCAGTGCGGCAGGCGTATCCACTCCGGCACCTGATGTGTCACTGCCACACAGTGTGGCCGACAATCCTCCTCTGGCCCCTGATGTGACAGTGGCACACAGTGCCGCAGCCGGCACTGCAACACCCACAGGTGGGGCAGGGCACACACCCGGGGACGAGGACGTGGATGGGACTGTGGTCAGGAGGGCCAGGCACTAGCATTCATTTCCGCCACCTTGCCTGTTTCTGCTTGGTGCCACACATGGCCTCAAGGCCTACCACTGACCCCGGATACACTCAGATGCACTCACCTTGGACAGCGACATGGACTGCCACATCCTGTTTGACGACCAATGACACAGCGGACAGACTGCGGACTGTACCCTTCCTCTTCCGCAATACAGGTCATCCCCGGATGGACACTGGCTGGCCCTCCACTGGCCCATATTGTGTAGTGTGCTCGGCATTGCCCTGTACCGCTCCAGCTGCATGACTGCACTGAATGTGCAAATAAACATCCAGTGACGCACTGCTGTGTAATGTCTTACGTCATTCATGTATGGATGTGTGGATGAATGTGGGGACAGTGCCTTCCCTTGCGTCAATGATGTTCATCCTGTGGGATGCCAGTCAGAGGGTGCGACATTGCATCTTGTGTACCCGGTTCTGTGAACACTACAACAGGGACACACGCATCAGTCACTTCCTTGTCCGGACATGGACTGGACCACGCCCAGAGCCCATGAGTCATTGTTGCAAGCCCTGCGCTGGTCAGGCGTATGGCAGGCCAGACCACTCCGCTAACGCCCCAAGGGGGGGCCCTCATTGCTACCCGTCGCAGCCGTACTCGCTGGTGGTGTGCAGGTCACTGGTCTAGTTGTCAGCATGTCACAGCCACTCCCTGAGGGCAGGTTTTCACACACACCACACCCATCCGGCACAGGCGTCACAGGCCATGTGACTCCGCCAACATAAGGGGCCGACGACGTCACATTCCCCTCTTCCGGTGGTGACTGGATGACGGCCGCTCCACGGTTCTCACTCATTTAGGGCCCATGAGTTGTTGCGCACAGAGTTGGTGGCATCCGAGGCCTTGCGGACGGCACGGGCCTACCACCACGTGGTGCAGACTGGGGTTGCACAGGGTTAGTGGCACACGAGGCCTTGAGTAAGGCACGGGCCTACCACCACGTGGCGCAGACTGGGGTTGCACAGGGTTAGTGCACCCGGGGCCTTGCGGACGGCACAGGCACCCCGCCACGGGACGGTGACTTGGGGTGCACTGTGTCAGTGGCACCTTGAGCTGCTGAGCGGGTGTGCAGCCTGCGATGATGCCCCGTCCAGGCGGTCCGGACAGCTCAGTTTCTGTGTGCCCTGCTGGACCGCAGTGTAGGCCAGAGCCAGCGGGCAGCGCGGGCCTACCGCCACATGGCGTCGCTTCCGGGGTCCCAGGGTTGGTGGCACCCATTGGGCTGAGCGGGTGTGCAGCCTGCGATGGTGCCGGGTGCACTGGTATGTCAACTGCCATGGAGTAATCAAGACCCAGCACCAAACGTGAGACCTGGTGGCCTGCGGAGCGTGGCTGCATGATGTGGAGGGTGCCATGTCCACGGGCCCTGGGCTTGTGGCTTGCAGTGGCACGTGGTGGGACCTCCTGTCTACGCGCCGGTGGTGGAAGGTGAGTATTGGGGCCTGGGTGTGCATGGGCGGGCATGCTCCGATGGGGTTGGGGTGCCTCTGCCTGGGTGTGCATGGGCGGGCAGGCGATGTTGTCTTGTGCAAGTGTGCGTACTGTGCCAGTCATGTGTCTGGGCTCTGTTTCAGCTGATGGCTCTGAATCAGATGTGTGACCTGGTGAACTGACCTACATACCGGCACGTGGTTGGAGACACACCGGTGGCAGCAGATGAGCAGTGTGGCCTGGGTGTGCAGGGGCGGGACTCTCCCTCTCTTCCTCTCTCTCTCCTCTTCGCTCTCTCTTTCTCTCCCTCTCTTCCTCTCTCTCTCCTCTTCGCTCTCTCTCTCTCTCCCTCTCTTCCTCTCTCTCACCTTTGCTCTCTCTCTGTCCTCTGATGTGCGCAGGACACACCTTCTCATCATGTTTTTTGTCTTACAGGCTGTGACCTACGTATTGTCCGGAGGGGAGCGGCCATGTATCTTCATTTCATTTTGTTGTTCATTTTAATAAAGTTTCATTTGTTGCTTCGAAAGTGAATGTGTGCTGGTTATTTCTGTGACGACACATCCATGTCACCAGTTGTGATTGTGCGGCATCAAGCGGAATAATTTGTACATGTTTGGGTATGGCTGATGTGGAATGTCTTTGGTCGGGGGTTGTGCCACGGAGGGGTGGTCCTGGGGGTGGTGGCGGTGGGTGTTGTGGCCCTCTTGGGTGTCCGGGCCGCATGATGGGTGGCTCCATGGCATCTGTTGCCCTTCTGATGTAGCCCTGGGCTGTGCTCTCTTTTGTGGTGCAGGCTGCCGTCCGACTTTACACCAGGTCAGAGCAGGTGTAGATTTCCTGGTGCTAACGCGCCTTATCGCCTGTTTTGTGTTTTTATCGCGGATGTGGCTGGTCGTTGTGAATGTTGAGGTGTGCTGTTGTCTCGGCTTTTGTCATGGGAACGCCTACTCTGCATCTAATTAGCGATATTTGCGGGGGTCCTCTGTGGCGATGTTTTTTGCGGCTGCTATCGCGGGTAAACTGGTGCTGTGGGCTGTTAACACTGGCTTGTGAATGGGGAGGTATATTTATCGCGACTTTGGCTGCGATAAAGTGCCGTTAATTCGGCGATAGCTTCTTGTGAATATGCCCCCTTGTCTATTACTATACACAGTAGTGTGTGTGTAAGATACACAGGACTAGTGTGTGCATCCCAACAGCTGAAAGCTATGGAGAATAAACTGGCAAGTAATGTTTACTGCAAATTTAAGTTATAAGGCACTTGCTGGCCGAAGGCCGAATGGAACGCACCATTAAGGGGAGGGTCACAGGGCTCACTGGAGACGCCACTTCACAAAATGAATCATAGGCTGCTAAAGGAACACACAACAACGCTATGAATATTAATGACAATCACACCAAAAGCAACCGATACAAATGGTCTGATATCAGCGGGGCAACCAAGACACTCCGCAGAAACCCCACACATGGGAAATGGAATCGATCACAGTTAACACAGAAGGCTACAGTACCAGTTAGAATTGCCCTGCCATGTTTCCAAAACATGCTAAGAGCACCATTCTGAGCCGCAGTAGATGATATAATAGGTAGAATTAAAGCAGCAAAATGCCTGACCAGGTGCCACAAATTACCTTGGTACCAATTTGGGTGAGTCCACAGCTACCAGCAAAATACCATCTCAGAAAATACCAGCTGCAACTTCTTTGTGGCCAGAAGTCGTAATTTCAATCTACACATTATATAATAATACATGCTTTTTCAGTGAAGAGCAAACCTTCACTAGTTATTATACGAGCGTAAAAATAAAGGAGCTTATAATGTACAGGATTCTCACAAATCAACAGACCTGCGGACTAACTCATGCAGGCAAATATAGCGAATATATGTCTTATTGCATGCAGTGGTTGATGGTTAAATTGTCAAGGTACCACTATGAACCATGCAAACTACAGGAGCAACCCGTAGACCCAAAAGGACAAGTGTATCAAACATTACCATGCAGCAGTGGTAGATTTAAATAAAAATCATAATTCATGGTTTTTGCAATACCAAAAATAATGTATTGTGCAGCGTAATAAGTCAACAGGGAATATATGACCAAATGATTCACTTTATTAACAAAATCATGTGTATCTGTGTGCAGCATACACATTAGTTAAAACAATTGCAATGAATGCACAGTGTAGTGTGAACATACAGCGCTCAATAATTTGTTCAGGCGACGCAATAAGGTGATCACAATGAAAAACAAAATGGCAGAAAGAACCAAATACGGTAAATATCAAAGCCCAAGAATAAAGAAAGGATTTCTCCACAGAGAGATCATTTAATGAAAGTCTCTCGCAGCCAGTAGTTGTTGACAGCATTTCGACCCTCACCACATCAAAGGATCTTCATCAGGACAATGGTTGAGTTAACCTGGACACACTAAATTAAAGTTGCTGAAACAGTACTGAACAAGTATGTCTCGGCCTGTGGAAAACCTAATTAATCAAGTAAAGGTCACCCAAAACCAATATCGGTGGGTGCCCAAAATCAGTCATCCCATGATATAGGCAGTGACCTGGGTTTACCCCATACAGGGGGTAACCACAAGATATTGAATATTTAAAAACAAAGCCCATGCAAGGCATTATGGGGCTGGCCAACAGGAGTGCAGTGACTATATAATGAGTGGCCTCGCTGCTTCATACAATGAAACAACGAGGACCTGACTTTTATTTAAACTTTTGGATGCCCCGGTCCCACATGGGTCACCTACAGCCTTTTGCTCCCCTAAAAGCAGCACAGGAGCCCAATCCTATAAGTACTTAGTATATGGTACAAAATGTACCCATGGATTGTAAGTTAAATTTCACTAGTGGGCTACAGCACTGATTATGCCACCACTGCTGTGACAAAGTGCAAACATAGCTTTAGGCCTGCCACTGCAGCATAGTTGGGCAGCTCCTAAACTGCCAACCCAACATGGCACAATAAACCATTTTGCCAAGTCCAAACCTTCCTTTTTAATATTTACAAGTCACCCCTTGGGAAGGCCTTAGAATGCTATCAGACAGGGTGCTAAATATTAGAAAGAAGCACATTTCTTTTATGTTCTACGTGTCCTGACAGTAAAACTCGCAATTGTCATTTTCACTGTAACAAGGCTAAAAGTACCATTGGCTAACATGGTGTTACACTACCCCAACTGGTAAGTGCTAACTTCCATTTGGGACCAAAAAATAAAGTAATCCAAGTTATCAAATTAATTGTTTCATTAAACATAACTTAATGCAGAAGATAACATTAAGGAAACTTTTAATATAAAGATGACTTTATAAAGTCACCACTTTCTTGCCCCAAAGTTCTAGTAGCCATTTCTGATTAACTACAACAGTTGCCACCTGAGACAGCCTGCTTCCCTCCTGCCAGGAAGTGTGAATGGCTCTCAGGCTAGGCGGATAAAACACATGTTGGTGGGAGGACGTGTGACTCGTTTGCCACCCACTCAGGTTGGCAGTTAACTATATGTGTTTATGGTCAGAATTATAATTACAAATAAGTGAGTAAATTAGGTAAACAGTTTATATCTATATCTCCCTAACATCTTGTCAAATATTTCGGATAGACTGTAATAGTTTATGAATTTTTATCTACAAGTAACGAGAATCACAAAATTATTCCTTCTCACTGTATTTTGCCCGACCAAAGTGTAGCATCTTCCCAGCCTGGGTACCCTCCAAAACCACGCTACACACGGAGCTTAGTATTACACGACTTTAGTCTGCTGCGTGTAACTGCAAACTCAACATTCTAAAACAAGCTTTCATAGCGTGGCGCTCTGACACCTATCTCACAGGTCTACAGAGTTCGATAGGAGCCAAACAGGGTTCCGTTCTAAAATATCACAAGACACTACACAAAGATTCTTATATTCCCTGTTCTGTTCCTGTTTTCCAAAACCCCATCTCTCTCCATTTTCTTCATTCGTGTTCAGTTTGCCTTTAAACTTTAAATTTAGTTTAATTTGCAACTAAATAGTTGCTATTTAGTATTCTAGGGGACTGATACACAGCCTGTGTTCTTTGATTTCAGTGGTAGTCATCCCATATCTTTCATAATTAGGGCTTCAGTTTTCCATTTTTACAGATGTTTACAGATAAATACAGACAGAAAACAATATGCTTCCTGTCTGCATTTATTTAAAAAAAAAAGGAAAAAAACAGAAAATTGGGCTTCTTTTGAGTGCCTTTTCATACTGTCTTTCATTAATTCCAGCCGAGTTGGAAGCTAAGCAGATAGATGGCATGGGGAGTTAAAAACAGGATGAGATCTAATTAAATAACAACATATGTCAACATCTATTTGTAGTAAAATGTCAATATTTACCTGTGGGTGTATTGTTATGTTATATTTGGCTGCTTAGTTTGCTGAAACATGACAGGCGTCAAAGTGTGAACACATATTTATACGTTTTTTTTTACATTTCTTTATTGATTTTATTCTTCAGAATGTACAGACCTTGTTCATATACAATACATTTCGCCCACATAACAACTGATATCAGGAGCATTCCAATTGTGAACTCAGGATTATATCCGTGTACGCTCCTCGAGAGTTGTGTACCACTCTAGACAAGGATTTGGTGCGCGATAAACATACTTTAACTAAGAAACCCCCGAACTCCCCCTCCCCTGTCACCCTCAACACCCCCCTCGTGCCGGTCCTATGCACCTCAGGTCCAGTTAACTTAAGCTCCATGTGGGGTCTCCATCTAGTTCCCCTCCTGACTGTGGGCCTCCGTCCCAGTGGGGTGTGTCTCCTCATGCGATACCTGTGTGGATTGCGGGGCCTGCCCCTCTATCTCCTGTACCATCACCCCCCATGCCAGCAATACCTCCGGCAGTTTGCCATCTCGTCTGGTGGCGCGTATATGCCCCTCCTCCGCCAGTGCCCACTCTCGCAGATCCGCTCTCCAGCTTGCTATCTGTGGCCGCTGTTGCGCCAGCCAGTGTATTGCTATCCGCCGCCTAGCTATTATGAGTCCCAGCACCAGGAACCGTCTACTTGTCTTTCGTTTAGGGTCCCGGGGAATTAATCCGAGGAGACAAGAGCTCGCCTCCATGGCAATTTCCCAGCCAGTTATTCTACGTAGGTCCTCTAGGACCTCCGTCCAGTACGTCTGAATTAGTGGGCAGGTCCATACCATATGTGGAAAGCCTGCCCGAACCTGGCGACACCTGGGGCACGCCTGGTCCCTAGAGCTATCGATGACATGGAGCCGCATAGGTGAGAGGTAGGCCATATGTACTATATTATACTGTATTTGTTTGAATCTGTTAGAGACCGATACCTTGCGTACGCTCTCATGGATTTTCTCCCAGTCCCGGGGCGTTAGTTCCTGCGGACACACCTGCTGCCATTTTTCTTCTACTTTTAAGGGTTCAAGCTTTTTATCCTCCCTCAGCGCCCTATATAGATGGGTGACGAATTTCTGCCCTCCTGCCATTGCTATCATCGTAACCAGGACATGGGTGGGTTCCGGGGCCCCGGGGAATGAGGGCCATAGCTGCCGTGCTGTGGCCGAGATCTTGGCGTATTGCAGAAATTGCCCGGGTCCCAAGTCAAAGGCAGCCACCGCCTCCTGATAGGTAATGAACCTGTTTTCCGGGTATAGGTCGGATAACATTAGGCAGCCCCCGTCCTTCCATTTGTCAGTCGACATAACCCGTTCAATTTGAGCGAAGGGCGGCAGAAGCCAGAGATCGGCCTCTGGGGCGAACGGCCACTCACGGACAAGTCTCTTAATCACACGATTCCAGATCGTCGTTAATAGTCGGACTAATGGAGGACACGGCTCCCGAGATCCGCCTGTCTGCCAAATGAGTGCCCCCAGCTGTCGTCCTCCATACGTGTCCGCTAGCAGGGCCCTCTCCCAGGAAGGGTCAGTGTCCAGCCATGCTATGGCGTGTTGCAATTGCGATGCAAAGTAGTAAAGTTCTAAGTCTGGAATTTCTAGACCTCCTTTGCCCCATTGGCGTTTCATGACCTCCAGACTGACCCGGCGCCGTTTCCCGTTCCATAGCAGCCGAATAAGCAGTGCGTCTATGTCCTTGAATGCCGATGGGGGAGTTCAAAGAAGGATCCCTGCATTGTAAAGAGGCATCTAGGCAGAACCACCATTTTTATCAAGGCAATCTTCCCCATCAGTGAAAGCTTGAGTGTGTTCCAGTAGGTAATACTTCCCCGAAGACCCCTAATAATCCGCCCCATGTTATGGTGATAGAAGACGTCTCTGTCCCTGGCTATCCATATCCCGAGGTATCGGAGTGTATCCGGCACCCAGGGGAGCGCCATCTCAGGGGGCTGGGCGTCTTCCCCTTCGTCTGGCGGCCCGATCGCGTATAGTTGTGATTTCAATTTATTAATGTGGAGTCCGGAGGCCCCCGCAAATTGCTCCAAAACCGCAAATAGCATTGGCATAGACTGGGGCGGTCGGCGCAGGTACACCAGAGCGTCATCAGCGTACAATGACACAATATGTTCCGCTCCCCCCACTCGGATGCCCTGCCCCCGGAGTACCCCACGGAGGTGACAAGCCAGTAGCTCCATTGCCAGGGCAAACAACAAGGGGGAGAGCAGGCACCCCTGCCGTGTCCCCCTTTCTATTGTGATTATATCTGACACGTATCTACCCGTACGGACCCTCGCCAGTGGATGAGCATATAGTAATTTTACCCAATTCACGAAGCCCTCCCCCAACCCCATCTTTAGAAGCACCTGCCACAAGTATTCCCAACAGATCGAGTCGAATGCTTGTTCGATATCAAGGAATACAAGGGTATTCTGATGGGCCGCACCCTCCATTGATTGCATAACGTGAGCGAGATGACGGATATTTCTCAACGCATTCCTGCCAGGTATAAAACCGGACTGGTCATCACGAACCAGCTGCCTAAGATACGGGAGGAGCCTGCCCGCCAGCACGTAGCTAAGAATTTTAAGATCCACGTTCAACATTGAGATTGGCCGATATGAACTGGGGAGCATGGGGTCCTTCCCTGGTTTGGGGATCATAACGATCAGTGCTTCGCGCATGGAATCTGGGAGCAAGCCAATCTCGCCTGCTTCCACCGTAATTTCCAGGAGTTTAGGGATAAAGACCCCTCCATACTCCTTATAGAGCTCAGCCGCCAGGCCGTCCATCCCAGGGGACTTCACGGTCTTCAAGTGGGCGATTGCCGCCCTGATCTCTTCATCTCTAAAGGGGGCCCCCAGAGATTCCTGACTCTCTGGGTCCAGACATGGTAGTTCTAGCTCGACAAGGTAGGTCTCCACCACCTGGGGCGCTGTGGGGGGCCTGGGCTCTGAGTATATATTTTGTAGATGGGTGGCGAATGCTCTGTTGATCTCGTGCTGTGTATAGACTAATTGGCCCTGCTCCGTTTTGATCGATAAAATCGGGAGAGGCTGCGTCTCCATTCTAATCAGGTGCGCCAACAGGCGTCCCGCTTTGTCCCCCTCTGTGTACCAGTGACGTCTACTCGTGGTTCTATTGTATTTGCCCAGAGAGTCCCAGATGTCCCCAATCTTCCGGCGCAGATCCGCCCACCTGGCCGGCCCCCCCTCAGCAGTGAGAAGCTCTCTTTCTAGAACCGCCAAGCTCTCCTCTTGTCGGTGCAGATCCCGTTCCAGCACTCTCTTGACCCCCACCTCCGTGGACATACACACCCCCTGCAACACCACCTTCATCGCATCCCATTCAAGCGCCCTGGTGGCAGTCGTACCCCAATTCAGATCGAAATAGTCATCTAATCCCTTCGTTATCGCATCTTTGTACGTCGGGTCTGTCAAGGCTTCGGTGTTCAGTCTCCACAGCGGTACTTTAGATCGCGGCCGGCCTATAGTGTACGATATCATCAGGGGGGAGTGGTTGGACAGATAGCGGGCCAGATATCGCGTCTCCTCCACCCGGGGAGCCGATTGGACCTGGAGAAAAAAGTAATCAAGTCTACTGTACATGTTGGCAGCAGGTGTGTGGCACGAGTACACTCGCCCTTGTGGGTTGCGGTGGCGCCAGACATCTAATAAGCAGTTACTGTGAAGCATCTGGTGTATGGCCTCCCTCGTTTTTGGTTTAGTATCTGGTCTGGGGGGGTGTCTGTCCAGCTCTCCGTCCAGGGCACAATTATAGTCTCCTGCGATAATCAGCTCTACCTCTGGGTCTAGATCTAACTGACCCAGGACCCGTCCCAGAAACTCCCCATCATCACTATTTGGGGCATATATATTTACCAAGCTTACGTGTCGTCCATCTAGTGTCCCCGTCAGCACCACGAACCTCCCATCAGGATCTAGTCTAGTGGTCACTGCCTTGAAAGGGACTCCAGGCGCTATCCATATAAGTGCTCCTCTAGCGAACCCCGAATAGGAAGTTGCAAAAAATTGGCCCCTCCATCTACGTTGGACATATTTAAGGCAGTCTCCCCACAGGTGTGTCTCCTGAAGAAAGGCTATACTTATCCCGTATCTTCTTAGATAGGGCGCCACCCTCACCCATTTGACCACGTTATTAAGCCCCCTTACATTCCACGTTATGAATTTATATTTTTGATTATCACTGCCATGAGTGTGGTATCTGGTGGTACGGTGGCCCACGTCTTTTGTGGGAAGGATCCCGTCTGCGATATAGTGTGACCCTGTGCGTTGGAACCCCATAAACCAAGCAGTGATATGACAGAGCATAGTCCCGGCATGAAACTGTGAAACAGAACAATGTAAACTCCCAACCCCTCCACCCCCCTTCCTCAGGCAGTAGCACTGCATTCTCACAACCCAACCGTGGTCTGAGGACTCAGGACTACGCCCCATCGCTGCCACCCTCCCCTTACCTCACCCCCCAACCCAGATCAACTATCACGTTCCAATAAAGGAAAGAAAACTTGCACAAGAAAAGTAACCCTCCCACTCGCGGATATATAGCCAAACTGTCTGGCACCGTGCGTCCCCACCTGACCAACGGTCTAGCGAGGCCGCCTCAGCGCACCACAGTCGGAGTGTCTAAGACTGTAGAGTGGCAGAATGGTGTCCATCCCTCCCAGAACTCCTCCGCCTCAGTCTATTGTCCCTGGGGCTCGGGCCCCTCAAGTAGGTGCACCCTGGCCAAGTGCAGACCCATCCGGGCCAAGTCTCGTACTTACAGTTTCGGTGACCAGTTACCCCCAGAATTCAGTTCGTTGACTGGCCTGCAAAGGTCTCAGGGCTCCTCGTCTGCTGGGCTGGCGGCACCCCCCTGCTCCGACTGCGTCTCCTACACCAGACACAGTGGAGAGAACTGATTCTGTGTCAGGATCGCCTCCCTCTCCGTTTGTAGGGTGCCGTCCGGCCCTACCATGTTGCGACCTCCGTCCGGTAGGTCCCAGCGTCTGAGTCGCTGTTCTCCAGTAGAACGCTGCTGGTTCCGTTGCCGTCCACTCCTCCGTCTCTGTTCCTGCCAGCCGTGGTTGTGGCCCTGCCCAGCCAGGCCCAACGAGTCCATCCAGTCTGCCACCTCTTGCGGAGTACCAAAGAAGTGGACCCTGTCCTCATATTGTACGCTGAGTCAGGCCGGGAACATTAGGCTGTATTTGATATGGAGGTCCCGTAGTCGTCTCTTGACGCCTAGGAAGTCATTTCGAAGGTCCTGTACCTTTTTGGTATAGTCAGGGTAGATGTGAATGGCCTGATTTTCAAACTTGGGTGGACCATTAGTGCGGATAAATTGGAGGATCGTGTCCCGGTCTCTGAAATTAAACACACGTGCGATCATCACCCTAGGCGGGGCTCCTGGTTTAGGTGGGGGTCCGAGGGTGCGGTGGGCCCGTTCTATCGCGAACATCTTAGAGAGCCTGAGGGTTGGGAGCGCAGAGCCAATCCATTCCTCCAGAAACAGGTCCGCCGCCTGCCCCTCCGATTTTTCTGGAAAGCCCAGAAAGCGGAGGTTGTTCCTCCTCGATCGCCCCTCCGCGTCGTCAGCCCTGTCTTCCAGCCATGCTGTGTGCTCCTGGAGCGCAGCGTGCTCAAGTCCCCCTCTGTAGTGGTAACTCTGTCTGCCACTTTCCTTAAATCCAGGCGCAGATGGTTTATGTCCATGGCCATCCCGTCCATTTTTGACTCCAGTGCCGTTCGTGATTCCCTTATGGCCGCCAGAATGTCAGATGTGTCGCGGGCCGCCGAGCCGTGATGAGGCGTCTGCTCCTGGTCGGGTCTAATGCGGTCAGCGGAGGTCGGGCCCGGTACTGTGTACTGCATGATTTTGTTGGACTGGGCGCCTCTAAGGGGTCTGTCTCTCCCCATAGCCGGTGTGAAGGCTGTAGGGTTATCATAGGGTCTTCTCCCTCGCTTGCCAGGGATTCCAGAGGCGGCACAATGTTCACCCCCGGGATATTCGCACCCTCGTCCTCTGCCATCCCCGGATCGGGACCCTCCGTCACAAGGGGCCACCGGCTGCTCTCCCGGGCCTCCCCGCGTCCCGGGCCCCACACCAGATCTTCAGACCGGTTCTTCGGGTCCACGGTCGGCCAATGCTTCCGCCCCCCCCAAAGCGATTGTTCCAGCCGTCGCCCACCTCCGCAGGGCGCTCGGCCCGCTGGCAGAGCCAATGTCCCCACACTCATGGGGGGGGCAGGTTTAATGTCCTCTCAAAGGATGGGCGGACTCACCTCCAGAACCCGAAGGCCCAGTCGTAGCGTTTTAATGCCGCCAGGCAGTGCAGACACCGCGATGTCTCTCAGCTCCGAGACCAGGCGGGCGCACCACCGGTTCCTCCGCCGCCGATCCTCGCCCGCGCCAATAAGGAGATATGGTGACCTCAAGAACCCACAATCCAGAGGTGCCGTCGGCGACCCGTCACCATCCGGGCCAGGCCGGGGCCGCCATCTTGATAATTAGCCCCGCATCGGGACCGAGGTCGCTCCACTGTGGTTGTCCCTTTGCGTCTCCTAGTTGTGTTGCATCCGCCTCCGAGAGTCACTCCAGCCCACCAGTGACCGCCGGGCACCGCCGACACCACGTCGTCCTCAGGGCCGCGGTCGGGTGCGTGCGTATCAGGAGCCAGAGAGGGCCGGGCACGGCACCCACTCAGCCCCGGGCTCGCGCAGACTACGCAGCCGGGCCACAGGCGTCCTCTCGGCCCGGTGATCCGCGACGGCCCTCTCACCCCCGGGATCGGCTCAGTCGCTCCCGGCCCCAACAGCAAAGGTCTCAGCGCCCGAGAGGTCCCGGGTACAGGTCCCCGCTGCCCCGGCGGTCCGGAGCAGCTCCCCGCGGCCGTCTATTTCAACGGGCATGCCGGGGTCGCCATCTTGGTGAGACGGCGTCCCCGATGTCTCCGGGGGTCCAAAGTCGATTTCTCTGGCCGCAGGCCGCCCTCTCACAGCCCAACCTGGATTCTCGGGGGCAGGGGATGCCCCAATGCCGGATAATGTGGATGGGATCACAATTCCGCCAGGATAACCGCAGGATTTCATTCGGTGGGGCAGGAGCTACACAGAAACTCGACTAGCCGGCCATGATGTCAGGCCATGCCCCACATATTTATAAGTTAAATAAATGTGGAAATATACCATATTAGAACTTCATCTATTCAGAGAAAACAAAATAAGTATGGTATGGGATATATGTTTATTTCTGTTCATTAAATCAATTCATACATCCAGTGGCAGCTCCTCCGCTAAGTTTAAGGAGGAGGAGCGTCGCCCCACTGCTTTGAAGCAGTGAAAGAAAGGAAAAATAAAATGATAATAAGTTGATGTTATTATCATTTTATTTTGTCCTGCTGTGGCAGCTTGGCGGGGCGGGGCTGCCATGCTCACAGAGCAGGGCAGGGCAGGGGGAGGACTGGTGGGCACACTGAAGTTCGCATGACGCTTTGTCTGGGCCAAGAGGGCCAGCCAAACAGTCATGCGCACTAGCATGTTCTCCACCAAGGCTGCATTACAGCCTGGGTGAAGAACATGCCCAGTCCCCCAGCCCCTGTCTGAGCGCCGAACTACGGCACTCAGACCAATCACAGCGCTGCATTACAGCGTTGTGATTGGCTCAGGTGAGCCTGGGTGTGCTTCCTGTTCTGCGTCTTTGGGCTGACGCGGCGGAGAGACGACGTGGGAGAGACGTGGCAGGAGTTAAATGTAATTTTCTTTTTTTAAATCTTTTTTAGACCCCCTTATTCCCCCTCGCCTTGTCACCCCAGATCCATGCCGGCTGCCACTGCATACAACAATCAACATTTCTTCATTATCATTTCCATATCAGGGCGAGCTTTTTTTTTGTGAGTGCCGAAGGTGCGCCAAAGGCAAGCCCGTCTGCGCCCGTCCACGACCCGACATTGCCCAGAGCCAGGGACCCTGGATCTCCAACCACCCACCGCTATAACCCAGCTGCCCTCCTCGCACTCAACCCCAGGAAGAACAACTGCCAGCTGTCGACGCCGAACACCACCCACAGCCAGTTCTCCTGCCGACACTGCAGACAATCCTTCACCATCCTCAGCACCCCCACGACCGCCGCACCCACGCCGGACGCCAGCACCACCGAAGCCCTGAAGTGCATCCTCCTCAACGTGCGCTCCCTGCACAGATATGCTGTAGAGATCTGAGACCTCCTCAACACACTCTCACCAGACGTCGCCTTCTTCATGGAAACCTGGACCAACGCCTCCTCCGTCGCCGACATCGTCACACCATTCCTGACAAATACAATATCCAGATGAAGGCCCGCCCCAACCACCCAGGAGGAGGACTCGCCATCACACACAAGAGCTCCCTCCGACTCTCCACCTCCAGCACGAGCGACTCCCCCTCCAACACCGAACACCTCCACTTCCAGATCCAGATCAGCACCAGAACTACACTTCGCAGCACCCTCGCCTACAGACCTCGTGGGCCTCGTGCTTTGTTCACCACCACCAACGCCGACCTCATCGCACCCCATGCCATCGCCTCCATGGACTACATACTCATCGGAGATTAGAACTTCCACCTCGACAACCTCAGCGACCCCGACTCCACCACCCTCCTGGACAACATCGGACTGAAACAGCCCGTCACCACCCCCACCCACAAGGCAGGACACACCCTCAACTCCATCTTCGCAGGAGGGACCAACATCCACTTCAGCCACATCTCGCAGCCCCTCTGGACGGACCACCACTGCGTACACTTCTCTTTCAACACCGCCACTGCTCACAAACCCACTCCGCGCCCACCATGAAGGAACTGGAGCAAGGTCACAGAGCAGCACCTCAACTCCACCCTCATCCACAACCCCCCCACCTCGACCGACGCCAACTCTGCTGCCAAGGAACTACACCGCTGGATCGCTGACTGCGCAGACAAGCTCTCACCCCTCTGCAATCCAGACAGACAACGCCCCTTGAAGGCCACCTGGTTCACCACCGACCTCCAAGAAGCCAGACGCTCCTGCAGACATCTCGAAAAATGTTGGAGAAACAGCAAAACCACTAAAGACCAGACCACCTACAAGAACGCCATGACAGAATACCACCAACTCATAAGATCCACCAAGAGGACCTTCATCCGGAACAAAATCCTCACCAACTCCAGCAACTCGAAGAAACTCTTCAGCATCATCCAGCAATTCACCAAACCCCCCCAGCGAAGCCACGGACGTCACACCCTCCCAGGACCTCTGCAACAAGCTCGGCTCCTACTTCACCTTAAAATAGAATCCAGTACTTTCCCCGACGAACGGAAACACTCAGAGGTCAAGCCCCTCCTCAAGAAACCCTCTGCAGACCCGATGGACCTGAAAACTACCGACCCATCTCTCTCCTTCCCTCTGCAGCCAAAGTCACTGAGAAGATCGTCAACGCCCAGCTGACTAACTTCATCGAAGAGAATGCCATCCTCGACTCTTCCCAGTCTGGATTCAGCAGTAACCACAGCACCGAGACTGCCCTCCTTGCTGCCACAGACGAAATCCGCATGCTCCTCGGCCAAGGCCACACCGCGGCTCTCATCCTGCTAGACCTCTCCGCAGCCTTCAGCACCATCTCCCACCTCACTTTCGCAGCCAGACCTCATGACGCCGGCATACAGGGAACCACCCTTGACTGGCTCCACTCCTTTCTTGCCAGCAGAACCCAAAGGATCAGACTCCCTTTCCTCTCCGAACCCACTGAGATCAACTGCGGAGTACCCCAAGGATCATCGCTCAGTCCCACGCTCTTCAACATCTACATGGCCCCCGCACCACCATCATCAGACAGCATGGACTCAGCATAGTATCCTATGCCGATGACACCCAGCTCATCCTCTCCCTCACAAAGGACCCCAAAACCACCAGACTCAGCTTCAAGGAAGGAATGAAAGACATCGCAGCCTGGATGAGCAGCAGCTGTCTGAAGCTCAACTCGGAGAAGACAGAAGTCCGCGTCCTTGGACTCACCCCCTCAGCTTGGGACAATACCCGGTGGCCCACCGCCCTCGGCAACCTCCCCACCCCTACAGACCACGCCCATAACCTCGGCATCATACTCAACTCCTCCCTCACCATGACTCGACAGATTAATGCTGTTGCCTCTACCTGCTTCAACTCCCTCCGCATCCTCTCAAGACCTTAAAATGGATCCCCCTGAAGCCAGAAAGACCGTCACCCACACACTCATAACTAGCAGACTGGACTACGGAAACGCCTGCTACGCTGGAATCAACAAATCCCTGCTACTCAAACTCCAGACCATCCAGAACACCGCGGCCAGACTCGTCCTCAGCATCCCACGACATGAGCACATCACCCAACACTTGCAAGACCTCCACTGGCTCCCTGTCGAGAAGAGAGTAACCTTCAAGCTACTCACCCACGCCTACAAATCCCTCTACAACATCGGACCCAAATACCTCAAAGAAAGAGTCTCCTTCCACGTACCCAAAAGAAACCTCCACTCCGCCGACCTCACCCTAGCAGAAACCCAGCGCATCCGCAAAGCGGGTGGAAGAGCCTTCTCCTACGTCGCGGCCAAGGCCTGGAACGAGCTCCCAGTCAACATCAGACGCTCCCCTACTCTGCACACCTTCAGGAAGAGCCTCAAGACCTGGCTTTTCGGCTGACTCGGAACTGCACCCCCCCCAGCGCCTTGAGACCCTCACAGGTGAGTAGCGCGCTTTAAAATTCCCTGATTGATTGATAATATAGTCATCCGAAAGTTTAAAATGAAAGATAGTGATATAGCAGAAGTCCATTTGAATGTAGTGTCTAGCCTGTCTCTGACATTGTACACTCGCTGATACTGGAAGTAAAAATTCTGCCAGAATTTATTAACATGCTAAGGTCAGTAGAAGAGATGTTTGAAGGTATTCAATGCTACATTTTTGTTGCACAGTGGGCAGTGGAGGAATGGCATTCATTTGGGTTATGAGTTATTAATGTTCACATTTATTATTTTTTCTTTCCTATTTCTGTTTGCTTTCGTTCATTCCTTGCAATTATAATTCACTGTAAAAACTGTCTAGTTTCTTCGGATCTGTGTCTCGTCTTAGTGAGCAATTCACTGATAACTAGATTAGCGGCATTGCCCTGAGCACAATCCCGAACTCAAAATAATTAAATAATTAGTATGTGGATGGACTCCAAATGCTGTCTCTTAAAGTGAAGTGCCATAATCACAAGGAAACAAAGAAATAATTTACATTATTGTGGAAGTTTGAGTGGTGACTTTGGGCCAGATGCATCAAGCATTTTTATCCTCGCAAACGGGCCGATTCGCAGAATCGGTCCGTTTGCGATCGCAAAAAAAACTTTTGCGATGCATCAAACCCAATTTTGCAATTCGGTAAGCTGTTACTGAATCGCAAAATGGGTTTTCGATTCGCTATTTGGAAGGGGCGTGTTTAGGGCGTCCCTTCCAAATAGCGAATTCTAACGGTATGCATGAATGTTTTGTGACTGTGAATGCAGTTGCAAAACATTCACATTTTACCACCTACTTCAAGTTGGTGGTAACCCATTTGCAAATGGGAACGGGTCCCCAAGGGACCCCTTCCCCTTTGTGTATGTTTGTAAAAGCGTTTTTAAGAGCAGGCAGTTGTCCCAAGGACCACTGCCTGCTCTTAAAAAATTAAACGAAAACTTTTCATTTTTCTTTTTGTAAAGCAACTAATTTTCCTTTCAGGAAAACGGGCTGCTTTACAAAAAAAGCAATCACAGACATGGTGGTCTGCTGATCTCAGAAGGCCACCATCCCTGTGATTTTTGCGATTCCCAGGGGGTCGCAAATTGCGACCTACCTCATTAATATTCATGAGGTAGGTCATTTGCGACTCCTTAGGAATCGCAGAAAGTATACTACACACTTTCATGCATGCCGTTTTGCGATTTCCTAATTGCGAATCGCAAAGATTCGCAATTAGGGAATCGCAAAACCTTTTTTTGATACATCTGGCCCCTTGTCCATATATGAAAGACAAGAATCCACACCACGGGATTTAAAACTATGTCAAAGCTGAGTTTAGGCCATCCTTATTAGAAAGTAGTAAACTGGTATGATTCTCGTAATAGCAAAAAAAAAAGCAAATATGAACATTTTGCCAGGGAATGAGAGATGTTTCTTAGCTCATCCCCCTCCCCCTTGGGGTAGAGGAAGATTAACGATTTGCTACGGATACTTTTGGCCCCACGGGTGGCATGCTGATTTTCTGGAATAAGGACAAATATTAACACAGGGTTTTAGTGGCTAATTGTTGGGGGGCACGCGTATGCTCCAAAGCCAATCAAGGCACAACATGAATACTTGCACAGCCAGCCCGTCCCTAAATTCACTATGCAATAATTTAAGACTTAAAGACCATTGGCGATTACATAAACCTGCAAGTCATGTGTTTGCATTCTACTCTTTCCCACATCATTTCTCTTCTTTTATTAATTATATTCTGCTTGGTGGACTACCTGCAGATGACACAGAGCTCGCTACTGTTTAACATTTGTGCATATCAGACCATGCATGTGTCCATCTGTCCATTTACAAGTAGAGACTGGTACCAAAAAGGCAGTTTTGGTGTCTGAATGCAGTAATCTTGGTGGATTCTGACAATATGCTCAAAACAGAAGAGGTTGCTGGCCTATCAGGACATTTGGGCACTCCCCACCTCTTTTTCGCACAGTACTGTGAGGATTTGAACATATACAGCACTAACTTGTCGCATAGCTCCAGACCTTCATATTAACATGGAAAAAAATACAAACTGTGCATATCTTATTAGAAGACATGAACCTTTTGTCTGGCCTAGAGAAATGATAAGTATAGAGAGGCAGAACCTAGAATTGCAGTCTGCATGGCTCCAGCAGATCACTGTACATAAGTGCTACAAACCCAATATCAGGCCTTGCTGTGTGTGCATCAGTATGTTTGACAGTTCATGGGCCATTTAGGAACACTGTTCGCATGTGTTTGACCTCAGAGTAACACTTGCACAGGAACAAACTCACAGTTTGCATTGGAGCTAGGAGACCTGGACCTCCCCTCCTGGAGCCAATAATGTCCCTGGGAACCGTTACGCCCCTAGGCCAGCTCACACCAAACTCTCTGCTTTCAGCAAGCGAGAGCACTGAAAATGCTCTTGCTTGCTGGAATTGGAGCATTCGTCTGTTTCCCTGCCCACTGTCAAGTGAGCAGGGAAACAGACGCATTGCTTTCACACACAGGAAGCTGCATGTTTAGCAGCTCCCTGTGTGTGAAAGCAATGCTGGCTCCCACAGAAGGTGGGGAGCCGGCAGGGACGGTGGGGGCCCTTCAGACTCCCCTGTGGTCCAAGTGCAGAGTGGGTGCCCTAGGGCCGAAATCAGCCCGGGAAGGGGACCACGTGGCGCCTCTTCCTCATTGCAAAAATGCTGGACCCCAGGGGATGGGGTCTCCGGGGTCGAAATCAGCCCGGGGCAGCTGGCCTACCTCCCCTATTGAAATACAGCCAGGCCTCAGAGGAAGAATTTGGCCTGGAAGGGGGGCCACGCGGCTCCCCTCCCCACAGTAAAAACAAGCAGGTGCCTAGTTGAAGCTCCACTTCTGTAAAGTACTAATCATCCTAACTTTGTGGGCATGGTCAAGGCAAAGCAAGTGTGTTTTGGCTGCATTTCCTCTGTGAAAAGTTATCTGTAATCCTTGATTGAGATGTTTGCCTCCTTGCTTTTCTCAAGCGCAAAATCTCATATAGTGTATGTGACGAGGGAGTTCTTTCTTGACATCTGCTGCTGAGAACAGAGATTGTGTTCCAAACTTTTACAAACTAGAAGTATATAAACTAGCCTACAAGCCCTGCCCATTTGGCCCCTCCCCATATACATTAGCAGTACGCAATGTCTTCCTGCCTTTTTCCCCGGATGATGGACAGCTTACTAAAAGAACCCCCCAGTGCATTTCCCACGTATTTTGGAGACACGTTCCTCATGCCTGGGAATACGATCAAATCTCCCCCAAACAAAGAAGCACTTACTTCTGCAAAGTACAAATCATCCAAGTGTGTTTTCTCTGCAGTTCCACCTTTTAAAGTTATCTGTTGAAGATGCTCGAGCAACAATCACATAGGCAAAGTTACAGATACACAAGGTCACTAGAGACATTTCCTTGGCATTCTTTACACAGCTGTAGTTTAGGAGATGCACTATACATTTACCCAATGGGGTAGCACTTACTAATTAGCCAATAGAAAGTACTCCAGTTGGGTAGAGGTGTTGCACAAAACAGTGGCCCCTTCTTGGATAAATACGCAGGGCAGGATTCATTCTGGCACAATGCTCTTTCACAGAAATTAAACCTCTACAGGTTAAAGTTAGGAAATAAAATGTAAGAAAGCGTAGAATTTTACTGAAAAAAACAAAGGTTACAGGGACGCTATAGTTAGGAAATGGAATTTAAAAAACCTTACAAATTCACTGACAAAATCAAAGGTTACAGGGACATTGTAGTTAGGAAATAAAATTAAAAAACCATAGAAATTCACTGAAAAAACAAAGGTTGCATGGATGTTATACTTAGGCTCACATTTCACTCGTACAAAACCAGAAAAGTTCAGCAGTTATAGTTAGCTGAACTAACTATAACTTATGCCCCTGCAATGCACTGCTTATGACCCCACATATTACATCACTCATGACATGGTCAGCTACATCACAGATTACATCACCGATGACATCTGAGATGACATCACTCATGACATCTCAAATAACATCCCTAACATCATCCCCA
The DNA here is from genome assembly GCA_963921515.1 of Calotriton arnoldi. Classification (NCBI taxonomy): domain Eukaryota; kingdom Metazoa; phylum Chordata; class Amphibia; order Caudata; family Salamandridae; genus Calotriton; species Calotriton arnoldi. The sequence goes on from CAWUFW010015910.1 coordinate 279,024, forward strand.
AAACCACTCACACACCCACTTACACCCCATACAATCCCCATACAACATCTCAAACAGCCACTCCACTCGCACTCCAACACACCCACTGACATACCCATTCAGAGACCCATACAAACACTCACACACCTACTCACTGATCCATAGGGCCGCTCACACCAACTCCTATACAGCCACTATCGCAACCACTAACTAACATATACAGCCACTCATGCACCTACTCACTGACCAATAAAGCCACTCACACAGACATATAAACATTTACACACCCACTCACACACACAAAACTGCTGGGATGTGCAAATGTTTTGCTTTGCCTACAAGGTGAACAAAGCGCTTGGTGTTGTCACTGCAGCCTCGCTCTGAGATGACCCCTGTTTTGTCGGGGTTAACAAGGCCCTGTATGTCTGGGTTTAGACGTGTGGCCAGGATGCCTGTAAAGACCTTGGTCTGGATGTTCAATAGAGAGATTGAGCACAGTGAGGAGTCCTTTCCAGGTTGGGGTATCACTGCGATCACTGACTCTCCCAGTGAATAGGGAACAGCGCCGGTCTCACCTATCGAATTATACAGGAAGGTGATGATGGGAGCCAGTTGGGGAGTGAAAAGTTTGTAAAAGCTTGTGGTGAAACCATCAGACCCGGGAGCCCTGTCCAGTTGTAATAGGGATAAGGCTGATAGCAATTCAGCCTTCCTGTTATCCTCATCTAAGATAAGAGAGTCTCCTTTGGGCAGGCAGGTGGGGGTGGGCTGTGGAGAGGAATGTTCTGATCTCCTCTGGGTCAGTGTCCTCTGCCACTTAAGGGGCAGCGTAAGTGTTTGAAGGAGCAGGCGATTTTCTCATCTCGACTTGTCCTGTGTCCGCCCGCCGTTTGGATTCAGGAATCCTGCTTATGTAAGTGTGGGCTCTCAACTTGTGTGCAAGAAGTTGACCCGCTTTGTTGCTACCTACATAATATTTTTGTTGGGTGCAGAGAATGCCATATACAGCTCTATCCCAGTCAAGAGCTATAAGCTGCTTTCTGGCACGGGTGAGCTGCCTACGGACTCTGTGGGATCCAGACATTTTATGGCCCTCTTCTAAGGCTTTCCCTCTATATTCTAGTTCTATACGTTTGTTTATCCTCATTTTACTGAGTTTCAAGGGGATGGATAAGAAGGATCCTGTTACCATTGCTTTTTAAGGTTTACCATACTAAAGCGATAGGGGGTGCTGGGCGTGTCATTCATTTTTAATAAGTGTTGGATCACTTCTGGACCTCCCTTTTGGACGTTTATCATTAAGGCGTCACTGTCGGTGCGGGCGGTGTGGACAGGTATATGAAAGCTGAGTGTAATGGGGGAGTGTTCAGAGAGTGCTGCCACTTCTTTTCCAGTCTGGTTTGTGGCCACATCGACACATAGGTACACTAAGAAATAGTCGATCGGAGCATATGCCTGGTGTGAGGCAGAGAAGAAAGTGCATCCCCAAGATGCATGGCACGCCAAGTGCCTTTTAGGGTCAAATCTCTCAACCATTGCAGCCAAGTTGCTGAGAAGGCCCCAGATTAGTCCTGTCGCTATTTAGCTTGGTGTCATGGTTTAAGTTAAAGTCCCCCCTACGATGATGTTTGCATCTGGAGATGCGAATACAAGGCCAAGGGCTTATAGTAGAAATTGCTCTTGATCACTAGGTGCATAGAGTGTGGCGAGGGTGATAGTGTACATATGCAAAGAGATGCGCAGAGAGGAGCCGCACAGCAAATTCAGCTTGAGTTTGTAGAATTTGGCCTTGGAAGGAAATTGTCAGTAGGGTCGCAACCGCAGCTTTTTTGCTGGCCCAGACGAAAAGCACTGTCTGTCAAACCATTAGGAACACAGTCTCCCCCAGTCTTTTTTCAAGAGGTGGGTCTCCTGAAGGAGCGCGATGTCAAGGCAGGAGTCTCGTAATAGGGATAGCAAGTGTCAGTCAGTTCACTGTGCTATTGAGGCCCCTCACATTTAGACTTGTACTTCTCAAGTATCAGAGTCCTGGCAGCGGCCATCAGGGGTGGTGGTGGTGTCTAATGGCTTAGGTGTGTGGCAGCCCCTCCCACCCAGTTCAATGAGGTGGTGATGTGCACAGGGAGCATCAGCGTGCACTGAGTGCCCCATGGGCTGAATAGGTCCGCAGGGGTTGCAGGTCCCAGGGCACATATTGGACATAAATATCTCGGGGTGGCTGTGCAGAAACTATTCTATAGAGTGATCCTGGGCAACCTCTTGTCCTTGGAGATGTTCCAGGAGTTGCGATCATTCTCTGTGCTGTTCATCAATTTGCGAATAACCTGCCTGGCGGTACAGCAGGTAATACAGTTAGGTGATCAGTTTTTCGCGAGGTCTCGGGTTGTTGACTTATGGAGTTGTCCAGGACTGTCGTGGTCATGTCCATAGTGCGAACAACGCATGTTTCCTTGTCCCATACGGATATCAAGCAGAAGGGGTTTCCCACTTGTATTTGATTCCTTGGTCCCGCAGGAAGGCAGTGACCGCCCTAAGGAAGCAGTGTAAGGAAACAGACTTTTGCAGGTTTACCCCCTGAAATGCCCTGAGCCCTGCTAAACACTGTGTATGTGCTTTCACCTTTAAATGGTGTATGTTTAATTGTCTTGTCCCCAATTGGCATAGCCTACATTACTTGTAAGTCCCTAGTATGTGGTACTAGGGGTATCCAGGGGTATCCAGGGCCTGTAAGTCAGAGCGTTAGCCTAGAGACTGTGTAGGAAGCTGGCTTTTTATGTAGTGATACCAACGTAAGGGCACACCATGCAAAAAGTCCATACGACCCTCTTGGTTTACAGGGCTTACTTTATTAATCCCAAGTGCTCTATTTGTGTTTGTGTAGTCGAGCAGCTTAGGCCTATCAGAGACGAGTGTCAAGCATTTGTTGTACACACACACAGTCAGTTGGTTCGCACACTCAATAAGAGATCTGAGTCCAGTTTATAAAAAGAGAGTAGATTTTATATGAATTTAGACACCAAGATCTTTAAAATAACAAGTAATTTCGGAAATATCGATATTAAAGAAAAATAGTAAAATACTCAAATAACAGTTTTTGAGGTATGAGCCTCGGACGCTACAATGCTATCCTATGGGAGGAAAAACACACATAGCAAACAGGTACTTGAATTCTGAGCACCTGGCTGCAGTGGGGGACTTGGGGACAAGTCCAGCTGAACCCAAGGGGGACTCAGGTCGTGGGGACCCCTAGGCCAAGGGGGTGCCGTCAGAAGTCGTGAACCCGGGCTGTGGGGCACAGGTGCAAAGGTGCTTGGGTGGCTGTCCACTTGAGGTCGAGGTTCTCACAGTTGAGGGTTCCCTGTAAAGGAGGGCCACTGTGGCCATGGGTCTCATGTGTCTTGAAGTCCCTCGATGTGCAGGAGGATTGCCAAGGCAGAGGTGCCCAGACTGGACAACGAAGAAGCCCTGGATGGTGCAAGTGCACCGGTACTCAAGGTATTGGTGCAGGTGGGCCACCTAAGGGGCCTTGCATCTCAAAACTCAGCAGAGAGATGGGCCTGACCCCCTAGAGCCACCAAAACCTCCTCCTGAAGTGTTGCTCCCTCGGTAGGCCCAATAGCCAACAACACAGTGAACCGGGCAGATGCGATCGGTACCTGCAGATGCAGTGGGATGGCTCCTCCACCCCAAGGGACATGATAGCTGGTTGTCGAAGTGCTGGGCAGTGCTCCAAGTGTTAGGGATGATGCACGGCCACAGGACTTTGCAATTGTTAAAGAACAAGCAGCAAGACAGGGTTTGGTGCCAGTTTCTGTGCAGGTCCTTGGTTTTTGCAGTGTGGTTTTGTCCTTCTTCAGTTCCCAGGAAGCCAACTTTGTCTGTCTGGTGTAGGGGGGCACCCTTAAATACTCAATTTAGGGGTGTTTAAGGGAGTATAGGGCAGTACCTATCACTAGGGAGCCGCTTCGTACCGTGAGGAGGGGGCCAGACCACAAGCCCCAGCTGCAACTGCGGCAGGAAGCCGCCTCTGCTGACTCCTCACCAGGAGGCACACATCTTAGCCCAGCAGGGCTCCCGCAGCGCTTTGCACCGTGAGGAGGGGGGCCAGACCACAAGCCCCAGCAACTGTGAGCTGTCGAAGCCGCAAACCCACCACTTGGAATTTGAGTCACCATCTGCTGAGAGGTACTGTTTTTCCCTTTCAATCCTAACCGTTAGTAGTGGCCTCCTCCTTACCCCAGGCTCTCAGTATGTGCAGGCTTGTCACCATTTTTGCAGTTTTCCATTTTAATCGTTTGACCATTTGCCGGGAACATGGGCAAAAGAAAAGGGGGTGACTGCGGAACAATCTTATCTCCTCTAGTAAAGCCTACCTCAAAGCCTACTTCAACTGATCGGATGCTAGAACGAGCCATCAGCGCCATTAGCAACGAAATCGCCAGAGGCTTTCCATCAACTCAGATGGTCTTAGTGGGGGTCTACCTGGCCTGTAACATGCCTTTCTTCAGTTATGCCTATAGTTTTATCCAAAAAAGTGCTGATTCTCCTTCCAAACAATGGTCCACAGCGAATCGTGCACCGACTTCTCCAACTGCTACCCGCCCGCCGTATCTGGAGCGTCAGGGCATTCCTACCCTGCCCCCTTTTCTTTATGTTTTACATTTTTTGTTGGACTCGACTTCAAGCCGAGTTCCAAGATGGCTGTCAGCGCTTCCTGGTAGAAGTGTTAGCAGCCAATCAAATTTCAGCAAAATCTGCAAGTCCACTGCAAGGATCCACGCCCCCAGATATCTATATTTTTTAACCTTAAATATCTCTAAAACTACTGCACGGAATTACACAAAATCACAAAAGGCACACTTTCTGGACCAGCATCTAAGTTTCTGCCAAATTTGATGTAATATCATTGTGCGGTTCGGGCTGTGTTCATGTTCAAAATCCCAATGGATAGGAAAATGCATAGGGAAAATGGGTTTTGGTAGCCCCCTTTTTTCTCAGCCCCCGCTTGACAGATCACCCCGAAACCTTTAACACAGCAGCTGAACCGACTGCAGCAAACGTTTTGAAATTTTCGTGATGATTCGTCAAGCAACGCCAAAGTTATTGGCATAACAAAAAATGCTTTTCCTATGGAAACATGGTCCTAACTATAACTACCTACTGCCAACAGACAGTAGGTAATATATATAGAGTCACTCCTTCCTCACACTTGGTGACAGACAGGCCCATCCAGTCAAAATAGCAGGTAAAATAGATTTTATTCATAGCAGGCAGTCCTGATAACACAGCATTACGCGTTTCGACCCACACAGGGTCTTAATCATATGCAAACTAGAGGGTCAGTTGCTCTGCGCTTTAAAAATGCTCAAATCATCAACAGCAAAATAGGACTCACAGTGCAAATACAGCTTTCAAATTTGTTTCCTAGTTGTTTTTCCATGTTAGGATCACCTTGTACTTTGTTGTTTTTTGGTTAACTCTGTGATAGCCTGCTGTAATTCTATCTCTGTTTTGAAAGTGCAGGGATACACAACCCTTGCAAACCCTAGCTGCAAGGTAATTATTTCAGAAATCTCCAGCCAGCAGGCCTCAAACAGGTATATATATTATAGTAGGAAGCTGCCATTCCGACCCAAACCTTGAAGATGGAGGTTTTTTAATATTTTTAGCACATTTGCACTATAACACAAACGGGGATATGATAACCCAAGGGTGATGTTGCACTGATGATTATAGCACTTGCACTTTTTCGGACCACTTGCGCAGGCAGGAGGAAGCTAACCTCCAACCGATTAAGGAAATACAAAAATACAATAGAGGATGAACGACTATGACAGGACTTCATTTACGGTGTGCCAATATGCATTAAGCATGAAATTATTGAGGAGAGCAAACAATGGTAAAAACTAATAGCAGCCCCCTGGTAAGAAAGTGTGAATTACCATATAGAAATTTCAACTAAACACATATCCACCAAAAAGACAGCCAAAGGATTTTTACTATTTGTACAATATTCATTGTTTTTATAGTATTTATTCATAGCAGGAATGCTTATTTATTAACTGATTGTTAATTGAAGTTTTAGGCTATATTTATATATTTATTATTTGTATATTGATAAGTGTATGGATATAGTGAACCAATAATCAAGGGACTGTAATTTATGCCTCTTGAATGCCGATCTTAAATTAGAATACTCTTCAATTGGGAGTAATACCTCTATTGTATGGCTTAGTATGTCTTCCATGCCTATGTTCAATTACGAAACACTTCATGCACACGTCACTTTAAATGGGGATGTAACTATGGCAGCGTTGTCATGTGATCAAGGTCCGGCTGGACCGAAACGCGTTATGGCTGAACACTAAATAAAGAAAGAAACTCTGCACCAACCTTGGGTCCGCGTCTGCTTTTGGCCAGGACGAAGTGTGCAAAACGAGCGGAATGAGTAGATATCTAGACCGGAGTTGCTCCTGCCGGTCACACGGGGACCCCCATCCGAAAAGAGGTAACGCTAAACAAGAAGCTACTTTTTCCGGTGTCTCACCGGAAACAAACCACTATCCGGAAGGATTGACAGCGCCAGCCCCCCCCCTGACGAAGACTGGAATGCCCGATCGGAGACGGCGAATTACGAGTCGGAGGATCCGCGAGACGCCGAAAGACCGTGAAAGGTAGGACCAACACAGAAATAAGGGGGAGAGTGGTGTGCATGTAAGGAGTGAGGACGCTAAATCATTGGAAACTGCTCTTCACAACTCCGTTACAACCAATTGATAAACGTAATTGACCAAGATGTCGGCCGACACGCTGCAAGACCGGGAGGCGGCAGCTTCCGAAATGTTTAGTAACAAACCCTCCAAAGATGTAAACACGCAGCTAACCCATACCAATGTGAGCACAACAAAAAACAGCGTTAAAGACAAAATGAGAGCTATGGAGAAACTTATGCGAGCAGAGCAAGGAAAATGGTGGGTGTTTAGATCACTACAAAGGTACCTCGATGTGGGGCGGATCCCGAGGGGATTGCAAATCCTCATAGCGTCGAGTTACGAAAAACCAAATCTACAAATGATGCGAGATTGGGCACAATGCAACCTGGACTCCTCTAAAAAATGTGTAGAAATTCTCGTAAATTACGCAGAAACTGATAGGGCAGACTTACAGGAACAAATTGACAAACTAAATGATGAAATAAATCAAGGAGGCAATACAGAGGAAATTACCAAACTACGTGATGAAATCACAGTAAGGCTAAGAAAAGAAGAAGACAAAATAAAGGAACGCAAGGCGTTCAAATTCCACAGAGATCGAGTGGACTATGAGACCGGACGGGTGTTTACATTTTCTAAAAAGTATGACGCCATGAAGTTATCAAAAACAAGAAAGGAACAAGCACCAAAGGCTTCAGCATACCGAGAAGGTTATAGCAATACATCGAACTCAGATTTAAGCTCCGCTTTAGAGAGTGAGGCGGATACAGACAATATGCAAACAGATAGGGGAGGGGCTCAGTCCAAGCTATCTCTGGCAGAAGAGTTGGATTTTTTGTGTCAGGAACGGCGGCAGACCCTCCGCCCCAGGATGCAAAGGAACAATCCAGGAGGAGGCGAAACCACAAGCGGAGACAGAGGCGAAAAGCGAGAAGAAAATCCAAATGCCAACAAGAGGCGGGGGAGAGGACGATGGAACCGGAAGTAATGAATGATGAGGAGGCATCCAAAACAGTAATTAACTTAACCAACATCAATCTGAACAAAGCAGAAAAACAAATACTTGCATTAGGACTGTCATTTTGCCCGGAATCCAACTTCAGCTACGCCAATACCGGAATGGATATCTACCTCTTTATCAGAAAACTCAAATTGAAAAAATATTATGCTCTCCAACAACAACAAAACAAAAAATCAGTAACGGGGAGCCAAGAATGCATGGACCCACTCTCAGGGGACTCAACAATTTCAGACATCAGCCTATTAGAAACTCTAAGAGAACTTCAAGAGGAAAATTGCAATACTGAAAGCCAAGGGTACCAGAGTACATCGGGCGCAAGCCAACGAAAGATGTGCCAGGATGCGGAAGCATTGGCAAAGGAAACAAATAAGACACCATTCAGGGGAAAATCCACCTTTAACCCAATTGCAACAAGAGATGCGATTGACATTTTTAGTGAACATGTGATAGTGGAAATGAAAAAACTAAACCACAGAGTATCAAATGTTAATAACAAAATTAACATCAAAAATCTGCAATATAATCAACTGATGAAAAAACTACAAAAGAACAACGACGTAGTTATCAGAAATTTCGATAAAGGAGGCAACCTAGTCCTATGGGCCAAAAAGGATTATATCCAAGAAGCCATGTCCCAACTGAACGATCGAGCATGCTACAGAATCAGCAATGTATTGACATTACGAACTGTATACAAAGAGTTCTATAGCAAACTAGTGGCATGGAATTGCGCTGGACTAATAACTCTGGATGAATACAAATACATCAAAAAGGAAAATCCAACGGTCCCAAACATATATTTTATACCAAAGATCCATAAGAATGCCCAACATCCACCAGGCAGGCCCATAATATCGGCCCAAAACAGTCTTTTGGAACATACTTCACAGTACATTGACTATTTCTTACAGGACCACGTAAGGAGTTTGCCAATTTACATAAAAGACACAAGTGATTTCATCTCCAAGATCAAAGATTTTGTGTGGAAAAAGGCCTTCTACTTATGACACTTGATGTGGTGTCGTTGTACACCAGCATTAACCACAAGGATGGAATACGAGCTCTGAAACACTATTTGGGGAAAGATGGGATGACTCTAACCCCTCATAGCACTATGTTGGTAAACATGGTCAACTTTTGCCTCAATAACAACATTTTCCTCTTTGACAAGATATACTATCAGCAAATGTGTGGTGTTGCCATGGGGGCCAGCTTCTCCCCCAGCTACGCATGTTTACACATGGGTTTGGTGGGAGGAGCTGGTCCTAGGCAGCACACACAAAAGCTATATGGAGAAAAATGTGAAATTGTTTGTCCGTTTTATAGATGATTTGTTTATGATATGGGATGGAACAATTGAGGAAGCCAATGAATTTGTTACTGCGATCAATAACAACAACATAAACTTAAACTTCACATCCACCATAAGTGACAGCAAAATACATTTCCTTGACGTAGAAGTATACATAGAGAACAACACACTAGAAACTAATATATACCGAAAGCAGACAGCAGGAAACTCTGTACTTCACTCATCAAGTTTCCACCCTAGACACCTAATTGAGAGCATTCCCTATGGGGAGATGCTGAGATTAAAAAGAGTGTGTAGCAACCCCATTGATCTATAGGAAGCCCAGTTAGCAAGTAAAAAGAGATTTTTAGCTCGAGGATATGCAAAAAGAACAATAGATGCTGCTATACAAAAAACTAAGGGCCTCAACAGATCTAATCTCTTGATATCTAAAGGAAAAACAGCAATGAAAAAGATGATCCTATGAAATTAAGGCTTATTTTAGCATATAACAAACAAGACAAAATCATTAGAAACATCATTAAACACAATTGGCGGTGGTACGAAGTGATCCAGTCATAGGTCAAGTAGTACTACATAACTTGGGGATCACTTATAGACGTGCACCCTCGATGAGTTCAATGTTGGTCAAAAGCAGCCCAGAAACAACAGATCAACACACTTGGCTAGCACAGCGCAATGGATTCACCAGATGTAAGAACTGTAAGGCATGTCATTATGGGGTAAATAAAACAACATACAAAACTCCATTCAGTGATAGGGAACACAAAATCACTAAACCCCTACACTGCAAAACGGACCACGCAATATATGTTTTAGAATGCTCCTGCAGTCTTAAATACATAGGGAGTACCAAATTGCCAGCCAACAAGAGAATTTTGCAACACTTAAGGGCCATAACGAATCAGGATCCAACTTATCCAGTAGCACGTCACTTTAAAGAAAAACATAAAAACAACTTGGAGGATCTTAAATATTACTTGATTGATGCAGTACCAAGCAATCGATGAGGGGGAGACAGAGAGGGACTCTTAGAAAACTGGAGACCAGATACATATTACATTTTGATTGTAAGGCTCCAGGAGGTTTGAACACAACGGAAGACTTATATACTTGTATCTAATTAATAGGACCTCCCCTGCAATACCACGACATATACCTCTTACACCTTTTTAATTAAAATTTTTATTAACATTTTAATTAATTTTTGAAAAACTATGCTATATGACTGCCCCATAACCACCATACACATTTTGAGCAGAAATTAAACTCCCCCGCATCATGTACAACCAGGAAGGTAACTAGCTACAGTTTTACTATTATAGTAGGAAGCTGCCATTCCGACCCAAACCTTGAAGATGGAGGTTTTTTAATATTCACTGAACACTAAATAAAGAAAGAAACTCTGCACTAACCTTGGGTCCGCGTCTGCTTTTGGCCAGGACGAAGTGCGCAAAACGAGCGGAAATCGTAGATATATATATATATATACATATCGCGTACAAATTCCCTTACGTCCAAGGAAATTATCCAGCACTCCAAGGGGATTATTTTCACTCGAGTTTTATTAATCTGGTGATGGCATCTACGCGTTTCGGCTGCTACACGCAGCCTTGTTCAAAATGCAGTTCGCCATTTTATTAAACATTAAATACTATTCAGTGTGATATAAACATTAACAAAGGACAAACCCATTGCACTTCAAAGCCATTCACTGTGTTATATTTGGGCGCCATCTTGGAACATGTTAAAAAACATTACTCAATTCTTATTTTCAATGCATGTGTACATTGTCTTTCCTTGGTTCAGTTTAAAGCAGTATATTTCATTACTTACTCAAACATTAAAAACCAAATAGATATACTGAAGATTTCCTTATTTCTACACATTGAGTTATATCACTAATTGTTCATGGACTACCCACATCGTACTTAGAATTTTGCTACGTTTACAGTGAACATAGCTTCATTAAAGTGCAAGTTCTTAATTGTAATTCATATTCCTACTTTTTTTTCTTTATTTAAGTTTCATTATATAGTACAATTATTTACTAAAGTGCAAGTGCTCAACTCTATTTTTATTGCTCTTCCACTCCCGTATATTAAAATTCATATACTTTTCTTACAAAAATTTAAAATCAAAAGTGCCAGTATATATATATATATATATATATATATAGAAGCTCAGTGGGGTGTCCAACAAAGAAAGCAGCACTCGAACGCAGCTTCGCCTTTTCCCCATAAAAGCCTTTATTGGTATGCATGTCATCCATTCTCAGTCCTTGTAAAAGCATACGACCGCAGCCTTACGCGTTTCGTGGCTTCACTTCATCAGAGGCTGAGCGGTCGAAAGAGGCATTGCGGGTCACGCCTCCCTTTTGAACAATATCCTACGCTGTCATGCAGCTGCTCTGAATGAGACTGTATGTAGTGTTTATGGGAGATGTAGTCCGCCATTCGTCCTCAAATGGATGCCACTTAAAATAAATGCTGGATACGAAGCTCACCATGAGCCCCAAGAAGCGATGTTATGCTCAATCCAAGAAGCGCATTCCACTGCTGAGTCCCTCATTGAGACTCTGTGTCCCCCTTTGGATCTGGGGTGGTGCTTGCTCAGCGGCAGGACGGCCGCTTAAAATAGAAGCTCAGTGGGGTGTCCAACAAAGAAAGCAGCACTCGAACGCAGCTTCGCCTTTTCCCCATAAAAGCCTTTATTGGTATGCATGTCATCCATTCTCAGTCCTTGTAAAAGCATACGACCGCAGCCTTACGCGTTTCGTGGCTTCACTTCATCAGAGGCTGAGCGGTCGAAAGAGGCATTGCGGGTCACGCCTCCCTTTTGAACAATATCCTACGCTGTCATGCAGCTGCTCTGAATGAGACTGTATGTAGTGTTTATGGGAGATGTAGTCCGCCATTCGTCCTCAAATGGATGCCACTTAAAATAAATGCTGGATACGAAGCTCACCATGAGCCCCAAGAAGCGATGTTATGCTCAATCCAAGAAGCGCATTCCACTGCTGAGTCCCTCATTGAGACTCTGTGTCCCCCTTTGGATCTGGGGTGGTGCTTGCTCAGCGGCAGGACGGCCGCTTAAAATAGAAGCTCAGTGGGGTGTCCAACAAAGAAAGCAGCACTCGAACGCAGCTTCGCCTTTTCCCCATAAAAGCCTTTATTGGTATGCATGTCATCCATTCTCAGTCCTTGTAAAAGCATACGACCGCAGCCTTACGCGTTTCGTGGCTTCACTTCATCAGAGGCTGAGCGGTCGAAAGAGGCTTTGCGGGTCACGCCTCCCTTTTGAACAATATCCTACGCTGTCATGCAGCTGCTCTGAATGAGACTGTATGTAGTGTTTATGGGAGATGTAGTCCGCCATTCGTCCTCAAATGGATGCCACTTAAAATAAATGCTGGATACGAAGCTCACCATGAGCCCCAAGAAGCGATGTTATGCTCAATCCAAGAAGCGCATTCCACATTCCATTCAGCTTAACAGGGTCGCAGTCTCATGCCGATTCATCACCAGCCCAACGCGTTTCAAGCACTCCAGTGCTCTTGTTCACGGGAAAAATGGAGAAGAGTAGTAGCAGTCCTTCATAGGGAACACCTGATAACTACACCAAGCCACGCCCCAGTGGGCGTATGCATGCACGGCATGCTGGTACTTGGAGTTCCCCATGAGTTTAACCCCCGTGGGTGCCGCCACATCTCTCCCAGTAATCTAAATAAAAACCACAGTGGGTTCGGAGGGAGCTTGAAAACCACCACCATGCTGATTTATAACAGTCCAACAACACGGCTATCACTGGTTCCAACGTGTTTGTGTTTCCAAACACAGGATCTGCACCTCGCAGCAGGGCGTCTTCGCGACCGGGCAAGCCGCTGCAAATCCACTACAAACAGGTTACCCATATGAAGACGCCACAGACCAGGGAGTTTGAACACCTTTAATTGTAGACTTCAGCTTAACAGGGTCGCAGTCTCACGCCGATTCATCACCAGCCCAACGCGTTTCAAGCACTCCAGTGCTCTTGTTCACGGGCAAAATGGAGAAGAGTAGTAGCAGTCCTTCATAGGGAACACCTGATAACTACACCAAGCCACGCCCCAGTGGGCGTATGCATGCACGGCATGCTGGTACTTGGAGTTCCCCATGAGTTTAACCCCCGTGGGTGCTGCCACATCTCTCCCAGTAATCCAAATAAAAACCACAGTGGGTTCGGAGGGAGCTTGAAAACCACCACCATGCTGATTTATAACAGTCCAACAACACGGCTATCACTGGTTCCAACGTGTTTGTGTTTACAAACACAGGATCTGCACCTCGCAGCAGGGCGTCTTCGCGACCGGGCAGGCCGCTGCAAATCCACTACAAACAGGTTACCCATATGAAGACGCCACAGACCAGGGAGTTTGAACACCTTTAATTGTAGACTTCAGCTTAACAGGGTCGCAGTCTCACGCCGATTCATCACCAGCCCAACGCGTTTCAAGCACTCCAGTGCTCTTGTTCACGGGCAAAATGGAGAAGAGTAGTAGCAGTCCTTCATAGGGAACACCTGATAACTACACCAAGCCACGCCCCAGTGGGCGTATGCATGCACGGCATGCTGGTACTTGGAGTTCCCCATGAGTTTAACCCCCGTGGGTGCCGCCACATCTCTCCCAGTAATCCAAATAAAAACCACAGTGGGTTCGGAGGGAGCTTGAAAACCACCACCATGCTGATTTATAACAGTCCAACAACACGGCTATCACTGGTTCCAACGTGTTTGTGTTAACAAACACAGGATCTGCACCTCGCAGCAGGGCGTCTTCGCGACCAGGCCGGCCGCTGCAAATCCACTACAAACAGGTTACCCATATGAAGACGCCACAGACCAGGGAGTTTGAACACCTTTAATTGTAGACTTCAGCTTAACAGGGTCGCAGTCTAACGCCGATTCATCACCAGCCCAACGCATTTCAAGCACTCCAGTGCTCTTGTTCACGGGCAAAATGGAGAAGAGTAGTAGCAGTCCTTCATAGGGAACACCTGATAACTACACCAAGCCATGCCCCAGTGGGCGTATGCATGCACTTGGAGTTCCCCATGAGTTTAACCCCCGTGGGTGCCGCCACATCTCTCCCAGTAATCCAAATAAAAACCACAGTGGGTTCGGAGGGAGCTTGAAAAACCACCACCATGCTGATTTATAACAGTCCAACAACACGGCTATCACTGGTTCCAAGCGTGGCTTGGTGTAGTTATCAGGTGTAGTTATCAGGCGTTCCCTATGAAGGACTGCTACTACTCTTCTCCATTTTGCCCGTGAACAAGAGCACTGGAGTGCTTGAAACGCGTTGGGCTGGTGATGAATCGGCGTGAGACTGCGACCCTGTTAAGCTGAAGTCTACAATTAAAGGTGTTCAAACTCCCTGGTCTGTGGCGTCTTCATATGGGTAACCTGTTTGTAGTGGATTTGCAGCGGCCGGCCCGGTCGCGAAGACGCCCTGCTGCGAGGTGCAGATCCTGTGTTTGTAAACACAAACACGTTGGAACCAGTGATAGCCGTGTTGTTGGACTGTTATAAATCAGCATGGTGGTGGTTTTCAAGCTCCTCCGAACCCACTGTGGTTTTTATTTAGATTACTGGGAGAGATGTGGCGGCACCCACGGGGTTAAACTCATGGGGAACTCCAAGTACCAGCATGCCGTGCATGCATACGCCCACTGGGGCGTGGCTTGGTGTAGTTATCAGGTGTTCCCTATGAAGGACTGCTACTACTCTTCTCCATTTTGCCCGTGAACAAGAGCACTGGAGTGCTTGAAACGCGTTGGGCTGGTGATGAATCGGCGTGAGACTGCGACCCTGTTAAGCTGAAGTCTACAATTAAAGGTGTTCAAACTCCTGGTCTGTGGCGTCTTCATATGGGTAACCTGTTTGTAGTGGATTTGCAGCGGCCTGCCCGGTCGCGAAGACGCCCTGCTGCGAGGTGCAGATCCTGTGTTTGGAAACACAAACACGTTGGAACCAGTGATAGCGTGTTGTTGGACTGTTATAAATCAGCATGGTGGTGGTTTCAAGCTCCTCCGAACCCACTGTGGTTTTTATTTAGATTACTGGGAGAGATGTGGCGGCACCCACGGGGTTAAACTCATGGGGAACTCCAAGTACCAGCATGCCGTGCATGCATACGCCCACTGGGGCGTGGCTTGGTGTAGTTATCAGGTGTTCCCTATGAAGGACTGCTACTACTCTTCTCCATTTTGCCCGTGAACAAGAGCACTGGAGTGCTTGAAACGCGTTGGGCTGGTGATGAATCGGCGTGAGACTGCGACCCTGTTAATCTGAAGTCTACAATTAAAGGTGTTCAAACTCCCTGGTCTGTGGCGTCTTCATATGGGTAACCTGTTTGTAGTGGATTTGCAGCGGCCGGCCCGGTCGCGAAGACGCCCTGCTGCGAGGTGCAGATCCTGTGTTTGTAAACACAAACACGTTGGAACCAGTGATAGCCGTGTTGTTGGACTGTTATAAATCAGCATGGTGGTGGTTTTCAAGCTCCCTCCGAACCCACTGTGGTTTTTATTTAAATTACTGGGAGAGATGTGGCGGCACCCACGGGGGTTAAACTCATGGGGAACTCAAGTACCAGCATGCCGTGCATGCATACGCCCACTGGGGCGTGGCTTGGTGTAGTTATCAGGTGTTCCCTATGAAGGACTGCTACTACTCTTCTCCATTTTGCCCGTGAACAAGAGCACTGGAGTGCTTGAAACGCGTTGGGCTGGTGATGAATCGGCGTGAGACTGCGACCCTGTTAAGCTGAAGTCTACAATTAAAGGTGTTCAAACTCCCTGGTCTGTGGCGTCTTCATATGGGTAACCTGTTTGTAGTGGATATATATATATATATATATATATATATATATATATATATATATATATATATATATATATATATATATATATATATATATATATATATATATATATATATATATTTATTTTTATTTATTTATTTTTTTTCCACAGAAAAGAACAAAGGTTACAGAGACGTTATACTTAGGAAATAAAATTAAGAACCTTGTAAATTCACTGAAAAACCAAAGGTTGCAGAGACATTATAGTTAGGCTCACATTACACTCGCACAAAACCAGAGAAATTCAGCTAACTATAAATTACACCCCACAATGGACAGCTTATGACCTCACATATTACATCACTCATGACATGGTCAGTGACATCACTGGTGACATCTCAAATGACATCACTGATGATATCACTGATCAAATCTCAAATGACATCACTGATGATATCATCCAGCGATTGTGAGTGTTTTCTAAAAGTTAAAAGAGTTTTAAACATATATAATAAGATAAGTGGCTGTGGGAGTGCCTGTATGGGTGAGTGAGTTGGTGTGTAAGTGGTGTATAGAAGAGTGAGTGGGTATTTGAAAGACTATATACATGAGTGAGTGGGTGGGTGGGTGAGTTTTTGTATGGGTGATCAAGTTGGTGAGTCAGTGGGTATATGAGTATGTGAGTGGTTGTGTGAGTATCTGTATGGGTGAGTGAGTGGGTGTGTAAGTGGCTATAATTGTGAATGAGTGGTTGAATGAGTGGCTGCATGGGTGAGTGTGCGGGTGTGTCAGTGGCTGTAAATGGTGAATGAGAGAGTACATTATTGTCTGTATGGGTGACTGAGCAGGTACAAAAGTGTATGTATGAGAGGATAAATGAGTGGCTGTATGGGTGAGTGAATGTGTGTGTAAGTGGCTGTATGGGTGAGTAAGTGAGTATGAGAGAGTATGTGCTTTTCTCAAAGACTGTATAGGTGAGTGAGTACATGTGTTAGTATATGTATGAGTAAGTGTGTGGGTGTGTGAGCAACTGTATGGGTGAGTGAGTGGCTGTGTGAGTGACTGTATGGGTGAGTGAGTAGGTGTGTGAGTAGCTGTACGGTTGACTGATTCAGTGTATGAGTGGCTGTATGGGCATCCAATCCATAGATGCTGAGACAGCATTTGATCACGCACACTGGCCATTCCTCTGCTAGATTATCGAAAGGCTGGGACTCAGGAAATACTTTTTGCGTTGTATCTGGAGCTGCTATACTGGTCCATCCACTGAGAGAGTTAATGTCATAATATCTCAACCTTTTGTGATTACTAGAGGCACCTGCCAAGGCTGCCCTTATTCCCCCTCCTTGCTCTCTACATGGAGCCACTGGCAGACCAGATACCAGATCAGAGGCACCCGATTTGGCAAACAAGAACCTAAACTAGTATCATGCACTGACGATGTCATGATTGCCTTGACCCAGCTGAACTCCTCAGTCCCAGCCCTCCTTAGTGAATTCAATGCATTTAGAGGGGTATCTGGCGTTCAAGTTAACATGCAAAAAACCCATTGTGAGGAAAGGCCTCTTTTTGTATGGCTCACCCCAAGTTTTTGTACTGATGCTGTTAGTTTTTTGACACAGAGTGCACTGAGGCCTGCTAACCAGACCTAAGTTTCTGTGCTATTTACCTTAAACAGGTCTGTTGAATTGTCAGATAACCAATTGGCTAAGCTAACTTACCTGTAAGTCCCTAGCAAATGATACCCAGGGCATGTAAGTTAGATCACCCACAGGGATTGCAGCACTAGTTGTTCTACCCTGGATGTGATGCAAGTAAAACAAGACTCCTGGCGGGGGTTAATAGCATTTTTTAATTCAATTTTGCCACAAATTTGTTGGTGGCCCACAGGAAAATTGAAAAAAAGAATAACGGGCTCCCGCGCATCTTTTTCAGGAAGCCCCCCGGGTGGGCCAAATCCTTGGGGCATGCACAAAATAAAGGAGGAGGGCGCTTGGGCCCCCCCTCCTAGGGTTTATTAAAACCCCGGTGACAACCACCTCCCTGGGGTATTGATAATAAATTATGCAAGGGAGGCCCACACAGACCCCCACTGCCCCAAAGACAGCCACCGCCATGGGGCTAAATGCAAAGAAATGGGGGGGCTGCGCGGACCCTCCCTGGCCCTGGGGACCTCCACCTTCCTGGGCTACATATAGAGAAATGGGGTGGCCACTCTGACCCTCCCGTGCCCTGGGAACCACCACCTCTCTGGGGCTAAATTAAAATGTATGGGGGGCCTTGCAGAGCCCTGTGCCTGGGGACCAAAACCTTCCCGGGCATAACTTTAAAAAGAGGGAGGGAGGCTGCGTGTCCCGGGGGACCTCCACCTCTCGGGGTGGCCCGTCAAACTGAAAGGAGGTGGGCCGTGCAGCCCCCGTCTTGGAGCCATAGGTGATCCTGGGGACCACCACCCCCAAGGGGCAGCTGCTGCTATGTTCCAGGGTACCCACCCCCCGTAACATAGCTGTTTGCTATGTCTTGGTGAGAACTTTATCTCTCCTGCCCAGCCATAGCAAACTGTGCTCCGCTTTGAGCAAGCCATAGTATTTTGCTCTCACTTGCTCAAAGAAGAACACAATTGCTTTGACAGAGAGGGAGCTGCATGTTAGCAGCTCCCTCTTTGTCAAAGCAATGCCGGCTCCAGCAGGAGGCGGGGAGCCAGCAGGGGCCACTGGGCCTTGAGGACCCCCTGTGGTCCACAACACTAAAAAGTCAGTACCCTGGTTGGGACCAGGGCACACACACTAGAGGCCAGGCCCCCGGGGATGGGGTCCCCTGGGCCTAAATTGGCTCAGGAGGGGGCCTCGTGGCCCCCCTTTAAATGTATAACTTTTTTTTTAAAAGGCCAGGCCCTGGGGGATGGAGCTGTTACCTCAGGGACGATATCGGCCTGGGAGGGGGGCGCTCAGCCCTCTCCCTTTAAGTTATTAAAATTATATTTTTTTTTAAAAGGCTGGGCCCTGGGGATGGGGCTGTAATCAGCCTGGCAGGGGGTGCCGCACGCCCCCTCCTCGATTCAAAATAGGCCTGGCCCCAGGGTATGGAATTCCGGGGCCAAAATTGGCACAGGCAAGGGGGTTCCATGCAGCCCCCTCCCCAGTAAATGAAAAAAAATAACAACAAAAAAAGACTGGCAAGTTGCCCGAGGCCTCACCCCCTTTCTTTACCGCACTACAAACAACCTCCTGGCGCACTTCTGGTTGGGGAATGATGTCCCCTTGGCTCTAGAGAGTCCTTGGGGACCAAAAAGGCCTCCTGTTACCTCCAGTAAGTTCCACACAGCGGGATTGCTGAGAGGTCTTTAGAGGCCACGCCCTCTTTATCCACCTCTCTGCAAACGCACCTCCTGGTGCACTACTGGCTGGGGGATGAAGTCCTCTTGCCTCCTGAGGGTCCTTGGGGGCCACAAACCCCTCCTGTTACTTCCAGTAAATCCCACACAGTAGGATTGCTGAGAGGTGGTCAGAGGCCACGCCTCTTTTTTCCACAACTCTACAAACATGCCTTGTAGCACACTACTAGTTGGGGAATGAACTTCCCTTGAATGCTGAGGGTCCTTGGGGGCTAACAAGCCCTCCTGCTACCTCCAGTAAGTTCCAAACAGCGGGATTGCTGAGAGGTCATTGGGAGTATTGCCCCCTTTCTCCACGAGTCTGCAAATGCGTCTCCTGGTGCACTACTGGATGTGGGATGAAGTCTCTTTGGCTGCTGAGGGTCCGTGGGGGCCAACAAGCCCTCCTGTTACCTCCAGTAAATCCCACATAGTGGGATCGTTGAAATGTCTTCGGAGGCCATGCTCCCTTTCTCCACCAATCTGTAAACGTGCCTCCTGGTGCACTACTGGTTGGGGGACGAAGTCCTCTTGGAAGCTGAGGGTCCTTAGGGGCCAAGAAACCCTCCTGTTACCTCTAATAAGTGTGACATAGTGGGATTCGTGAGAGCTGGTTGGAAGCCCCGCCCCCTTTCTCCACCACTCTACAAACGCGACTACTAGTTAAAACCAATGAGTTCATTCCCCAACTAATAGTGTGCTAAAAGGAATGTTTGTAGAGTTAAAAAAAACATAGAAATTCACAGAAAAAACAAAGGTTACAGGGAAGTTATAGTTAGGCTGACATTTGACTCATACAAAACAGCAGTTATAGTTAGCTGAGCTATATCTTACGCCATGACATGGTCAGCGACATCACTCATGACATCGCTGATGACATCACTGATGACATCTCAAATGACTTCACTGATGACATCATCCACACTCACACACCTACTCACTGATTCATAGAGCCACTTACACATCAACTCACGCATACAGACACTAACGCAACCACTAATTCACATATACAGACACTCATGCACCTATTCACTGAGCAATACAGCCACTGACACATCCAGTCATACAGATATACAGACACATACCCACTCATACACCCATACAGCCATTTTCATACTCAGTCATGTATACAAATACTCACATACCTACTCACTCACCCATAAAGTCACTCACACATCCACTCACTCACCCATACAGTTACTTACACAGCCACTCACTTACTCATATATATACTAACACATCTGCTCCCTCATCAATACAGTCAGTGAGACAAGTACATACTGTCCCATACAACCTCTGTCACACTAACTTACTCACCGACACAGCCACTTACACACTCAATCATGCACCCATACAGTCACTTATGTACCCATACCAACATTTATGTACCTGCTCAGTCACCCATTCAGCCACTCATGCACTCTCTCATTCACCATTTACAGCCATTGACACACCCACACCCTCACCCATACAGCCACTCATTCATCCTCCCATTCACCATTTCACCCACTTATACACTAACTCACTCACTCATACAGATACTCACACATACAGCCACTCACTTACTCATACACCCACTCACACACCCAGTCTCTCACATACCCACTCACTCTTGTATACACCACTTACACACCCAAATAGAAGCTCCCACAGCCACTTACCTTAGTATGTATGTTTAACACTCAGTAACTTTTAGAAAACACTCACAATCACTGGATGATGTCATCAGCGATGTCATCAGTGGTCATCAGTGATGTCATTTGAGTTGTCATCAGTGATATCATCGGTGATGTCATTTGAGATGCCATCAGTGATGTCATGAGCGATGACACTGACCATGTCATCAGTGATGTAATATGTGAGGTCATAAGCATTGCAAAGCTCAGCTAACTATAACTGCTGAATTTCAAATGTCAGTCTAACTATAACATCCCTGTAACCTGTGGTTTTTTCAGTGAATTTCTAAGTTTTTTAAATTCTATTTTCTAACTATAACGTCCCTGTAACCTTTGTTTTTTTCAGAGAATATATATATATATAAATATATATATATATATATATATTCACTGAAAAAACCATAGGTTTCAGGGGCGTTATAGTTAGTTGGACATTTCACTCGTACAAAACCATAGAAATTCCCCGTTATAGTTAGTTCAGCTAACTATAACTCGCGCGCCCGCAATGCACTGCTGATGACGTCACATATTACATCACTCATGACATGGTCAGTGACATCACTCATGACATCACTGATGACATCTCAAATGACATCACTCATGACATCACTGATGACATCATCCTTGTGATAGAGTGGCAGACCTCCTCTCACCCTAATATAACCTTTGATACACACACTCAAAAATACAAACTAACATTTTCAAAACAATGGACATACCAATACCAGTTACAACACACCTATTCAGTAATTCCAAGATCTACACACACATCCACTCATTCACCAACAGTCCCTATACAGTCACTCACACATGTACTCACTCATCATATGAACTCATACACCTATACATCCTGTTACACACCGCCACTCATCCATAGAGTTACTCACACACATAGTCACACATGCAAACAAAGTATCAAACATCCATTTACTTGCATATACAGTTATACACACACTACCACACTTACTTCTACAGAAACTTACACATACTTACTCTCTTAAACAATCACTTATAGAAACACCTACTTATTTGTACAGGAACTCTTCCAATCTCTCACTCTCACATATACTCACTTATATACACCAATACTCACATATACTAGTTTAAAACATATGTAGTTACTCATAAAGACACTATTGAGACAGTCATTCACTCACTAACACACCCATACACATACTCATCCACCTATACAGTCCTGCACACATGCTGTCTTCAACACATACAAACAGTGAGTCACTCATTCATGCATCTATGCACTAAGTAATACCCCCACCGAACCATACAGACACCCAGACACTCATACTGATACTCAAAAAACCAACTAATAACCCATATAGACACTCATGTAGCTACTCACCAACCCATGCAGCGACTTATACACAAAGTGAGAGACTGATACAGATATTTTCATATTTAAACATTACTCACTAACCCATGTATTCACTAAGATACACTTAGTCAGTTATACAATCAATTTTACAAAAACAAATCATCCATTTAGACACTTATATACCCATTTATTCTTCCATCGACCTTGAGATATACATATATAAAACATATTTCATTTTCAGAAAAACACACATTCACTGGATGATGTCATCAGTGATGTCATCAGTGATGTCATTTGAGATGTCATCAGTGATGGCATGAGTGATGTCACTGACCATGTCATGAGTGATGTAATATGTGACGTCATCAGCAGTGCATTGCGGGTGCGCGAGTTATAGTTAGCTGAACTAACTATAACGGGGGAATTTCTATGGTTTTGTACGAGTGAAATGTCCAACTAACTATAACGCCCCTGAAACCTATGGTTTTTTCAGTGAATTTCTAAGGTTTTTTAAATGCTAATTTCTATCTATAACGTGCCTGAAACCTATGGTTTTTTCAGTGAATTTCTAAGGTTTTTTAAATGCTAATTTCTAACTATAACGTGCCTGAAACCTATGGTTTTTTCAGTGAATATATATATATTTATTATACTATGTATACATGTGAAAATGTCTCAATCCCCTGTTTGCCTCGGTGGCACGGAAAAAATGGGTGGAACTGACGTCAGCACGCCGACGAGGTCCTCTTATGGTTCCGATGACGTCATACGGTGTCGCGAGCGGAGCCGTGCTCGTTGACGTGGGAGAGCTAGGAAAGAATTTCCGTGGAATGCTGGTGCAGGGGATATTCACCTAAGTGTTCAGGCTAGTCCTTTGGGAGCAACTGTTTATGTTGCCACTCCAGAAACCGAAACCAGTGATCCGATGGCAGAGGCCCTGCAGATGGCACACGAGGTGGGGTGCCCAGTCGTGTGCACCGGCGGGGCAGCGAAGTGACAAGCACCACAACCCACAAAAAAGGTAACGAGGGCACTGAATAACACAGGATCTTCTCTTTGTATCTGGCAGGAACAACGAAGTTAAAATGTAAAATTAGTGCTACAACGGTCGTCAAGAGGACCTGCGATGCCGCTTCTGCCTCCCGTACCCTGGAGGCGGCACATGGGTCACACGGTACGGTCATACTGCGGTGGGAGGCACACTCGTTGACCTCTCATGGCACTGCTCCACACTTCAGGGAGGACGCTTTCCATTAGCTATGTTTTCTGATGACATGTCGCGCCGGCCCCGTCCAACAACAGAACTCCTTTAGATCCAAACAGACTCTTCCACTCTCTCACCGGAAGTGAAACCAGGCCACGCGGACACTTTCACAATACAACAGCCGGGAATGCACTTTTCGGTAAAAAAAACACATTCCTTCCTCCTAATTAATCAAATAAACGTCTCACTGAAGAACGGGGGCCAGCTTCGATTGGTAAACAGCCGTTACGATGACTTTTTTACTTTGCGATACCATTACAACGCATGCATTACCACGCATGCGTTGTACATCACAAAGTCATTACTACGCATTTTTTTAGAACGCATGGTCATTTACCACGCATGCCTTTACAACGAATTTTGTTGTAAAGGTATGTATGGTAAATGACCATGCATTCTAAAAAACATGTAGACGATCCATGTTGTTGTAAGGAAACAGAGGCTGTTCCGTTTCCTCACAACGACGTGCACCGCCCCTCAGAGATGACGTGAAGCAGGAACCACGAGGAGAGAGGAACCATGAGGAGTGAGAGGTAAGGGGGATTGGGCATGGTGTGGGGTTTCTTTTCTAGGGTTTAGGGTAGTGCAGTGGTGTTTGGGTGGTGTAGGGGGTCGTGCTGGGGGTAGTGTTTTAGGGTTTAGGGTAGTGCAGTGGTGTTTGGGTAGTGTAGGGGGTCGTGCTGGGGGTAGTGTTTTAGGGTTTAGGGTAGTGCAGTAGTGTAGGGGGTCATGCTGGGGTAGTGTTTTAGGGTTTAGGGTAGTGCAGTGGTGTATGGGTAGTGTAGGGGGTCGTGCTGGGGTAGTGTTTTAGGGTTTAGGGTAGTGCAGTGGTGTTTGAGTAGTGTAGGGGGTCATGCTGGTGGTAGTGTTTTAGGGTTTAGGGTAGTGCAGTGGTGTTTGTGTAGTGTAGGGGGTCATGCTGGGGGTAGTGTTTTATGGTTTAGGGTAGTGCAGTGGTGTTTGGGTAGTGTAGGGGGTCGTGCTGGGGGTAGATTTAGGGTTTAGGGTAGTGCAGTGGTGTTTGGGTAGTGTAGGGAGTCATGCTGGGGGTAGTGTTTTAGGGTTTAGGGTAGTGCAGTGGTGTTTGTGTAGTGTAGGGGGTTGTGCTGGGGGTAGTGTTTTAGGGTTTATGTTAGTGCAGTGGTGTTTGGGTAGTGTAGGGGTAGTGCTGGGGTAGTGTTTTAGGGTTTAGGGCAGTGCAGTGGTGTTTGTGTAGTGAAGGGGGTCATGCTGTGGGTAGTGTTTTAGGGTTTAGGGTAGTGCAGTCGTGTTTGTGTAGTGTAGGGGGTCGTGTTTTAGGGTATAGGGTAGTGCAGTGGTGTTTGGGTAGTGTAGGGGGTCATGCTGGGGTTAGTGTTTTAGGGTTTAGGGTAGTGCAGTGGTGTTTGGGTAGTATAGGGGGTCGTGCTGGGGGTAGTGTTTTAGGGTTTAGGGTAGTGCAGTGGTGTTTGTGTAGTGTGGGAGGTCATGCTAGGGGTATATTTAGGGTTTAGTGTAGTGCAGTGGTGTTTGGGTAGTGTAGGGAGTCGTGCTGGGGGTAGTGTTTTAGGGTTTAGGGTAGTGCAGTGGTGTTTGGGTAGTGTAGGGAGTCGTGCTGGTGGTAGTGTTTTAGGGTTTAGGGTAGTGCAGTTATGTTTGGGTAGTGTAGGGTGTCGTGCTGGGGGTAGTGTTTTAGGGTTTAGGGTAGTGCAGTGGTGTTTGGGTAGTGGAGGGGTAGTGTTTTAGGGTTTAGGGTAGTGCGCCCAACCAGCCACAATATCCGTGGACAAAGGGGATCCTGACTCTTTGGAACGCTCCGTCAATTGAATAATTTGGGTCAAGGGCCCAACCACGTCCAAGACCTATCAATTCCTTTCTTGGGATCCCTCATATACTTGGAGAAAAAGGTACATAGTTTCTCATCAATTTCAGGTGTGTGTGCCACCTTCCCCTTCAGTGAGAGGGCCTGGGGCATTCTCCCCTCATCCTATTCCTGACCTCCCTTTCAAGGGGTTGATGGATTTTCCCCACCACATACTCTGCCACTTTGGCATCAGGTGACCACTCTGCCGACCTAGGATGGTAAATTTGGGTAGGCTCGAACATGTCCGAGTGGACCCCATCCCCAACCGGGGACTGAGAGGAGTGGGACTCTGGACGCCAGGGATGCCCCGAGTCCTTATCCTCAACGGAGGAGAAATCGTCCTCCGATACACCCTCTCCCTCTAAGGGAAACCCGTCGTCGGGGTCTACAATAGTGGTGACAGTGTCGCAATTTTCTCCGGGCCCCTCCTCCTCCCGGCAGGGTGCATGTTTTAGCGTTCGCGCACTCTTGAGGAAGGTCTCCGTAAGTTTATCAAATCCTTCCAAGTGCCCCGCGTTATGCTTAACGGCCCTTTTATTCCCCATCTGGGAGCTACTTGGACCCGCCACCACCAGATCTGGGTCACTGAACACCCCAGGGATGCTTTTCGCCAGCTTATTAACCTGATCCCTAAGAGGAGCCAGCACCCTAGAAATAGCCAGAGAGAGGGCTTGGTCCACTGCTGGAGGGAGAAGTTGGGGGCCATTCCTCCTCCACTTCCTGGTAGGAGGAGTAAAAATGGTCTTCTGGAGAAGACATGATAGCAGAGGGTGTGAGCACAGAACAAATGCCCTTAAAATCCTTAAGTCAGCCCCCTTGCCGGTGCTCCAACAGCTGGGCTTTCCCCGAAGCTGTTATAAGAATAGACTGAGGCGCAATACCAATTACCACCACCAGGTGGCGCTGGTCACTAACGTGGCCGTGTGAGGAAATCACAGCGTAGCGGTGTCAAAATTAGGCGCGGGTTGGTCGGGAATCAGGCGGACACTAAAGGAGTGACCAGATTCCCAAACGCGCGTAAAGACCAGCGGGAGCGCTCGACGGAGCTGCCTCGCTCGGACCAGACGCGCCTGACAGGATCTCACCGTGCGCAGAGCACACAGCGGGAGAAACTACGAGGGGGAGAACGCGCTCGGGCAAGAGCCTGCTGCGCAGGGAATATGAAACAATACCAAGGGAATAATGCTAATAACGTGCACAAGAAACCGCTATACAAACAGCAACAACGTCAGATTAAGCCAAGAATGTAAGGAATGCACTTAACTGACGAGCAGTGAAGAAAGAGGAAGCGGAAGGGACGTCACGATATTATATACGATGGACTGTGATATGATTGGACTATAGTTGCCTTGGAGACTACCCCCTAATGGTTCATGGGTTGTGTAGTCTTTTGTTTAATGATTGTTGTGTTACGTTTTCTTTGAACTGCTATGCAAATAAATTGAGGAAAGATATGCATAATCCTCTCCTCCGTCCTGCCATAGAATTCATTAAACTTTATTTGATCTGATTTAGAAACATAGATCATAAAAGTGTACATAAAAACAGTAAATCCTCTTTCCTAATACAATACAGTGAGAATTCATTAAAACCAGTAGGTAAAAACGGGTGTTACAAAGCCCGGTTCAGAGCAACTTCAGGTTAACAGAATCGTAAAGTTCAATGTTTCGCAAGATCAATCTCATGTACTTCGTGCAAAATACGCAATAAGGGGTCCAAGTAAGATGTAACGCTCCAATACCTGACCAGTTTGCACTATATAAAACTGCAGAAAAACTAAAAATAAAAAGTGTTTTGCACACTTCTGTCATTGGGCTATATGTGGGCTACATCTGGGTGATATTTGTGCTACATTTGGGCTCTTTTTTCTCTGGTGGCCATCTTGGGAGACTTATTTGTTATGAAGTTTCCTAATTTTGTCATTTACTGCAGTCTCCTCAGTAGGAAATGCTTTCAGTTTTTTACTTTGATTCCATCAAGAAGGCATTCAGATGTGTCACACATTTGCCATAAATTCAGAATGTTAGCACTCTAGTTGTTCATTAGATCACTGTAGTAAAGCTACTGCTCACCAGGGAGTTAACTGGAAGTCTACTGCTGGTATTGAAAGTGATTGTTTCAGTCTGCATGTCAGAATTTTCTAATGAAATAGAAGAGGATTTGAGATCTCACTTAAAACATGCCTTACATTTTCTTTCTGCAGCACTAACCATAATTTCTATGGCAAAATGAACCCCCTCATTTTGTTCCTTTTTAAATTAAATGTTTTAAGTGTTACCAGTTTATTCCAATCAAGATGGCTTCAGGTGTGCCATACTTTTGTCATAAGTAAGACTGTTAGCGCTCTAGTTGTTCTTTAGAACACTCTGGGAAGCTGCAGTAGAACACAAAGGCATCAACTGACAGGCTGCTCCTGTTGAAATATAACAGGAAGATATTTGAGATCTCACTTAAAACATGTCCTAATTTTTCTTTCTACAGCACTAACCATAATTTCTATGACAAAATGAACCCCCTCATTTTGTTCCTTTTTAAATTAAATGTTTTAAGAGTTACCAGTTTATTCCAATCAAGATGACTTCAGGTGTGCCATAATTTTGTCATAAGTAAGACTGTTAGCGCTCTAGTTGTTCTCTAGAACACTCTGGGAAACTGCAGTAGAACACAAAGGCATGAACTGACAGGCTGCTCCTGTTGAAATATAACAGGAAGATATTTGAGATCTCACTTAAAACATGTCCTAATTTTTCTTTCTACAGCACTAACCATAATTTCTATGACAAAATGAACCCCTCATTTTGTTCCTTTTTAAATTAAATGTTTTAAGAGTTACCAGTTTATTCCAATCAAGATGGCTTCAGGTGTGCCATAATTTTGTCATAAGTAAGACTGTTAGCGCTCTAGTTGTTCTTTAGAACACTCTGGGAAGCTGCAGTAGAACACAAAGGAATCAACTGACAGTCTCTGCCCTTGTTGGATGTACATGTTTTACTGAGAATGTCAGACTTCATTCTCACATGACTGAGAAAGATAATGTGAATTTACAGAAAATATGCTCTCATTTTAGCTTCTGGAGCACCTTCCAAAACTGTATGGGACAAGCATGTGAAAATAGTTTTCTCTCAAACATGATTCATGATATCCCAGCAGAAGGTTTTTCACAGGGTAAAATCACCTTAGAACACACCACAATTCCTGAAATTAGTATGGTACCATCAACAAATGAATTCTAATGTAACTAAAGTCTGTTATCACCCTTTATAGTTCTCCTTTTGGTAACCCTCAAAATCTTCGATTCACTACAATGCATTTCAATGGGGTACTATCATTTATATTGGTCCCAAGATGGCTGCCAGCAATTCCAGGATGAAGTGCTGACAGCCAATCAGATCTCACGATGACATGTGTGGTTAGGCTACGCCCAGATATATATGTGTTTTCTTTTTCAAATTTCTCAGGAACTACTGAACGGATTTACACCATTTAACCAAAAGGCACAACTCTGAACCAAGGGCTACCTTTTTGCCAAATTTGGTGTAATTCCGTTCAGCAGTTCGGGATGTAGCTGCGATGAAAGGTTCCTATGGAAAATTGCATGGGGAAAACACGTTTTGGGGCCCCCATTTTTTCTCGGCCCCCACTTGCCGAATCACCCCGAAACTTTCAGGATAGGAACGGACCGGAGCGGGCCATAAGTTTTGAAAATGTCGCGATGATTCGTCAACCGGCACCAAAGTTATTTCAAATAGAATGTTGTGGATTTCCTATGGAAAATAGGTCCTAACTATAACTATCTACTGGCGACCGCCAGTAGATAATATATAATATATATATATATATATATATATATATATATATATATATATATATATATATATATATATCCATTCGTCTCCATCCTCTTGCTGGATACTCCAAAAACGGAACCGGACCACCAAGGAAGTGCTTGTTTTCCTTTATTTAGTGCAGATCTAGAGGCTGGGCCCCAGGGGATGGGTTCCTAGGGCCAAAATCAACATATATATATATATATATATACATATATATATATATATATATATCTCCAAAAAAGATTCCTCCCCACCAAGGAAAGAACCGGAGGGACACAGCTGGGTCTCACCGCATGATCCAGGCTCTAATGTCAATCGAGACTCTGCTGCAATGAGTAAGTCTCTCCGTGCAGTCACGGACTGCAATCACAGCGAAGATCCACTGTTCCTGGGTGCGGGGGCCGGAGCAATCCAATCCCTTGGAAAAGAAAAACAGCTGAACAGAAGAACAGCAGCGCCCCTTGAGCTCCGACCACAAGTGAGACGGGTCCCCCAACCACGCCTGGAGCCTGCGCGGAAATATCCAAAAAAGATTCCTCCCCACCAAGGAAAGAACCGGAGGGACACAGCTGGGGACCAATAAGACCAGCTTTAATGCAGCAACAGGAGGCATGACGTGTTTCGGCATGTGTGCCTTAATCATATGCCAATCACCAAACACTAACACCAGCCGCTTTACATCTGTTCCATCTCGCTCCCATTGGTGGAAGCCCAGCTGAGGCGAATTTTCTCGCGCGCTGTGACGTGGCCTCCTTCAGCAGACCACGACTCCCAGAAGGCACCATCCCGGCCATCAGGTAAGCGCTGCACTGTCGCCCCTTTGAAACCCTTAGTGAGTGCTGGCGATCCATGCAACGCGTTAATAGGTGCAGTTTTAAAATAATCTTTCAGTGTCCTTGTGGCATAAAGCATCTCTCCTTGGCCCCCCAGACGTCTCACTGCATGATCCAGGCTCTAATGTCATCGGAGACTCTGCTGCAATGAGTAAGTCTCTCCGTGCAGTCACGGACTGCAATCACAGCGAAGATCCACTGTTCCTGGGTGAGGGGGCCAGAGCAATCCAATCCCTTATATATATATATATATATATATATATTACCTACTGGCAGTCGCCAGTAGGTAGTTATAGTTAGGACCTCGTTTCTATTCAAAAAGCGTTTTTTGTTTTCCCAATAACTTTGGCGTCGTTTGACGAATCTTCGCAACATTTTCAAAACTAGTGGCCCACTCCTGTCAGCTTCTGTATTGAAAGTTTCGGGGTGATTCGTCAAGCGGGAGCCGAGAAAAAAGGGGGGTCCCATAACGCGTTTTCCCCATGTTAATTTCCATAGGAAACTTTAGACAAAGCTACAGCCCGAACTGCTGAACGGAATTACACCAAATTTGGCAAAAAGGTAGGTCTTGGTTCAGAAAGAGCCCTTTTTGTTAAATGGTGTAAATCCGTTCTGTAGTTCCTGAGAAAATTAGAAAAAGGAAAATATCGATATCTGAGCCCCGAGGAGGGTTCGCGAACCCTCCCGGGCACGAGCTTCACTCTGATTGGCTGCGAACACTCCAAACCAGGAAGTGTTGGCAGCCATCTTGTGACTCAGTAATCGAGTCACAAGAAAAGAGTGGAAAAAAGGTTGAAAAACAAGAAAAGGGGGCAGGGTAGAAACACCCTGACCCTCTAGGCCTGATCAGTGGGTCCCACAAGGACCCCCAGGGCCAAAAAACAGCAGAATTTGCATTGGGGTCGCAAATCCTGCCATGAAAATAAAAACAAAACGAAGCGCGGGCTTCCGCGCTTCATTTTCAAAAAGCCCCCGGGTGGGCCAGGTCCCGGGGGCATTGAGTGATTAATTTGCGGGGGCCCACGGGGGCCCCCGCAGCCACGGGAACCGCCACCTCCCCAGGGCTTATTAATTTGAATGCGGGGGGGCACGTGGCCCCCCCAGCCCCGGGGACCGCCACCTCCCCGGGGCTTTGTTTATAAAGGCATGGGGGGTCCCAACCCCCCCACGCTGCCCCGGGGACCGCCACCTCCCCGGGGCATTGAAATTTAAAAGGTGGGGGGCCTCGCTGGCCCCCCCAAGCCCCGGGGACCGCCACCTCCCCGGGTGTGCAATTCTTTTTAAAAAGTGTGTGGGGGGCTCCTGTCCCTCCCCACACTGCCCCGGGGACCACCACCTCCCCGGGGCACTAATTATTCAAATGCGGGGGTCCGTTACGGACCTCCGGACCCCGGGGACCACCACCTCCCCAGGGCTTTGAAAACGTTGTAAGGGGGGCCATGCGGCGCCCCTCCAGGAGCCCTCAATGGCCCTGGGGACCGCCACCCCCCAGGGCTGGCTCCTGCAGTGTCCCGGGGTGCCCACACCCGGGACACTGCTGTTTGCTATGGCAGGGCGGGAGCACGGCTCCCGCCCTGCCATAGCAAACTCTACTTTGCTTCGTTGAAGCGAGAGCAGGGAAACCTGCTCTCGCTTCAATGAAGCAAAGCAGGATTGCTTTTGAGCAAGGGGAGCTGCATGTCAGCAGCTCCCCTTGCTCAAAAGCAATGCCGGCTCCCGCAGGAGGCCGGGAGCCGGTGGGACTGGGGGGGCATTGGGGCTCCACCCACGGTCCCCAACGCAAAGGGTCGGCCCTGGGGGATGGGGTCCTTGGGGCCAGAAGTGGCCCGGGAGGGGGGCACGCGGCCCCCCCTCCCTCAATAAAATAAAATTTAAGAAAAAAGAGGCATAGCCCCAGGGGGATGGGGTCCCCGGGGCCAATAGAGGCCTCAGAGGGGGGCCACGCAGCCCCCCTCCTTAACAAATATTTTAAAAAAATAATAAATATGTGGCCTTGCCCCAGGGGATGGGGTCCCCGGGGCCGAAATTGGCCCCCTTCCCGTTTTTTTTCCTAGAAAAAAACAAGTCAGGCCCTGGGGATGGGGTCCCCAGGGCCCCAAATATTGTAAAAGAAGGGGGGCCACACAGCCCCCCATCTAAAAAAATAAAATGAAAAAAAAAGCCGGCATCGCGCCGGAGGCCCCGCCCCCTCCCTGCAACACTCTGCAAACGTGCCCCCTGGTGCGTTTTAAGTTGGGGAATTAATTCCCCTTGAATACTGAGGGTCCCTGGGGGCCAACTAGCCCACCAGGTACCTCCAGTATGTGCCACAGAGCTGCGTTGCTATGGCTCCCTCCCTGCCATAGCAAACAGCAATGTCCCGGGGGTGGGCACCCCGGGACATTGCAGGAGCCGGCCCTGGGGGGTGACGGTCCCCAGGGCCATCAAGGGCTCCAGGAAGGGGGCCGCGCGGCCCCCATCCCAACTATTTAAAGCCCCAGGGAGGTGGTGGTCCCCGGGGTCCGGGGGTCCGCTACAGACCCCCGCATTGGTAATAAGTTTATGCCCTGGGGAGGTGGTGGTCCCCGGGGCATGTGGGGGGGCTCTTTCCCCCCACACAACATTTTTAAAAGGCAAACAGAGCCCCGGGGAGGTGGCTGTCCCAGGGGCTGCGGGGGGCCGCGAGCCCCAGCAGTTTATTATCAAAGCCCTGGGGAGGTGGTGGTCCCTGGGGCAGCGTGGGGGGATTGGGACCCCCCCACGCATTTTTTTTACAGCCCCGGGGAGGTGGCTGTCTCTGGGGCTGCGGGGGCCCCCGTGGGTCCCTGCAAATTAATTGGCGATTGCCCCCGGGACCTGGCCCACCCGGGGGCTTTTTGAAAACGAAGCGCGGGAGCCCGCGCTTTTTTTTTTTTTTTATTTGCTCGGCAGGATTCGTGACCCCAACGCGAATTCTGTCGTTTAAAAAAAAAAAATGCTTTTTTTGGCTCTGGGGGTCCTTGTGGGACCCCCTGAGCAGGCCTAGGGGGTCAGGGTGTTTCTACCCTGCCCCCTTTTCTTGTTTTTCACCTTTTCTTTATTCTTTTCTTGTGACTCGGTTACCGAGTCACAAGTTGGCTGCCAACACTTCCTGGTTTGGAGTGTTGGCAGCCAATCAGAGTAAAGCTCGTGCCCGGGAGGGTTCGCGAACCCTCCTCGATGCTCAGATATCGATATTTTTTCTTTTTTTAATTTCTCAGGAACTACTGAACATATTTACACCATTTAAAAAAAAGGTCTCTTTCTGATACAAGGGCTACCTTTTTGAAAATTTGGTGTAATTCCGTTCAGCAGTTCGGGCTGTAGCCTGATCCAATTTTTCCTATGGAAATTACCAAAGGAAAAACGTGTTTTGGGACACCCTTTTTTCTTGGCCTCCGCTTGACGAATCACCACGAAACTTTCAAGACAGGAGCTGACCTGAGCAGGCCATTAGTTTTGAAAATTTCGCGAAGATTCGTCAAACGGCGCCAAACATATTGGCAAAAGAAAAAACGCTATTTGAATAGAAACGAGGTCCTAACTATAACTACCTACTGGCGACCGCCAGTAGGTAATATATATATATATATATATATATATATATATATATATATATATATATATATATATATATTATCTACTAGCGACCGCCAGTAGGTAATGTATATATATATATATATATATATATATTATCTACTGGCGGTCGCCAGTAGATAGTTATAGTTAGCACCTATTTTCCATAGGAAATCCGCAACATTCTATTTGAAAGACCACATCATGCAACAGCATTCTGCACGCTAACAGCGCACATCCAAAAGCCCTTAAGTGGAGTATCCCCTATGGAGAGTTCCTGCGGGCGCGTAGGAACTGCTCTGAGGAGGAGGAGTTTATTAAACAGATGTCTATAATGATGGTTCGTTTCCAAAGAAGAGGTTATCCTTTGATGGTCTTAGAGAATGCACGGGAAAGAGCAACCAATGCCATAAGAGAGAACTTATTGTTACCCAAGAACATGAAAATGTCGTCTGAGTTGAATGTGGAACCAGTGAGATTCATTACAGATTTTAACAGCTCGAATCAGAAGGTGAAACAGACGCTCAATAAACATTGGGGTGTCCTTAAGAAAGATCAGGAATTAAAACCCTTCATCAAACAACAGGTCAATGTCACCTACAGAAAAGTACCCTCACTAGGGGGACTATTGACACAAAGCTACTTCTCCAACAAACCTGTATATCTACAAAAAACAACTTGGTTATCACAGAAGGGCTTTGTGAAATGCACAAGATGTAAAGCCTGTAACTATGGCCGCAATATGACAGAAGTTATGACCATTCAAGGTTTGAAAAAAACAATCAAGGAAAGGATCACGTGTGAAACCACCCACGTGGTTTACCTTTTGCAATGTAAATGCGGCCAAAGATATATCGGAAGTACAGTGAATAAACTAAAATTGCGCATCCTACAACATTTGCGAGCCATATTGAACAAGGACTTTGCGTATGTGATGGCCAAACATATCTGGAGAGAGCATGAAGGGATTTTAGATAAAAACACACTCTCGTACTCTGGTATTGAACATATAACAACGAATATCAGAGGGGGAGACAGAGAGTTGTTATTGAGACGTGCAGAATCAAGATGGATTGTCAATTTGGGTACAGAGATGCCGTGGGGCCTGAATGCGGATGCGGAACTATACACCTTCTTGTAACAATGTTTATCATTTAACCTGCCTCAGACATGTCTTAAAACTTGGTATCTTTGGGTTTTAAGTGTACCGCAATTTTAATCAATGGGCCCAGTTATTGTGTTTTATCTCCCTCCTTTTGACAATCTCTCTTTTTATAACTTTTTATCACCTTATTGAGCACCGCATATGTGCAATTGTTGCATTAGGTATTATTCCTTGAAATGGCGAGTAAGTTGATCATTTAAGGGCTTATATTTTCAAGTGAATAATGATGAAGTATATCTGAACATAATTTTTTCCACTAACAGACATTAATGAAGGAGTTTTACTCCATCATATATCGATCAGCAATGTATACATCTGATAATGTGGATTTGAATGGTCCAGTGGAAAATTGTTTGGAATACTGTATGGAGGTCAGTTGAGGTAATATTATACAGAGTAGAATACGGAAAAGTTTCTACAAATAAGCACTAAGCACTTTATATTTATGGTGTAAATATATAGTACTGAAAGGTATAGTAAGTTAAGAGCGGGTTTTATAGAACCCATCTTTTTGAATATAATGCTTTTAGTGACCTCCTCGTTTTAGATCTTTTTAGATTTTTTCACTTGTTGATAGAGGACATTTGCACTTTGTACTTGTATAAGCACAGGCACTTTAGACCTTCCTGGCACTTCTCGCAGATTCTTCCCTGGAGCCCAGGAAATATGCACATTGCACCTTTCGGTAGTGTTTGTCATTTTTATTAGTATATAAATTTGAATCTAGAAGTAAGAACATTTAAATAAACTTGAAGCAATGTAAGGGGTGTTATTAGAGATTGAATTAAAAGAGTAGCATGATGTTTTGGGAGAGATCGAACTATTACACATAATCGACATAATACTGGAAGTCTGGGGCTCTTTTGATTATTAATAAGAAAATGACATAAATATGAAGGATTAGATGGTGTACTTCACAAATTGATAATATGTATTTATTCATGTCACTTTGAAAAATAGAGAAAGAATGTAAAGTAAGATAAAGCTATTTTGTTTATGTCTAAACTATACATGATTCCAATTTTGAACGTGGCTCCTTTAAGAAATTGACCTTGTTTTTTAATTGGTGGTGGGGGAAATGAACTATGCTTCCCCTTTAAATGGACACGTTGTTAGCACACTTTGGACCCAGTAGAAGGCGCAAGCCGAAACGCGTAGGTCATCGTTTTGTATGCACCCCTGCACTTAGCTTGTGAAGGCTTCGTATGAAGAGGCTCTTTGTTATATTTTATTAAAGCCCTTTTGAAGTCAGTTCCTGTAAGTGCTGTGCTTCATTTTGCCCTGGTAAACGTGTGGAAAGCTGAGCCCGAGTGGAGGGCAACCATTTGGAGCAAATGTGCAATATATATAAATCTAAAATCTAAATCTAAATCCGTATTTGTAAAGCGCGAACTACTCACCCTTACGGGTCTCAAGGCGCTGGGGGCCGTCGTGGAAATTAAGTGAGCTATTGCCCAGAGTCACATGGTGCTGAGCTGAGCTGCCGCCGGAGCCGGGGATCGAACCGTGAACCCTGTGCTCCGAAGTCAGCTGTCAATGTCAAATGTATATATATATATATATATATATATATTATCTACTGGCGGTCGCCAGTAGATAGTTATAGTTAGGACCTATTTTCCATAGGAAATCCGCAACATTCTATTTGAAATAACGTTGGCGCCGGTTGACGAATCTTCGAGAAAGTTTCCAACTTGTTGGGGCGCTCCGGTCCGCTCCTATCCTGAAAGTCTCGGAGTGATTCGTCAAGCGGGGGCCGAGAAAAAAGGGGGGTCCCAAAACGCGTTTTCCCCATTCATTTTTCCATAGGAACCGTTCATCGCGGCTACAGCCCGAACTGCTGAACGTAATTGCACTAAATTTGGCAAAGAGGTAGCCCTTGGTTCAGTGTCGTGCCTTTTGCTTAAATGGTGTAAATCCGTTCAGTAGTTCCTGAGAAAATCAAAAGTAAAGTCACATATATATCTATGGCCGAGTAGGGTCCGCGTACCCTCCCGATCACGAGCTGCATGCTAATTGGCTGTCAAGTGGCTGTCAACACTCCAAATCAGGAAGTGTTGGCAGCCATTTTATCCCTCGGTAGAACCGAGGGACAGAAACAAGTGCGCAAAGCGCACAAAGGGGGCAGGGTAGAAACACCCTGACCCCCTAGGTCTGCTCAGGGGGTCCCACAAGGACCCCCTGGGCAGAAAAGATATATATATTTTTTTATTATTTAGATCGGCAGGATGCGCTCAGGGTAGCGCGAGATCCTGCCGGAAAAATAAAAATCGAAGCGCGGTCTCCCGCGCTTCGATGTTAGTTGGCCCCCGGGTGGGCCCAAGTCCCGGGGGCATGCTGGGGTGGGTTAGATTTTATGTGTGGGGGGCCTCTAAGGGCCCCCAAGCCCCGGGGACCACCACCCCCCGGGGCTTTAATAAAAAATGGTGCGGGAGGACTATCCACACTCCCGCAGCCCCGGGGACCGCCACCTCCCCGGGGCTTCTTTTTTAAATTTAAATTACCTGTGTGGGGGGGTCGAGCCCCCCCACATGCCCCGGGGACTGCCACCTCCCCGGGGCACTAACACATTTAAAATGGGGGTCCGCTTTGGACCCCCGAAGCCCGGGGACCACCACCTCCCGGGGCTTTGCAGATGTGGGGAGGGGGGCCACGCGGCCCCCCTCCTGGAGCCCTCCATGGCCCTGGGGACCGCCACCCCCCAGGGCCGGCTCCTGCAGTGTCCCAGGGTGCCTACCCCCGGGACACTGTAGTTTGCTATGACAGGACGGGAGCCTCGGGGCTCCCGTCCTGTCATAGCAAACTGCTTTGAATTTTGGAAGAGAGAGCAGGAAACCTGCTCTCTCTTCCAAAATTCAAAGCAGATTGCTTTTCCACATGGGGAGCTGCATGATAGCAGCCCCCCATGTGGAAAAGCAATGCCGGCTCCCGCAGGAGGCGGGGAGCCGGCAGGGTCCGTGGGGGAGTTGGGGTCCCCCCACGGACCCCAAAGGATAGGGCCAGCCCCGAGGGATGGGGTCCCCAGGGCAAGTAGTGGCCCGGGAGGGGGCCACGCGGCCCCCCTCCCCAAATGTTATTTAAAAAAAAAAAAAAAAACAAAGGCTGGCCCCGGGGGATGGGGTCTCCGGGGCCATAAGTGGCCTGAGGAGGGGGGCAACGCAGCCCCCCTCCATAAGTTTTATTTAAAAAAAAAAGAAGGCCATGCTCCGGGGGATGGGGTCCCGGGGCTGATTAAGGCCTGGGGAGGGGGGCCACGCGGCCCCCTTTTCAATTTTCTTTTTTAAAAAATACAAAATATTAGGGGGCAGGCCCTGGGGGATGGGGTCCCCAGGGCCAAAAAATTAGAAAAAGAAGGGGGGCCACACAGCCCCCCTTCTTAAAAAACAAATACAAAAAAATACCCGCGCCGGAGGCCACGCCCCCTCCTTGGAGCACTCTGCAAACGCGCCCCCTGGCGCGTTTGCAGATGAGGAACGAATTCCCCTTGAATACTGGGGGTCCCTGGGGCCAACTAGCCCACCAGGAACCTCCAGTATGCGCCAGGGGCTGCGTTGCAGAGAGGTGTACAGAGGCCACGCCCTTTTTAAACCTCTCTGCAACGCAGCTCTGTGGCGCTTTTTGGAGGTACATGGTGGGCTAGTTGGACTCCAGGGACCCTCAGGATTCAAGGGGACTTAATCCCCCAACTTAAAACGCGCCACGGGGCGCGTTTGCACAGATGTCACCTCAGGCCCCGCCCCCTCCCTTCACCATTGTGCAAATATTCCTCTAAAATCAGCCGAACTACGAATTCCGATTTACTCACCTGTTATCAGGAGAGACCTCAGTGCTGCATCTTTGAGCCCAGTACTGATCCTGAAAAGTAATTTTAACCGTACTTACCAGTAACTTGAATTTCCTTCCATAGGCTAACATTGACTGGTTTCACTTGGAAATTCTTCTAAGTGTGGAGTTTTGGAACTTTATAATATTCCTCTAAAATCAGCCGAAACTACGAATTCCGATTTACTCACCTGTTATCAGGAGAGACCTCAGTGCTGCATCTTTGAGCCCAGTACTGATCCTGAAAAGTAATTTTAACCGTACTTACCAGTAACTTGAATTTCCTTCCACAGGATA
Source organism: Calotriton arnoldi (assembly GCA_963921515.1). Classification (NCBI taxonomy): domain Eukaryota; kingdom Metazoa; phylum Chordata; class Amphibia; order Caudata; family Salamandridae; genus Calotriton; species Calotriton arnoldi. Next base: position 317,899 of record CAWUFW010015910.1, read on the forward strand.
TCATTGCTTGCTTTTTGCTGAAAAAGTTTCTAAGTGTCGACTTTTGAAACTTACAAATATTCCTCTAAAATCAGCCGAACTACGAATTCTGATTTACTCACCTGTTATCAGGAGAGACCTCAGTGCTGCATCTTTGAGCCCAGTACTGATACTGAAAAGTAATTTTAACCGTACTTACCAGTATCTTGAATTTCCTTCCATAGGCTAACATTGACTGGTTTCACTTGGAAATTCTTCTAAGTGTGGAGTTTTGGAACTTTATAATATTCCTCTAAAATCAGTCGAAACTACGAATTCCGATTTACTCACCTGTTATCAGGAGAGACCTCAGTGCTGCATCTTTCAGCCCAGTACTGATCCTGAAAAGTAATTCTAACCGTACTTACCAGTAACTTGAATTTCCTTCCATAGGATATCATTGCCTGCTTTTCGCTTGAAAAAGTCTTCTAAGTGTCGATTTTTGTAACATACAAATATTCCTCTAAAATCAGCCGAACTACGAATTCCGATTTACTCACCTGTTATCAGGAGAGACCTCAATGCTGCATCTTTCAGCCCAGCACTGATCCTTGAAAAGTAATTCTAACCGTACTTACCAGTAACTTGAATTTCCTTCCATAGGCTAACATTGACTGGTTTCACTTGGAAATTCTTCTAAGTGTGGAGTTTTGGAACATTTTAATATTCCTCTAAAATCAGCCGAACTACGAATTCCGATTTACTCACCTGTTATCAGGAGAGACCTCAGTGCTGCATCTTTGAGCCCAGTACTGATCCTGAAAAGTAATTTTAACCGTACTTACCAGTAACTTGAATTTCCTTCCATAGGCTAACATTGACTGGTTTCACTTGGAAATTCTTCTAAGTGTGGAGTTTTGGAACATTATAATATTCCTCTAAAATCAGCCGAACTACGAATTCCGATTTACTCACCTGTTATCAGGAGAGACCTCAGTGCTGCATCTTTGAGCCCAGTACTGATACTGAAAAGTAATTTTAACCGTACTTACCAGTATCTTGAATTTCCTTCCATAGGCTAACATTGACTGGTTTCACCTGGAAATTCTTTTAAGTGTGGAGTTTTGGAACTTTATAATATTCCTCTAAAATCAGTCGAACTACGAATTCCGATTTACTCACCTGTTATCAGGAGAGACCCCAGTGCTGCATCTTTGAGCCCAGTACTGATCATGAAAAGTAATTCTAACCGTACTTACCAGTAACTTGTATTTCCTTCCATAGGATATCATTGCCTGCTTTTTGCTGAAAAAGTTTCTAAGTGTCGATTTTTGTAACATACAAATATTCCTCTAAAATCAGCCGAACTACGAATTCCGATTTACTCACCTGTTATCAGGAGAGACCTCAATGCTGCATCTTTCAGCCCAGTACTGATCCTTGAAAAGTAATTCTAACCGTACTTACCAGTAACTTGAATTTCCTTCCATAGGCTAACATTGACTGGTTTCACTTGGAAATTCTTCTAAGTGTGGAGTTTTGGAACATTATAATATTCCTCTAAAATCAGCCGAACTACGAATTCCGATTTACTCACCTGTTATCAGGAGAGACCTCAGTGCTGCATCTTTGAGCCCAGTACTGATCCTGAAAAGTAATTTTAACCGTACTTGCCAGTAACTTGAATTTCCTTCCATAGGCTAACATTGACTGCGTTTCACTTGGAAATTCTTCTAAGTGTGGAGTTTTGGAACATTATAATATTCCTCTAAAATCAGCCGAACTACGAATTCCGATTTACTCACCTGTTATCAGGAGAGACCTCAGTGCTGCATCTTTGAGCCCAGTACTGATCCTGAAAAGTAATTTTAACCGTACTTACCAGTAACTTGAATTTCCTTCCATAGGCTAACATTGACTGGTTTCACTTGGAAATTCTTCTAAGTGTGGAGTTTTGGAACATTATAATATTCCTCTAAAATCAGCCGAACTACGAATTCCGATTTACTCACCTGTTATCAGGAGAGACCTCAGTGCTGCATCTTTGAGCCCAGTACTGATCCTGAAAAGTAATTTTAACCGTACTTACCAGTAACTTGAATTTCCTTCCATAGGCTAACATTGACTGGTTTCACTTGGAAATTCTTCTAAGTGTGGAGTTTTGGAACATTATAATATTCCTCTAAAATCAGCCGAACTACGAATTCCGATTTACTCACCTGTTATCAGGAGAGACCTCAGTGCTGCATCTTTGAGCCCAGTACTGATCCTGAAAAGTAATTTTAACCGTACTTACCAGTAACTTGAATTTCCTTCCATAGGCTAACATTGACTGGTTTCACTTGGAAATTCTTCTAAGTGTGGAGTTTTGGAACATTATAATATTCCTCTAAAATCAGCCGAACTACGAATTCCGATTTACTCACCTGTTATCAGGAGAGACCTCAGTGCTGCATCTTTGAGCCCAGTACTGATCCTGAAAAGTAATTTTAACCGTACTTACCAGTAACTTGAATTTCCTTCCATAGGCTAACATTGACTGGTTTCACTTGGAAATTCTTCTAAGTGTGGAGTTTTGGAACTTTATAATATTCCTCTAAAATCAGCCAAACTACGAATTCCGATTTACTCACCTGTTATCAGGAGAGAACCTCAGTGCTGCATCTTTCAGCCCAGCACTGACCCTGAAAAGTAATTCTAACCGTATCTTACCAGTAACTTGTATTTCCTTCCATAGGAATCCATTGTCTGGTTTTCAGCAGAAAGGTTTCAAAGTGTCGATTTTCACAAACTACAAATATTCCTTAAAAATCACCTGTATGACTTAAACGCATTCTTTCAACTGTTTACAGGAGATGCACCAGTGCTGGGTCCAGGATCCACCACTGAGTAAGAAAAAGTAACGATAACACTACTTACCTGCTAAGTGAATTTCTCCCGTAGGATAACATTGGTGATTCTATGTGAAAAAGTTTCTGTCAACTTTTAAAATACAATAATATTCCTTAAAAATCACTACTGTAACCAAAACGCTTTTACTCAACTGTTTACAGGAGATGTCCCAGGACTGAATCTAGGATCCAGTCCTGTGGTTAGAAAAGTAATCCATAAAGTAACTAATTGCATTTAACTAGAAATTCACATTGAGCTCAATGTTGCATTGTGTTTGAAATTGTGTTGCCCATAGCAACAACTGTAACTACTGTACTTAAAAGTCTATTGCCTATTTGCAAAGTATTTAAACTAAAGTAATTCATTCTGAGAAAGTATATTTTGTAATGTAATGTATAATGTAATTACAATGTATTTAAAAAATAAAATATCTAAAAATAAATAGTTTAAAAAAATGTAGTAAATCAGTAACGAAAAAATAAATATAACAATTAATACATTTAAAAATTGTCATTTACAAAACCTTTGAAATTCACTGAAAAAAACCATAGGTTTCAGACATGTTATAGTTAGGAATTAGCATTTAAAAACCTTACAAATTCACTGAAAAAACCATAGGTTTCAGGCACGTTATAGTTAGAAATTAGCATTTAAAAAACCTTACAAATTCACTGAAAAAACCGTAGGTTTTAGGGACAGTTATAGTTAGTTGGACATTGCACTCATACAAAACCCAGTGAAATTCCCCCGTTATAGTTAGTTCAGGTAACTATAACTCGCGCCCCGCAATGCACTGCTGATGACGTCACATATTACATCACTCATGACATGGTCAGTGACATCACTGATGACATCACTGATGACATCTCAAATGACATCACTGATGACATCACTGATGACATCATCCATGTGATAATTTGATGCATCTTCTCACACCCTAATATAACTTTTGATACACCCACTGTAAATTACAGACTGCCATTGTCAAAACCATAGACACTCCAACACCAATTACTATATACACACTCACTGATTCTTAGGTCTACACACACACATCTACTCACTCACCCGTACAGTCACTCATACTTATAGTCACTCAGTACAGGACTATTATATGCACTCATACACCTATATAAACACTCACACACCACCACTCATCCATAGAGGTACTCACACACCTAGTCAGTCATGGAAAAAATTAAGCACACACCCATTTACTCACCTATACAGTTATACACACACCAGCTCACTTACTCATACAAATACTAGCACATTCTTACGCTCTTATACAATCTCTGATACAAGCACACACTCATCCATACAGTCACTCTCACAATCACACACTCGCTTATAGCTATTTATATACTCCAACACACATATATACTGCCTTTCACATATGTAGTTACTCACACATGTACCACTGGGACATACATTCACTCACTAACACACCCATACACACACTCACCCACCCATACAGTCCATCACAGATGCACTCTTGAAACCATGCACCAAGTGAATCACCCACTTACACATCTATGCACAGAGTCACACACACCCCACCCACACAAACAATCAGGCACCCATACAGATACTCAAACAACCAATCAATAACTCATATAGACACTCATGTAGCTATTTACAAACCCATGCAGCCACTTACACACCAACAGACAGACGGATAAAGACATTCACACAGTTTAGTCACTAACCCATACATTTAGTAAGATACGTTTAATCACTCACTTATAGAGTCAGTCACGCACCTACTAAATCATCCATCCAGACACTTATACACCCACTGATTATTCAATACACCTTGGCATATATATTAAACATATTTAAACTTTATAGAAACACACAGTCACTGCATGATGTCATCAGTGATGTCATTTGAGATGTCATCAGTGATGTCATCAGTGATGTCACTGACCATGTCATGAGTGATTTAATATGTGATCAGCAGTGCATTGCGGGGGCACAAGTTATAGTTACCTGAACTAACTATAACGGGGGAATTGAACGGGTTTTGTACGAGTGCAATGTCCAACTAACTATAACTGTCCCTAAAACCTACGGTTTTTTCAGTGAATTTGTAAGGTTTTTTAAATGCTAATTTCTAACTATAACGTGCCTGAAACCTATGGTTTTTTCAGTGAATATATATATATATATATATATATATATATAGGTATATAGGTTGATAGGTTGATTTTGGCCCTAGGGACCCATCCCCTGGGGCCCAGCCTCTAGTGTTGGTGCCCTGGTCACACCTAGGGCACCCACTTTCTAGTGTTGGGTACTGCGGGGGAGCCTCAAGGCCACTGCGGTCCATGCCGGCTCCCTGGCTCCCTGCCTCCTGCGGGAGTCAGTATTGCTTTGACACAGAGGGATCTGCTAACATGCAGCTCCCTCTCTGTCAAAGCAATTGTGCTCCACTTTGAGCAAGCGAGAGCAAAATGCTCTCACTTGCTCAAAGCGGAGCACAGTTTGCTATGGCTTGGCAGGAGAAGTAAAGCCAGGAGCATTAAAGCTCCTGTCACGCCATAGCAAACAGCTATGTCCCAGGGTGGGCACCCCGGGACTTAGCAGGAGCTAGCCCTGGGGGCTGGCGGTCCCTAGGGTCATCTATGGCTCCAGTAGGGGGGCCTGCGTGGCTCCATTCCATTGCAGGACACAGCCCCGGGGAGGTGGCGGTCCCTGGGGCTGCAGGGAGGCCGCATGGTCCCCTCCGCATTTATGTCATAGTTCCCACAAGGAGGTGGCAGTCTCCGGGGCAGCAGGGGGGCCGAGCGGGCCCCCAACATTAATACAACATTTTCCCTGGGGAGGTGGCAGGCCCCAGGGCACAGGGGTTGCCCAGGACAACTCCAACATACATTATAAAGAATGACCCAGGGAGTTGTCGGTCCCCGGATTCGAATAAAAATGACCTTTTAATCTTTGATCAATAAAACCATTAAAAACTCACCCTTAACTCTTATTATTGACTGAATTTAGAATATAGAATTGTGGTTACAATTTATATGATATTTTGCTCCTGATCTTCTGAAATACAGTGCCCGAGGTCCACTGACCTATTTAAAAGAGGGTAGTGGGGATCCTCCCTATATGAGATAGTAAATCGAGTTTCTTTCAATTGATTCCCGCAAATTCTGATAGCAGACGGATGGTTTACGTTCTGAGAAGAGGTGCTATAAATACTTGCTCAAGTTAGAGTTTTGCCCGATCTAAAAGCCCAATTGCCCAGAGCTTGAAGACTGACGAGGTGCGATTTTTAAAGGCGGTTGCTGTATTTCAGTTGTGAGTATCAATAGGGTTATGCGTTGTGAATTGTGATTACTGTTGTATTCATTGATTACATTTGGAGTACAAGTGATGGATGAATTGGTGATGCTTATGTGTTCATTGTGAAGAAGCTGAAGAGGTCATCAGGCTCATTGTAGCCTAAGATGCCGGAATGTTGAGATACGTGTAGAAGACACTTATATGGTTTTCTTGTCTGCTAAGAGTTTATGGTGTAGATCATAAGGTTCCGTCGACTACACAATTAAGATAGGGATTATAATTATCTGTTGTGATTGTATTAATATTAATTGACGTTGGCAGAACCTACTTGCCATAAAGTTACATTGTTTGAGGGATTTCCCGCTAGTTGAGATTTTCTTCGCTTGTGTGAAAACTCTTGTTGTGTGAAAAGTCAGAAGGTGTAAAAACCTTAACATTCCAATTGTCAAGTTACCTTTTGTTTTCTCTAGAGGAGCAGACAAAAATTAGTTTATTTACATTTGTTGAAGTTGAAGAATTGTGTGTATGAGAAAAATTAGAAAGGAAGGTAAGCAGCTGCAAGGAGTGGGATCATACGTCATGGTGTGATACACTGGGATTGCTTGGTTGGTGTATTTTGTGAGCTGCTATTGGTTAATGATGACACAGAGTGCCACGCTGAGAGAGGTCAGTGGTTGTTCAAGTGACACATTGAGACTGATTAACGAGTCTTCAAGGATTAAAATCGGCGACAGGATTGGAGAAGGGGAATTGATGTTTGCGGAACAGAATCAAAACATTGAATTTTAAATTGAATTATTGAGCCATTTGTTGTTGAACTGTACAAAAATCATGAAATATCTTAAGGAATTCAAGAATTTTGTGAGGGGTTATGTTACAATCCTGATATGGGAAGGTGAAGAGGTGCCTCCCGGGTGTACAGCTGCACATTATATGACAACAAAATTGGAATTGTATACATGTATTCATCAATAGAGCAAGATTACTGAAAAGGAGGGTCCCTTGAGTTTTCCAAGATATTGTACATTTGAGTTGAGAATAATTGACAGGTTGCTGGAGAAGCTGTACACACGAAGTACGAAGCACTAAATAGGTCGGAAAAGACAGCATGAGATAAGGAAAGAGAGAAGTGCCAGATAAAACTAGAAGAGCAGTTAATTATGCTGATGCTTGATGGGATGAGGAACAACAGAGATGAAGAAAAGTCATGGTCAAGGGAATTAGACTATGCCCAGCTACTACTACTGAGACACCTGATAAACCAAAAAAGAATAAAACACAGGGGAAATAGGATGAAAAAGATGAGAAAAAGACATACCAATAGTGATTTAGGGGATGAAAAATTGGATGCATTGTTAGCCGTACTTTCTCAACCTTACGTGGTCCCTGCAAGTAGTGCTGATAATAATACAACCGCAAGTGCTACAGTGGCTACTGCCCCTGTTGAACAGAGTGTAATCCAGATTGAGAGACCATTTCAGACATTCTAGATTGCTCCTGCACCTGTTGGTATACCACCAACTGCGGTATAAGAGGCTCTATAAGAGGAGGGCCGGCCCAACCCTCAGCCTGTTTTTTTGGTTCTGCGCTGACTCTCCAAGTGCGCTTTGAGGTAAGTGTGGTCCTGCTTTAGCGGGAGCATGGGTCCCTGGGTGGAGGCCCTGCTCTAGCGGGCCCTTGGGCGTGGGGATCCTCCCCCTTCCTTCCCCCATTTCCACTTGCTTGGGGGCGGTTAGGCTCTGCTGTAGAGAGCCAGGGGTTAATAGGGGGCGGCCGCGGGGGAATTGGGCTCTGCATTCCCGGCCCGTCTTGTCCCCTGCGGCCGTGGAGGCATCCTGCCTGGTTTACGGGTGTGCGATATTTTGCATTTTTCCCCGTCTGTGGTTGACTGCGTTTACATGTATGCCCAGCACGCATGGGCTTCTAGTCCGCAGGTCGCGCACGACGGCCGTAGTCTCATCCGGCCTCCGTGTGTGCTCGCTACGGAAAGAGTGCTCGCAGGCGGTTTTTTTTGTTCCTTCTCGCTGTATGTTGCCGTGTGGGGCCATTTTTGTGCAAGGACCTCGCGGGTCCTGGCCTTACCTCCTGAGTCGGCGTCTGGGATGGTGGCAGTTCCCGGCACCGTTCCGCGCATCGCTTCCCTCATTTCCGCCCGTGCTCATGGTGTGTCCTGCACGGGCGGGTGGTGGCGCTCCATTTCTCCCGCTCAGGTCACGCAAGGCGGACCGTGCTGAGTTTTATGGCGGGGGCGCGCATTCCCGCATTGTTGACCAGCCTCCTGTGGGTCGGGCCCCGGCGTTTCCGGCCTTCCCGCGGAGCGGGTTGCATAGCGACTTTGTTGCAGTGAGGCGATCGATTGTTCCCTTTGCATGTTACGGCGTTTTCGCCTGTTTTAGGTCACAGGCTGTGACTGGGGCATTCTTGGGCTGTTTTCACTCGCGTTTGGTTGGGGCCAGTGTGTGGCAGTTCCTGCTGATTTCCTCAGAGATCGGGGGCGGATCCTACTCTGGTGGCTGGCTCTAGCTCTCAGGCCCCAGCTGATGCCCTGTCTTTACAGGCCATCCACTCCATGATCCAGGCTGCGGTGGCGCCATTTGTGCTTACGGCTGGCCTCCCGGTTTGGGGCCGGGTTTCCATCGGTTTTGCTTGTCTCCGTGTTTCCAGAACATTTTAGGATTCGCCTTGCGCTTCCTCCTTTTTTTCCCCTGCGGGGTTTGGTGGCCGGTCTCGTCCGGCCAGGCTGTGGTGTTGGTATAGTCTCACAGTGTGTTACTATACATTGTTTCTGTTATTCGACCTGCGAGCGGCCTTGTTGAGCGTGGCTTCTTTGTCTAGGTGGGGGCATGATAGCCATCCAGGGTCTGTGTCGTTGTATACTTCTGTTTCGGCGTTCTGGACATGTCATGGCTGTGTTGCCTATAGGTTGGCAAGTGTGTTGTTGAGTGGGCACAGTCATAGCCTCTCAGTTGCTGTCCCTCTGAGGCTGGGTGTGACACCGGTATACCTTCCACCCGTCTCGGTGGCCACTCTCTGTCTCCGGGGTTTTTTTTTGGACCTGCCTTTGGCCCCGGGTCTCGGTGCTGGCTCTGGGTCAGCATGTGAACACCACAGTGTAGCTTCCCGGTGTCGCGGGCTGTCTCGGTGGTGTCAGTTCATGGTGCCTGTTTTTTCCTTGGGGCTTGCTCCTGTTGGCTTCCCCTCTGCTGCACTGTTATTGCAGGCGCCCTCCTCTCGCCAACTGGCTGTCCGTCTCTCCGGCCGTGCGTGTGGCACCCTATGCCTGTTCCTCCGTCCATGGTGCATGCCTGTGGGTCCCTGTGGTGCTTCCCGTGGGGGCCCGTCGCCCTGTGGGTGTCTGGTGGCGGGGAGGTTTGGTTTTCCACCGAGCTTGGGTGCGCAGTTCCTCGTCTCCGGCTCCTGTTTTCTGCCCCGCCTCCTTGTGTGGCCCTGTTGGCTGGTTTTTGGGCTCTTCTTGAGCATGGCCTTTCGTCCCGTTCCTGTTTGTATGGCTCACTGGTCTGGCTTGTGCCTCTGGTGGCACAGGATCTCCCGGAACAAGAGTTTGGAGATATGCTAAGGATCCCTAGGTTGGTGGTCTTTATGCCCGTGTCCATCCCGCCCTGGTCGTGTCTGCTCTCGTCTCCCGCTTGTGCTTTTGTTATGTCACATGGTGGTATTGGTTCATGCGGTGCTTCTGGGGCTCTGTTGGGGGGCCATCTTTTGCCTGTCCTCGCGCCCTGGGTTCCTGCCTTCGACCTTGCCACCCTGCTGCCACCTGTTTTCGGTTGTGGGGCTCGCCTGCTCATGCCCGGTGGCGGTTGATCGTTGGTTGGGCTGATGCCTTTTGGTGGCGTCTGCTGTGTCAGGTTGGGGATTCGACTTGCGCCTTTGCTACGGTTGGTCGATTTACCGGTGCTTGCTGTGGCGCTGTTGGCTGTCTCCTCCGGTGTTTGGCTAGGGGCCTGTCCCCCTTCCTCTCATGGTCTCGGCCTGTTTCAGTGTGGAGGCATGCTATTCTGGTGCCGGGCGCTCCCCCTTGGTTTGTCTTCTGCCCCTCTGGTTTTCGGGTCCCGTCTGGGTCCCGTGGTTGGGGGTGCTGGTGTTGCTTTCTGCTTCTACCTGTTGCTCCTCTGGTGTGCCAAGGAGCTATAGCTCGATGGTATGTCTTGTGCCTCTGGTGGCACAGGCTCACACAGGACAAGGGTTTAACTCCTGCCACCTTCTTCCTCTGTTCCCTTATAGGTGCCTTCGGTTGTCCCGGTGGTCTCCTTGTCCCTCAGTTTCCGTTCGGCCGATGGTTGTGTCCCCACGGGGTTGGTCCGGTCTGGGTTAGTTGTTGGTAGTGCCCACTTCTTCCCCTTCTTCTGGGTCACGAGCCGGGCGCACGGCTCCATCCCACCCTGTCTGCGGGTTCGTCCTGCTGTCTTCCTTTTCTGGTGTCCCCTTCCCGGGTGGTTGTGGCCTTTGGGTCGGAGGCAGTGGCTTGAGTTCCTGGTTTTTGCGGAGTCGGTTGGTCTCCCTGCTATCGGGTTTCTCGTCTCTCCTTTTTGTTGACCATTCCTTTGGTTTGTCTGGGGTTTGCCCGGCCCAGCGGGGGTTTCTGGTTTCTGGGCCGGTCAGTTTTTCGCCAGTCTCGTTCTCCGGGGGCGTTGATGGGTTTGCTCCCGTTGGCTCTTTGACACAGTTGTTCTGTGCTTGGTGGGGGTGCTGGGGTTGCGATCCTGGCGGTTTCTCTCCCAGGGTCGGGGTGCTGCATGGCTTGTCTCTGGTGCTGGGTTTTTCCTCCCTTGGCATCCGCCTTCCTGTGGGTGGCTGTGTTTCCTTTGTTCCGGGACCGGTTTGGGTCGCCGGCGGTGGCTCTGTCTGGTTCCTCGGGGGTGTGGAATTGGCCTCCCTGCTAGGGCGGTCTGCCTCTCTTCTGGGGGTCCAGGTTCGTGTCTCAGCAGGGGCGCGATGGGTCTCTGCTCGTTGCCTCTCTTCTGTTCGCTCCTCCCATGTTCGGTGGCTTGGAGTCTGGTGGCACTGTCTTCCCGTTGACCGGGCTCCGGATTTGCTCTTTTCTTCCGTTCCCTTTGCTCATTCGGGTTCTGGGCTTGTTTGGCCTGGACGGGGCGTTGGTTCTATTGGTGGTGCTCACCTGGTTCCGTCTCCCTTGCTGGCCGCTGATGTGGGAGTTGGTGGCCCGGGGGTGCTGGGCGTCCTGGTTCTTCCTTCCCCTTTGCGGGGACCCCTGCTTCCGGTGGCGGTTCTACATCCTCTTATTCTTCGACCCTGGCTCTTGGGTGTTGGTGCCTGCTGGCTCGAGGTTTCTCCCTGATGGTAGTGATGGCGTTGCTGTGGGGCTCCTTTCGCCCAGATCTTCTGTTTTCTCTCACCTTTGGGGTGCTTCTGTGGCCCCGTGGTGGGTGTTCTCGTGCCTTCCTGGTCCCTTCTGCTCTTCCAGCTCCCTGGTGGCCTTGCAGGCTATCCACTTGCTTCCAGTTTTGGTCCTTTGGTGGCCGGGTCGCCTCTGTGTTGTTTCCTGCAGCTCCCTGTGGCTGTTTTCCTTGAGCCTTCCTGGGTTCTTCCGTTGGGCTGCGATCCGTTTGTGCCGCTGGGGTCCATGGCCTGCCGGTTTCTCGCCTTGTTGGTGGGGTTTGGGTGGCCGTCTTGTTTACGGTCGGATTGGGGTGCTGGTTTCCCTTCCGCGCTCTCATCCGGTCTTTCGGTTCCTGCAGGTCCATTTTGTGTGGCTTCTGCCCTTGGTCCCCTCGGTTGTCTGCTGGGCCCGGTGGGTTTTGTTTCCTCCTTCTCTCCGGTCGGTGGCATTGGGGCAGATTCTGCTCTCTCGCTGTTGGTGGCCAGACGTGCAGTGTTGATGTGTTTGGGTCGGACTGCGTCTTTTTGCTGCTGTGGCGTCTTGTTGTTCACTTTTGGGGTGTTGCCCTCTTTTCCTTCGGTTCCGGGGCCTGGGGCTGTTTCTTCCCCCTCGCTTTTTGGGTGTCCGTCGGGCAGTCTTGGTGTCGTTTGGCCCAGGCTGCTTCTTTCTGTTGTGCCTGTTGTTGTTGCTTTTGGGTCCTTGCGGTCTGGTTGGGTGCTTTCTCGGTCCACTTTTGGCCCTTGGCTTCAGCGGGTTTTCTTGCTGACCTTCGGGTCTTGGGGGTCTTGGGTGGCCAGCCCTGGTTCGGGGTCGGTCCGCCCGGGCTCTCTCGGTGTTTTGGGGGGATTGTCGGGCTGTGGCCTGGTTCTCTCCGCACCTGTGCTTGGCTCTTTGCCATTGATCTTGATTGGTTCTGTGGAGAGGGTTTTGCTGTGGCCGTTCTCGGGGCTGGTTCTTCCTGCTTGTGGTTGCCGGTCTTTTGGGTGGTTTCGTCCATTCCTCTGTGCTGTTTGGTTTTGTCAGGCTTCTGTGACATCTCCTTGTTCTCCGTGGTTTCTTGTGAGTTTCCATGAAGCCGCTTGGCTTGGGTATGTGCTCACTTCGTTATTCATGTGGCGTGGAAGACTTACGAGGAGGTAATGCCCCGGTTACTTACCGGTAATCTTCATTACTCCGAGTGTGAGTTCCCATCCCTCCCTCCCTGTGTTGCTATCGGTTTCATGTTTCTGCTTGGTAGTTCTCAGGCTGAGGGTTGGGCCGGCCCTCCTCTTATAGAGGTCAGGGGTGATAGGGGTCGGCCATGTTGGGAAGGGATGGGAGGCATGGGAGGCTTACTTTTTCTTTGGAGGGATCTGGTGTGGAGCTGAAGCTCACTTTGTTATTCATGTGGCAAGAAAGACTACACTCAGAGTAATGAAGATTACCGGTAAGTAACCGGGGCATTTTCTCACCATGGTTTGAGGGAGCTGCAAGGTTTAGAAAGACAGAAAGGGCAGAACAACAAGTTACCCCAGAACCTGAAAAAGAGGAGAGACACTTAGGGGCCGATTCCGATTCGGGCCGGAAAAAATACCGACCGACTCGGTACTGGAATTTAGTCCGACAGACACGTACCGGCGCCGTCCGACCCGGGTAGTACAATGAAATGCATGGGAACCACGACCGACTCGCACGGAACACAAGGCGAACGACCGACCCGGACAGAAACAAGCTATCCGGCAGGGAAACCACGCGAATCGAACTGACCGACACGCATCAGGAAATAACCCGAACGAAATGTACCCGCGAACTCCGACCCGCGCAGTACGATGCAATGGGTGCAAATTCAGACCGATTCGTACAGAGCCCAAGCCGTACGACCGACACGCATACAAAACCCAGCCGAACAAACACAATACTCCGCGACCGACGCGTACGCCGCATATGAAACTGAGCTGAAACACAGCGGGAACGACTCGGAGAGGCGCGCACGAGACAACTGCGACGTCCTACTCGGTCAGAAGAACGACTCCTACATGCACAATAATCACAAATGAAAAAATACAAAAAAAAGGGCCAAACAAGCAATGACAAAGCCAATAAATACAGGGGGTGAAAAAATGGAACAAGGACACACCCCCAACTCCACCTACATAAAGGCCACAAATCCCTACCATGATCCTTTGCAAATTCCACTGGCCTGCCAGCAGAGAACACCATCACACAGCAAACACAGACACACACACAGCTCATCCAACACAAAAGCCACACACCATCAGCACCTCAACAAATAGCACCCTCACACACACACAGCAAAACCTACACACACACACCCTCACTTCCACACACACACATCAATCACCACCACCACCACCCATCACCATGCCCCTAAAGAAGAATCCAAAGTTCCTAGATAGTGAATTGGAAGTCATGGTAGACGAGATCCTGAGGGTAGAGCCACAGTTGTTTGGCACATTGGTCCAACAGACCCCCATGTCGCAGAAAACCAAGATTTGGGCGAGGATCGTCGACAGGGTGAACGCACAATCACCATGTTTGTGCACAAAGGAAGACATCCAGAACAGGTGGTATGATGTGCGCAGGAGGGTCAGAGACGTACTCAGGAAGGATTACCTCCTGAGCCAGCACACCGGCAGTGGCCCTCCTGCAAAACCAGTATACCTCACGCCCTGGGAGGAGAAGGTGCGGGCCATCCTACCACCAGTGAGCGTATATGGACTAACAGACATCCCAGAGCCTGGTGAGTACACAACTAATATACACAATATTGTGTGCCAATACACACACATCACTGTCAAGGGGACAGTCAAACCATCCACCCCTAGCAAATCAACAGCAACCAAAAGATAATCATCCCAAGATGTGTATGTCAGTTAGATAAACACAATACATGCCATCTCATAGTGATATGTAACTGTGTCATGACATGTACAAACTTAACAACAAATAGAGCAAGGCAGTGGCACAAATATAACCAACAAACACTGCCTGATATTTTGCCACCACCTCACAGGGAAGCTCACTTAAAGGAAGGAATTCTGTGTATGCTGGTGAAGTCAGTGTAGCCAATCGCATGATGTGAGTTGTAGTCACAGATACTGTTCACCCTCACAATTGGCCCATCAACACCACTCTGAACCATGCTCACATCACAGGGAGTGGATAAGGACTGACAAGATGGCTGACACTGGCTACTGCTGTGGGGAGCACAAGGCCCTGCTGGGAACTGTGCACCAACAAACAGCACAACACCACTGCCTGACATCCTGAAAGCCAACTTGCACTCTCTGCAATGCAAGCACGTTGCATGGTGGGATATCTGGCTGGGTGGGAAGGAGGACTCACAGCACTGACCATAGTTACAAGCAGCTCACCTCACACACCCCTCAACACAAACTCCACATAACCCACCTGGGAGACTGCAATGCCTCACATACCAAATGAAGATCCCACAAAGAACCACCACCCTGGGTAATGCTGTGTGAAGCACAGGGACACACCTGGGACTTGTAGCCAAACAAACGCAAGGACAACACTGTCAGCCTTCCTGTCAGCACAGGCACACTACCCCACAGGGAAGCAGAGTCCAAAGGAAGGAAGTACGGGCATGCTGGGAAGGGGGTGTAGGCAATAGCATGATGGGAGTTGTAGTCACAGATACTGCTCACCCTCACAATTGGTCCATCAACACCACTCTGAACCATGCTCACATCACAGGGAGTGGATAAGGACTGACAAGATGGCTGACACTGGCTACTGCTGTGGGGAGCACAAGGCCCTGCTGGGAACTGTGCACCAACAAACAGCACAACACCACTGCCTGACATCCTGAAAGCCAACTTGCACTCTCTGCAATGCAAGCACGTTGCATGGTGGGATATCTGGCTGGGTGGGAAGGAGGACTCACAGCACTGACCATAGTTACAAGCATCTCACCTCACACACCCCCTCAACACAAACTCCACATAACCCACCTGGGAGAATGCAATGCCTCACATACCAAATGAAGATCCCACAAAGAACCACCACCCTGGGTAATGCTGTGTGAAGCACAGGGACACACCTGGGACTTGTAGCCAAACAAACGCAAGGACAACACTGTCAGCCTTCCTGTCAGCACAGGCACACTACCCCACAGGGAAGCAGAGTCCAAAGGAAGGAAGTACGGGCATGCTGGGAAGGGGGGTGTAGGCAATAGCATGGTGGGAGTTGTAGTCACAGATACTGCTCACCCTCACAATTGGCCCATCAACACCACTCTGAACCATGCTCACATCACAGGGAGTGGATAAGGACTGACAAGATGGCTGACACTGGCTACTGCTGTGGGGAGCACAAGGCCCTGCTGGGAACTGTGCACCAACAAACAGCACAACACCACTGCCTGACATCCTGAAAGCCAACTTGCACTCTCTGCAATGCAAGCACGTTGCATGGTGGGATATCTGGCTGGCTGGGAAGGGAGGACTCACAGCACTGACCATAGTTACAAGCAGCTCACCTCACACACCCCCTCAACACAAACTCCACATAACCCACCTGGGAGAATGCAATGCCTCACATACCAAATGAAGATCCCACAAAGAACCACCACCTTGGGTAATGCTGTGAAGCACAGGGACACACCTGGGACTTGTAGCCAAACAAACGCAAGGACAACACTGTCAGCCTTCCTGTCAGCACAGGCACACTACCCCACAGGGAAGCAGAGTCCAAAGGAAGGAAGTACGGTCATGCTGGGAAGGGGGGTGTAGGCAATAGCATGATGGGAGTTGGAGTCACAGATACTGCTCACCCTCACAATTGGCCCATCAACACCACTCTGAACCATGCTCACATCACAGGGAGTGGATAAGGACTGACAAGATGGCTGACACTGGCTACTGCTGTGGGGAGCACAAGGCCCTGCTGGGAACTGCGCACCAACAAACAGCACAACACCACTGAATGACATCCTGAGAGTCAACCTGAACCCACTGCAAGGGGGGCATGCTTCATGGTGGGATAACTGGGCCAGGTGGAGAAGGATGGCCGGATGTCCACCAAATACAACCAATGCTGGCCATGCACACACCTCAACATTCATATTGAAATGCCCCAGGTATGCATGACAAAGTGCTACACCAATATCAACCTCTTACTGTGACAACTTAGGACAATGCAATGTACATGCCCGCATCCAAAGGCACAGTCACAACTGTCAGGTGTGTGAACCATTGATGCCTGTAGAAACATTACATACAATGTGTGTCTCTTCCAAATACAGGTGACGATGATGGGACACAGCAGCAGGCGAGGAGGAGTCCCTGTCCCAGGCTCCGGGGGACACAGAGAGGCTCACTGGTGTGGAACAGCCTCTGCCCTCCCTCGGATGGCGAAGACCTACCTGGCCCCTCCGGTGTGAGTCATCATGCAGCACCAGCTGGACCAACATCTGCACCCCCTGCACCCACCCCTCCAACAACTGCCAACATACAGACCACCCCCGCCGACACGGACAGACCAAGGACCACCGCTGACAACAGCACAGGGCCCCAGGCCCACCGTGGAGCAACGGATGACAACACCACTAACAACCCCCAAGTGGGCATCGGGTCACCTGTGCGTGCCACCGCAGGTCCTGCACGTGTCGCCAGGGGGTGGTGGGAGGGGTGGTAGACATAGGTCGCTGCTTGCAGAGGGGTCTGGACCGCATGATGACCCACAACTGGTCACGCATCGCTGATGCGTACCAGGATAGCACCGGAGAGGTCAGACAGGTAGTGGGGATCCTCAAGGACATACAACAGCAGCAGGCTGCCCATCATGCCCGCTTGGACTCCCACATGGCCCGTGTGGGAGACACACATGGCCCGTGTGGAGACACACATGTCGGGCATGGAGTCCAAGTGGGACACATTGCAGAGAACTCACAGCGGTGCATAGGGACATATTGACATGCCTCCGCCAGATTAGCACCAACATGCCCACACCTCCCTGTGTGCCCACAACATCTGGTGCTGCAACAACTGACACCGCCACAGGGAGGAGGAGGACTCTGGCGGAGAGTCCCCTGCACCGCAGCAGCCTGCACGTGAGGGTCCCCCAAAGAAGAGAGAGGTCGTCCCGAGGAAGGAAAACTGGAGGTTGATGGCCACGTACATCCCCCAGGAACCAACACCTGTTCAGGAAATTCTCCTTTGTGTGCAAGCGTTTAGGGCAATACGTAACTGAACGAAGCACAACA